>OY740720.1:76103688-76669936 GCA_963513945.1 Hydrotaea diabolus
AGAGAGAGCCTTGAGATCATCGAAACTATTAGATAGGTCTGAACGACATTGAAGCCGATGAAGTCGCAGCAGCTACATCGTAAATGTAGAGCTAGGGGACCATCCACCGGAGAATTCACCAGAAGAGACGACGCTATCTTGGCAGACGCACGTGTTTCTGGCTCAACTGAGATCTGGATGGTGCCGCCGCCTTAATACTGGGTAATTTAATTGATGGTAATATTCCGGACGATTGTGCCATTCAATGGTCCGCCCAAGCCTACTCAGCTGATCCCCAGATCTCTTTGGACAAGCCCAGTCGGCTGACCCCCAGGTCACTTTGGTCGCAACCAATGAAATGACACTTTTTCTTCACCTGGATGCCTTATAGACGAACAGGACTGACAAAACAAAATATATTGTTGTTACTTCAAAACAAATATAAAATTTAAATAATTTTTCTTGCCATGAAGCCGAAATTTCGAATTAAAGTTCGAAATTGTTTAAAGTGTCGTAGTTAGAACAGAGGGTTTAACCAAACTTGCTATACTAAAGGAGAGTTTTCTACAGCCCTAGTTAATAGAATATCAGCTCTAATGAATGATGATGAAGTCGACAGCTGATGATTTAAAAATTCCCTACTGCTTTTTTTATGTAATTCATTTTCCAGACCACTTTTCTCAGAATAGACTCATTTTGTGTCTTCTTCGAAAATGTGCATCAGTAAAGCTTAGCGTTCTAAAAAAAAGAGATTGAAGTTTTAAAAACTTGTATGTAAATTTCAATTTTTAACCTTCCTGTTGATGAATTTGTCCACTGATTTTTTTTTATAAATTAGTACAGATATTTTTCAGACGGCTGCGTTTTCATTTATCGAAATCGAGCAATCACGACTTCAGTCATTGCTTTCAACAAGGAACAAAATCTCGAACACGTTTAAGGGGGAATGGCTTTCATAAAGACTGTTGAATATTTTGCATTTCGGGCTAATCGAATGCATTCCCTTCATAAATAAAAAGCCGACAACGAGAATGTCGTACACATTCAACTGAAGTGCAAGGACGAGTTGTTTTTATTTCCACTGGAAATACCCTTTTAAAGCATTGATGCATTAAAATTGCATCAATTGTTTGGCATACGCTGCCAAAATCATAATTAGCTCTCTTTGGTGAAGTGCAGCATGTCAGGACTACCCCCCTTTTGCTTTACAATAAGGGCCGAAAACCTCTGACAAGAGAAAAAGAAATCGTGTAATTGAAAAGGATATCTCTGCCGAATACTGTAAATATTTTTTTGCATTATTCTCAAGTGGTACTTACATGCACTTTTTGACAGTTGCCTCGAATACTTCAAAAGTTGCCTTGCTGCTTCGGTGTTTTTGTTGTTGTGATGTGCTGGTCCTGTTTAATCCCTTGCCGCGGTGGTGGCGGCGGCACGTCTTGTGAATGCAGAAACTGGGCGAACTGTTCTAAACATAACGAGGGCCTGCAACAATTGTGTGGCAAAGCTGCTAAGGCTAAGTCGCGTAATTAAGCGTTTCCTCCCTTATTCTTCTTTCCACACACACACAGTCACTAGCAAACAGCAGCGAACTATAGAATGACGAAAATTACGCGCATTTAAGCAATTCCAGGCGGCGGCAAAGAACACACACAAACAAGCACGACGCAATGTTAGAGCGGCAGGGTGTGTGTTTGCACAAATGTCGTTTGAAGTTTGAGTGCAAAAAGAAAACTCACTGGCAGAGGGGGAGGTGTTAAGCGCAAAGGTAAAAGAAGAAATTAAAACCGTCTTCTTATGGTAGTTGTAGTTTTTGTTTGCAATAGCAGACTTTTAAGACAGAGAACAGACAACCGTTGGAAAGTCAGACTTAGAATTGTCAATAAGTCTTGTCAAAGCCGACGTTTTCAATGTTCCTTGTTGTTATTGTTTTTGCCAACAACAAAACCACCCCAAGCACCGAGCAATGAGTGAGTGCCTAATGGAGAACGAGAGAGGGTTATGTCTTTGTCGTTTGTCGATGTGAGAACAAGAGTCTAGATAATATCCTGCTACTCCTGTTGTTGTTATTGTTTTCATACGGCAAAACTTCACTGTTTTACTTTACGCACTTCATTTATATCGTTCAGGCAACAACAAAACACAGAACGAAAACTTCGCGTTGTGTTGTAGGATTTTTATATTTTTGCCAAAAGAACGAGAGAAAACGAAAACAAACAAATTATTAGAGTTGCTGCTTTTTTTTTCTTTCCTATAATTTCTGCTGCTATTGTTGTTGGTTGCTTGTTGTTGTATACACACTAAAAAAATTGTTTGGATTCGCACACACTGCACTTTTCCACTTACTTCGTTCTCTCTCAGCAGAATGGAAGGAAGGAACAAACACACACTTTTGTTGTTTTGTTTTTATTTTTTATTGTTGTACACAAAAACAGGATTTCAATGTCTGGCTGACTGGCTGGCTTGGCTTACTTCCCACCAAACTCACAACAACAATAAGTTGGAAAATTGAAAATTTCTTTCTTTCTAATTTTACAAAAAGAAACTTCAAAAATTGATTTTTCTTATGAGAATTTTTGTTGCACTCATTTTAATCATTCAAACTGATCATTAGAACATAGAATTTTGCTTTCTTTCTAATTCCACTTTCCATCACTTTATAGAAATTTACAGTTATCAATCACAGTAAAATTGAATTTTTAATTTCGCACAATAGAATTTTAATTTAGTTAAACTATTTTTGCACAATTTATTCCTTTTGTCGAATTATGAAGCACTTTATTTTGTTTCGCCTTTATTCGATAGCATTTCTTTTAATTTAATAAATAAATTCTAGCATTTTCTTTGATTTTTTCTTAAACTTTTCACTTCTTTCTCATAGCTTTTCTTTTATTTAGCGAACCGATGATTACCGCAGCAACCAAAAAAAATAATACAGAACGGAACTAACGGAACAGACGAACCACTTCGAACAACTGTCATTTTTCGACTGAACTTTTTTTTGACTTGACTAACTGAACGAACAAACAGTATTGTCAACTCGTCGAATTTCACGTTATATTTAGCGATTTTTATATGCCGACAGTCTTGCCATATCGCGATTCTTGCGCTCGTTGACGGGCATCTAAGATTTGAAAAATGCAAACCAAATTGAATATAACACACAAAAAAGTCGAAACAATATTTTGGTTCTTTAGTCTATGGCTGCGTGTTTTTTAATCTAGAACAATATATTGAAGCTCGTTGAAAAAAGTTTTAAATTGTGAATACATATATTTTTGGATTGCTATGTGATATGATATGAAAAATATTAGGGGTGTTTTTGATTTAACCTTGATAAGTACTACAGGATACCAAACCGCAATAGTTAAGTTATTTGTTAACAAAAAATTCACATTATGTTCGTGTCTTCAGGAATTGTCCGGAAGTACTGGTCTTCACAAAAAAATAGAAAATAGAAAATTAATTTGTTGTTGTCTTCTAATACTAGGCCAGGATAACTTTCAAGTATAAGTATCAATCCATGCAATATATTTAAACAGCTAAAACTAATTACATTTTTAGTTTTTTTTTCAAAATCAGGAACAACATGCATTTTCTATAGCCATGCTCAAAATTGGCACGTTTTTTTTTTAACAAAAATGTTGTTTTTGTTTTCTAGTCTTATTTACCTACGCTTGACCCCCACTACTAACAAGTACTGGGATTGTTTTACTTACTTATTTCCCACAAATCGGGAAACTTCTCTCAAATCAGTGAGTATAATAATATATAATTATACTCACTGGCCGGGACCTGCTGTTTAACGCCGGTTCCGAACAGCTAATGCATTCTATAGGGAACTTCTTAAAGGCATTTTATAGGGAATTTCTTAGGAGGTGGAAACCCGCCGCCGAAAAATTGTTAAATGTTCTAACCCGGATTTGAACCTGGGTTTAAATGCATAATAGTCGCGCACACTCCCATTACACCACAACGAAATTGTTTTACTGTTCTCTACAATAAATATAATACAAATTCATAACTTTGTATGTTCTATTATAAGTTTCCATTTCACATACAGCTTATTTAGGGTGATCCATCTAGAGGTATTTTTTTCAAAATAAAAAAATACTAAAATTCAAACCAAGTGTGGGATATTTATTGTTCACACGAAAGGATATTTTATGCCATTTATTTTTTGAATATAATTTCCTTCAAATGTTGGCAACTGTAATATGGAAATGAGCGTTTGGGTTGAAGAGTAACCATAAAAGGTTCAAGAGGTGCCATTATATCCAGAGAAAACCACGGTTTGATGCGGTTTATGGGCTGGTGGAATTATCGGTCCATATTTTTTCAAAAGTGATGAAGGCCGGAAAGTAACTTTCAATGGTGCTCGCTATTGCTCTATCATATTGGACTTTTTACTACTTGCAATTGAAGCTCGTATTTATGGCGACATTTTGTTTCAACAGGACGGTGTCACTTGCCATGTCTCTGGTCAAACAATGGATCTAGTGAGAGGTCATTTCAAAAAGCAGCTTATTTCACGTTTTGGACAGGTGAGTAGGCCGCCTAGATCGTGTAATATAACACCTTAAGACTTTTTCTTTGGAGCTACGGAAAGTCCAAAGTCTATGCTGACAAACCAGCTATGATTAGGGTCTTGGAAGCCAACATTACTCATGTCATTAAAGCCACACCGGTCAAAATGCTCGAACGAGTCACCCAAAATTTAACCCTCAGAATGGAAACCCTGGGGCGTAGTTGCGGCCAACATTTTAAGGAAATTATATTCAAAAAATAAATGCCATAAAATGTCCTTTCAAATTACCAAAAAAGTTTTCACACTTGATTTGAATTTTTAAATTTTTTTTGTTCTAAAAAAATAACTCTAGATGGATCGCCCTTTACATAAAATTGAGGCACTACAAAAAACTCACGTTCATATATGTACATGAAATGTTCGTTTATTTTATTTGTATCCGACTTAACTTCTCTACAAAAACAACAACTAACCGTTCTGGTTGGAGAAAGCTATACCTTTTCTTAAATGACTGGAGATTTTGGATCCTAAATGCGACAATTGATTTTTTGAAAAATCGGCATCAAGTGCGATTTCTTCAAGTTGAATTTTTAAGACGTGTAATAATTGACCTTTAGTTAAAATTCGCTATGTAGTTTAGTGGTAGTGGATAATTGTTTTGCATGACGACGAATTAAGGTCGTCGCGGCGTGGTCAAACCCTGCACCGCTGTATTCATATGTTCGCCCGAACGACCTGTACAAAGAAGCGCTGGTGTTGTACGTCTAGAACGTCGGGACATCTGAAATGAAAACATTTGTGAGTGCAAAAAAATGTTCCAACAGAATAATATATAAATGATTTTCCGTAATAACTTTAAGGCAAGTATGGGGTTTTCTGTTAAATTGTTGACTTTATATGAAACACATCTGTTTCTGTGTGAGAACAAAAACCAAATGAAAAATGTTGATTTGATTTTTTGTCAGTAGTACGCAGTTGAATGCTAAATTCAAGATAAAAATTTAACATTTGAAATGGAAATCTAACATTAGAAATGAAAATTTAGCAGGGTACTCCGCGCTGACCTCTATGAATAAAGTTGTTTTGTTTGTTTATGTCCGGAGGAAAGCAGGTCGCACAGAGTGTAGTTTTCACTTTTCAATAACAGCCACTACTGACTGAAAATAATTAGTTTTCGTGATCCTTTTTTCCATATAAAAAATGGAGCTTCCACCCATTTGTCCTATTTGTGAAAGTGACCTGGAAAACTAATATTTTTCGACAGTATGTACTTATATAAGTCTTAAGACCAATCTTTTATATTAGGGTGTGTTTTACGAGATTTACATTTCTTTTGATGTGAATACTAGGCTTAAAGCAAAATGGTATACACAGTCGAGCACGTTTTTAATCACGACCTGGTATAACAAACTAAGCTAATAGTGAACGATTTTGTGCGGTCTCAATGATTTTACCTCGAGTTTTCATACACTTTACTTTGGCTTTAATTGACTCATGGATATGACGAGGTTATTTTTATATCTAAACCACTTTTGCAAAATTTTAGTAATTTTCTACGTTTATAACGAACTTAATAATTGCAATCTTTTTTTATACAACTCGTGGCAGCTCCTATTGTTAGCATCTGTTTCAGATAAAAAGGAAACAAAATCGTGTTTCGGTAGAAACTAAAATGCGAATCATTTGTGAAATTAAGAAAAAATCAAAAGCAAAGAACAAATTTGTAACTTTTTTCAAAAACATAAAAAATATTTACTACGTCAAAAAGAAACCGAATTACACGATCCCGTTGAGGCGTTTTAACCGTGTTGGACTGTACTAATAACACTGTGGAACATTTTTGGGGTTATTGCCTGGGGGGTGAGAAATTCCAAGTCAGGGTGATGGTACTAGGTCAGTATATTAAAACCCTCAAAGGGTTTTGCGTTCGTATGTGCCAGTTAAGTAACTTCACTTAATTGTAAATAAAAGCAGAACGCGTTAATCGATTTCTATGATCTATGTCGCATTTTGTTTATAGGTTATGTGACTTTACGTGAAAGTTATAAGACTCTACGCGTTTTTCCGTTTGGGATTTATATGTTTTAAAAAAAAAAATTTTTTTTTTGGCAAAATTTTCTTCATAAATTTATTTCTAATTGCAAAAATGTTGATTTGGTAGAGAAACAGTATATTAATGGATGAAAGAAAATGTAATTATCAATTTATTTCAGCAAAATTGAACTAGTCGTTCTCGAGTTATGTCAAACTACGTTTTTGCCAACATTTTACAACAAAGCGAAAAAACATCAAGATAAGGAAAAAATGTAAAAGGTCATACGGATCGCAGTTACCGATTGAAATTACTGATTTGACGTCATTTGCCGATTCCTATTCCATTAACTCGTTCCAAATCGGTAATAAGACATTTGTTCCGATTGTACTCCAATAGGAATCGCTTAAAAAGTGTTTCTCTAAGAAAGGTGACTCAATTTGAAATCGGTAGTTTTCTCACTGATTTTAAGCCAAGTGAGAACTCTGCCAATTGCTATAGTGTTGTTGCAATTATGAGGAATCAAGTAATCATATATAACTTTTTGAATCACGCAAATGCAAATAAATATTTTATTAAAAATATATGTTTTAATTGTGTTACCGCGTTTTAATTGTGTTCGAAAAAAGGTGGCAAAACATAAACAATTAAGATGGCAGTGTGTTGAAATTTACGACAATTTATGAACCGGTTTCAACGAAATCGGTATAGTAAAGGTCCATTTAGTCTTGACGGTGGACGGTTGACGGTAGGCAATCAGCTATTTCAGTTGAGGGTTGCATTTTGCATGTGTTAGAGGGAGATAACTACAGTTTGACGGTTGACGACGGTAGACTTCTGCAGGTTGCAGAATCTACCGTCAACCGTCGAGACTAAATGGGCCTTAATGCCAAATAACCGAGTGCAAATATTTGTTTACTTGCAATGTTCATCACCAACTGTCACCTTATTTAATTCCTCGTTTTTTATTCGTTTGCAAATTTTTAACAAAACGAGTGGGAAGGTAATTAATAGTTATGGCGTTTAAATATATGTTATATTAAAATAACAGTGTTTTAAAACAAAATATTTGTACATGAAAACAAATTCAAATAAAAAGCTGCTTGTCACCTCTTTTAATTCTTACCGTTTCTTTTAAATTTGTGTATCTTTCCATCACAGATCAAATTTTTACCGAATTCAACGTACAGAAACAGCAATTATCACGAAATCGATAACTTTTAATCTAGTCGGTGTGACGTCACATAAATCGGTAACTAACCGATTTGTTTACAGAAACGAGCTACTGTTTGTATGCGAAAACACGCTAGTTGTAGTAGTTAGTCTAAACAAGCCCCAAACCTGCTGGCGCTGTTTTATATTTGATTCTACCGGCTCTGAGACACATTGATACCGCCGTCGATCGTTTTCGATTGGCTTAGATCTCTGAACCGTTTCTAAATATGAGTATTTTGCATGGTTAAGGTTACGTAGTCGAGGTAAAATGTCGACTTATCCTTTTTTTAAATATATATTAAATGTCGACTTTCGACTTTCTGGTCGTATAAAATCGATTAATCGTTTTTTTTTATTTTTTTTTTCATTTTGAGATTTAAGTTAAAGACGGTAAATTTAACAAAACTTTTACGAGAATTTGAGAAACATAAAAACCATCATTGACTGATTTTTGTGTTTAAATTTTGCCTTTTAACTGGGAATTTGTGCGTTAATAAGTTTAGATTTTCTACGATATTGCAAAGAAGAAGTATATCTTCTTCAATTTATCGTCTTTGGTTTTAGTAACTTTTACATATTTATACGTTCCACCGAAGGCAGAATAGTTTACTAAATTCCTCATTCCGTTTATTACACCACGAAATATGGATAAAACATACGTATTAATGATCATCGTGAAATTCTACGACCTTATCCATGTTAATCCGTACGTGTGTTTGTTAAAAGCACTAAAGCGGTTAATCGAATTAACCAAGGATTCTGATTATGGTCATAATCTGTTTGCGATTGATAATGGGCGAAATCGATCCGGGGGGTGGGGTAAGTTTTTCTCTAATGGACTAAGGTACCTCATAAAAAAGTACACTTTTTTGAGTATTTGCGGCCGGACCGCATGATCAGTCAATATAGACATAAGAGTACTATGAGTACAAATTTTGGTTCAAAAACGCATCGCTAAAGACGGGCTGGGCCGACTATATTATACCCTAAACTTCTGGATGTGCAGTAAGACAGTTGAAAATAGATTATTGACCCGTTCACGGGATTCTTAATTTACCAAGATTTTTAAAAATATGACATTCGAATTTTTGAGAAAATTTCATTATTGTTTGGTACCCATATGCCCACGTTTAAATGTTCCGGGTTTTCGGCATTGGAGTCCGTCACCAAAATGTATCCAAGTTGTAAATTAAGTTATGTTGGCCTTCGTGAGTTAATTTAACTGCTAGTTGATACCCATATACTGAAAGCCGTTTTTGAACCCAAACCATTTGTATGGGACTTTATTACAAACAATATACGAAATTTCATCAAAATCGAAACTAATAGCTTTTAACAGGGCTACAACAAAAGGTTGATTGATATGACCTATTTTCATCTTAGCTGGTTACTGTTTGATCGTAATGAACTGTGCCGAATTTCATCAGTAATGCATGTATAAACTAAAGACATCAATCGGTTCAATATATGTGTGTGAGCTATACCTAAATCTGAGCTGATCTCCTTCAATTCAATATAGCATTTTTTAAGATAAATTGTACAATATGGGCGATATCAAGGACGATAAACTGTACAAGATGGGCGATATAAGCTTCATCGAGAAATTAAAAAAAAACAGATGAGTAAAAATCATTTTGGAAATGGTGTTTTCTGTGCTTAAAGTGTGCGTATTAAGGGTTTTAAATATTTCAATATTGACTTTCTGGCGTTCTTGTGTCCAAACGATTGTGAAAAGATTAACCGAGTTTCTGTGCGTTACTGAAGCTCAGTTTTTCTACATCATTGCGAAGAAGAAGCACATCGCCCACCTTTTTCAAATTATTGTCTTTTCAGCCAACAGCGAAAAAAGGAGAACGCAAAAGTTGTTTGTTCGTTATAACAAAAGTCGATTACGATTACAAAAAGTTGATAATATGCCTATCGATAATCGTCTGTTGGAACCCTATGACAGCTTGCTCTTGTAAGAAAAATATTTTGGAGAAGACAGCAAATATCCAAGTTTTTTTTTAAAGAAAACTGAAATCAACACAGTTTAATTTATTTTCGGTAATATTTTTTGTATAACACACGACACCGATTTCCATTATGAGTGGCGCACATCGCGAAGCCGTGCAGAAGCAAATTCATCAGGACTGGGCAAATCGTGAGTACATTGAAGTCATCACCGCAAGCATTAAACGTATCACCGACTTCCTGAACTCGTTTGACATGTCCTGCCGCTCACGACTGGCTGTACTCAATGAGAAACTGACCACTCTGGAAAGACGCATCGACTACTTGGAGGCATGTGTGACCACAGGTGAAACATTGACGTAAAAACTGGGCGAGGCGATGCTAAAAGTGGAAATGAGACGCTAAAAGTATTTGAGTGGACAACAGGAGAATATGTTTGAAATGCAGTGGAATGAATGAAGCAGACGAGGATGTCGACAAATTACTTTACTTTTTGGACGTTCGCTGCTTTCAAGCATCATTTGTGTCTTCTATTAAATATAAAAAAACCTCTTTAAATTCCCTCTATTTAAGTAAAAACGTACATTAAAATTTAAGTTAATTATATGCTTTAAACAACACACACATATACGGGCGTAAATGTGAAAAAATATGATTCCCTAGAAAATGCATTTTTCTACAAATAAATATATTTTACAGTAATAAAACAATAGGAGTATATGTTAACTTTAAGGAGTTTATATTATTATTTTGTGATAATATTCCCTGTATTTCCGTTTCCGGGTTTGAAAAGCGATGATGGCCTTTGAAAAAGTCAGACATTATAAATGATACGTGTAAAGAGGTGTCGCACCTGAGTTATTTGCATTTCAGATATACATATGTACTCGGTTAAGATAGGAAGGCGAAAAAATACAACTGGAACACCCTTATTACCTATTATGTTTATTGTCAGTGGATAAATATCAAGGAAGATTAAGGATTAAGTATTAAGAAGTACATAGTAGGGACATAAATACTGTTACACGCTGAATGTTCTTGGACCAAATATTTTTTAATATATTTATTGATGTGTATTGTATCCAAAAAGAATCTACTTATTCGAAATGTCCGCCTTTTGCCTTTACACACGCCTTAAGTCGCACTGGCCAATCGTCAACAACGCTGCACGAACCTCGTCCATTGGAAAAATGGCCACAGCTCGAACCAAAGCTGTCTTAAGATATCCAATGTAGGTGTATCTTTAATGACAAACCTTGTCCTCTAAAACCGTCCACAATTTGTAATCCGATGGGTTCAAATCTGGACTGCCTGAGGGCCATTCTTCAGAGGAAATGGCAAATTGTTTCGAAGCCAGGCCTGGGACGTTTTAGCCTTATGGGCCGGCGCAGAATCCTGCTGGAAAGACCATGGCTAGTTTTGGAACAGGGAATTTTTAAGAGGCTTCACAACAGCTTTCAAAACAGTTTCTTGGTAAACTTTGGCCGATGTTTTGACTCCTTGTTCGCAGAAATGCAGGTCAGTGAGCCCATCGTAAGAGACACCCCACCAAACCATGACTGAAGCTGGTTGATGACCCTTTTCCACCCTTGGGATCAGTTCAGATGCTTCCTTAGATGACCGCGCATACACCCTATCATTTTGCTTGTTACATTTTTCCTGAACGGTAAAATTTTTTCCATCGGTGAACAAAATTTTCCTGTGCACTTGCACAGCTTCACCAAAAGACGTTTGCATTTTTCAATCCTATTTTTTTTAAAGCTGCAGTCAATAAATGTACGTTACGTCGTTTGAAAGCCCCAAGTCTTTTTAATGATTCGACTAATGGACTTTTGCGTGATATTCATCTCACGGGCCATGATTTTCTTTTTTCGGAGCGGATTTCTGTGAATTCTTAATTTTACGGCTTTGATGACATGCGGTGTTCGAACAAAGCGCGTGCGGCCCGACCGGTGGCGGTCTTTTACATCTCCAGTCTCCTCAAACAGTTTTATGCATCGGTAGACGAACATGCGGCTAATCCCTAGTGGCCGGAGCGTTTTGAAAATATCGCTTTTTTCATTTTACACTTGAAAATCGCTATTACAGTGATACGGTTCTCATTATCTGACCACTCCATGATGAAAGTTGAATCAATTTTAAAATCCCGTTACAGACTAACGCTATTGAGGTTAGCTTTCAAAACCCATACGACATTAACGGGGTATGTTCAGTTCTACTATTGAAATGGGTGTGTTCAATGTTGTAACAGTATTTATGTCCCTACTAAGTAGTTTTAGAAACGTAGAAAAATGCAGTTGATATATGTTTATGTTTTATTTAAATTCATTGCTATGTTATTTTCCTTCGTTCTAAAACCAAGAGTTGAATCTTCGACCTTCTCTAGCTCATCCTCGTCTTCACACACATTTGGCAGAAATTTGGAGATGTGTCCGATTTCAATATGATTCATTTTGAAGGGTCAACGATGTTAAACTTTTGAATTTAAGAAAACAAAATGCTTTCTATAGTGCCTCGACTTTGTGTTGCTAAAAAGGTTGCAAATGAACCCCTCTAGATATGTTTTTTAGCAAATCTCAAAATTTGTTGGCGCTAACTCGCTGCATTCAATGCATGAAGCTTATAGGGCACCAGTTGGAGTTAACACCCTGCCAGCAATGCTGTGGACCAACCTACAAAATATTTCCATTAAAACAAAGGGATTTATGCTTCTTCTTCTTTTATTTGCCCATCCGTTATTCGGATATAAGCGATCATTCGAGGGCTGCTATATATTTCTGGCCTAATAATGAAAATGCGAATATTTATCATCAAAAATGGTTTAATTGTTTTTCAAAGTATTCTCCAGCATGATTTATACACTTTTGCATGCGCTCAAACCAATTGACGAAGCACTTTTTCCACTCCGATTGAGACACCTGCAAAACATGATTTTTGAACGCTTCAACAGCTGCTTCGGGCGATGAAAACGTTGACCTCGCTTTGTTTTCTTGATGCTAGGGAATAAGAAGAAGTCATTGGGTGCCAAATCAGTGTTGTACGGTGGATGGCCCATCAATTCGACATCTTGAGTGGTCAGTCAAATAGCTCATCGTTTCAGCTGATGTGTGAGAGCTCACATTGTCATGGTGCACAATGATTCGTCTTCTCTTGTTCGTTTTTCGAATTTCTCCGAAGACTTCAGGCAAACAAATTGTGGTGTATTACTCAGAATTGACCTCCTACGTTGCTCAAGCGGAACAGTCGTCACATGACCAGTTTTGCCGAAGAAACAGGCGACCATTTGCTTCGAAGTGATTCTTCCACGAACAACTTTCGTTGGATTTGGCTCGTTTTCGAAGACCCACACGGTCGATTTCTGTTTTGTTTCGGGCTCATACGCATAGATCCATGATTCGTCACCTGTGACGATCTTATAAACGCCTTATGAAGCACCGCGATCGTTTTTTTCAAAATTTCTTTGCAGCAATCGACACGAGCCTTTTTTTGAGTGATTGTCAAATTGTGCGGGATCCAACGAGAAGAAACCTTTTTTACGACCAGGTGTTCATGCAATTTCGAATGTATGCTGGTGCAAGAAATGATCAAGGATCCCTCTATTTCACGGTATGTCACATGGCGATCTTGCATTATCAGTTCACGCACGGCATCAATGTTCTCTGGCACAGCAGCCGTTTTTGGACGATCTTCGTCTTTGAGCGAGCGTCAGCCACGATTGAATTCATTAAACCAGTTTAATGAACCACATTGCTATAGGATGATGCTTCATCGCCATACAATGATTTAAGTTAATCGATGCACTCTTGTCGTGATAATCCACGTCGAAAGTTGTGAAAAATGATCGCACGAAACTGTTCACGAGTTAATTCCATGTTTTTGCCAAATTGATTTTTTCAAGTCACTGTAAACAACACAAATGATGGTCGTACGTCAAAACGTTCTGAGTACGTTTATGCTAAAAAATTTTAAACTTTCCAATGGCGCCAGGCAACACTTAGTGTTGCCTAGGCCAGAAATATATATACCAACCCTCGTTTCTTGTAAACTAATACCGATATGACGATAGAAATAGGTATATACGAGGGCGACCGCAAAAGTAACTGGACTAACATAAAAAGAACCGTTTTTTTTTGGAATTATTATTATTTATTTTTCAACATAATCTCCTTCCAACTCAATACACTTCATCAAACGTTTTTCAAGTTTTTTAATTCCATCCGAAAAATAAGATTTTTCAACCCCTTCAAAATATGCCTCAGTTTCAGCAATAACCTCGCTGCTATTGGACGAAAATTTTTTGCCACCGAGAAATTTTTTAAATTTGGAAACAAGAAATAATCAGAAGGAGCTAAATCTGGACTATATGGAGGTTTCGGAGCAATTTCAAATCGTAATTCGGCCAGTTTTTGTTGAGTTAAAAATGCAGTGTGTGAAGGAGCATTATCTTGATGAAAAATATTTTTTTTTTTAATTGCGGTCGTTTTATCTTGATTTCTTTACTCAACCGATCCAATAATGCACAATAATATTCACTATTTATAGTTATTCCTTTCTCAAGATAATCAATAAATATTATACCCCTTGCATCCCAAAATACTGTGGCCATTACTTTTCCTGCTGACTTAACAGTTTTTGCCTTCTTGGGACAACTTTTACCAGCTTCTATCCATTGTTTTGACTGTTCTTTGCATTCTGGGATGTAGTGATGGATCCATGTTTCATCAACAGTTATGAATCGGCGCAAGAACTCTATTGGATTACGCTGATAAATCGCTAAAAGCTCCTCGGAATTGGTCCAACGGACGATTTTTTGGGGCAAAGTCAACAAACGCGGCACACATCTTGCGGATAGCTTTTTCATGTGGAGTTCATCATGTAAAATACTCCAAACTTGTTTTTCGTGTATTTTAACAATATTAGCAAATTTTCTGAGCTTTATTCGTCTATCTTTAGTCACTTCATTCAATATTTTTCTAATGTTTTCAATAGTAGTAGCAGTTTTCGGTCTTCCAGAGCGTTGTTCATCTTCCTTACTTGAACGACCCATTTTAAATTGTTAACCCAGGTTTTCACGGTGGTGTATGATGTTGCATTATCACCATGAACAGAATCCAATTCATCTTTGATTAATTGTGGCGTATAACCTTTCATATAAAAGTGTTTAATTACCGCACGAAACTCTTTGTTTTCCATTTTTCAAAAATTATAAAACTTGTTTACTTCAAGCACCTGTAACAAAGAAAATAATCATTAAATATTTCGGAAATTTTGACAGATGTCTTATAAAAGATTGCTTTTAAAAAACAAAAAAAAAACTTGCTAGTAAAACAGAAAATGTGCCAGGCCAGTTAGTTTTGCGGTCGCCCTCGTATGGCGCTCGTATGAAAGAAAACACACACGGCCCTTGATATTTCCATATTAGATCGTAATCCATGATGAAGGGTTTATAAGCTTCGGCACGGACGAACTTAATTTGTCCTCTTGTTCTTCTTGAAACGTCATTCAGAAATATAAACATACGAAAATAATCTATTGATTTTCTTTAGTTTGAGTACCCAGGATATCCATGGCCTCTAGCTAAAATGATTTTTGTAATCCTTCGTTCGCTTAACAACATTTGTAGATTGTGTTGTAGATCCAGCATAAATTGAAATTCGGCCAAACGTTTTTATACGTCTATTTTATGTATATATGGTGTTGGTAAGGAATAAAACATACACGGTCCTTGATATTTTCATATTGGATCGTAATCCATGATGAAGGATTTGTAAGCTTCGGCACGGACGAACTTAATTTGTTTAACTGTTTCCTTGAAACTTCATTCCGAAATAAAAACATACAAATCAATTGATTTTCTTTCGTTTGAGTACCCACGAGACCCATGCCCTCCACCTTAGATGTTTTTCGCATTTCTTCGTTTGATCTAAAAGGGTATAACATTTATTGTTTGTTTTGTAGATCGAGCTTAAATTGAATTTCGGCCAACCGTTTTCGTACGTATATTTTATGTATATATGGTGTTGGTATGGAAGGAAACACACACGGCCCTTGACATATTCATATTAGATCGTAATCCGTGGTGGAAGGTACATAAGCTTTGGCATGGACGAATTTAATTGGTTTACCTGTTCTTCTTAAAACTTTATTCGGAATTAAAAACACAAAAATAATCTATGAATTTTTTTTCATTTGAGAACCCCCGAGACCCACGTCCTTCAGCTAAGCTAATTTTCGCAATCCTTCGTTTGTTTTAAAAGGAAATTAAATTTGTTGTTTGCTTTGTAGATCCCGAATAAATTGAACTTTGGCCAACTCTTTTTATACGTATATTTTATGTTTGTCAGTGCCGATCATCACTATCTTAAGTCTAAAGCAATGATGATGTCATCCTCAAACACAAACAATTAATATGCAAAACAATCATTTGATTCATTTCAACTCGAATACAATTTATTGATCCTTACATTTCATTTATTTACAATAAAAATAGTTCAATTCGTAAAGCTTTTGCTCCTTATAAATATCGTTTGTATGTATAAAAGAAAAACCCATAACGTCAAGCCAAGTGTTTGAAAGTAATATTGGAAGAAGCGAAAAAAACAAAATTAAATTCCGCTAAGCGAAAAAGCTTAATACGAGTATATGTACAGATATATATATAGCGAATGCAGCGGTCTATCACAAGTTACAAAAGCAAAATACCCAATGACTCCAAATGAAATTACAACATCTTCGTCCGTCCGTCCATCCGACTGTTGAGTCGACGAAACAAAATAAAAACCCGTTTCAATACTTTTCATAAATTACACAAACGATTTACAACACAATACTTAAAATTAAATCAAACTTATATGTCGGTTTGTACGTACGTACGTACGTACAAGTATGCACACAAAACATTTAACAACTTTATAACAACAACAAAAAAATAAAATATGGACATAACTTAATGACTAATAATATAAATGTTCATTTCAACGTTTTACATTTGTGGCTTTTTACCCCAGTTACATTACCCGTGCAGTGAAATGAAACGAATACTAAAACTGAATCAATCCCCCGCAAGCGGCTGGCAGGCAATACGAGTACTAAACCTTTCGCATTACGAGCTTAATGTCTTTTTTTGGTTTCCTCAGCAGTTTCGAGTTGTCGTAGGTCAGAGGTATGATTGTTTCATCACATGGTGCGAACGCGAATTGTTGCAGCAACGTTATCAAGCCCACCAACATTTGCTGTTGTATGAAATGCTGAGCTATACACGCTCTTGGACCAAGGCCGTACGGCAGGAATGCACATGTCGGCCGATTTTGTACTTTTTTGGAATGGAAGTGTTCTGGATCGAATTTATCGGGATTCTCATAGAATGCCGCATCATGGTGAATGGCCGCAGTGGGTATAATTAGGTGATTACCCTCCTGCAGCAGAAATATTGAATTGGGTAATTCGTAGTCTTTGGTTGTGAGGCGCAATAGGAATGGATAGGGGGAGTGTTTGCGAAGTGTTTCTGAAAGGAAAAGAAAAAAACGGAGAGATAAAGAATACATTTTGTGAGAATTACAAAAATATAAGAATTGCATAATAAGGGAAGAGTTAAGATAATCAGTTGTTTTTGATATAAAAAGTTCAGATTGGGAAAAGTCTCTCTAGATCGATTCGCGTCTTCTGGTGTCCCACAGGGTAGCCACCTTGTCCCCTTCTATTTTAACTATTCATTAACGACTTGCCCCATTATATTATTAACTCTAATTTACGAATGTTTGCAGACGACGTGAAATCATTTTCTTCTTATGCTAGCCTTGCGGACTGCCACATACTGCAGAATGATTGGAGTACCCGGTGTGAATTTCATTTTATGGAATTGAACATAAAAAAGTGTAAGCATATGTGTAGATTGTTGACTACTAAATTTAAATTATGCGGCTGTGAATTGGCATCGGTTTATTCATTTATTGATCTTGGTTTCAAGATGGACAGAACGTTTTATAACTATATCATTACTATGGTAAACAAGTAAAAAATGTTAAGTTTGGCTGTGCCGAACTTTGGATACCCTCCACCAGATTCCCAAATAAAACCAAATTTGGTGCGGAAGTGTGTTCTATATAGAAATCTTTATGTTCAAAATTTCAATAGGTTCGATAGGTCAAGCTTGTGGTGAGTTATCGTCATATTATTCCTCAAAGCCCATGAGACCGTTTGTGTGGGAGGTACCAGTAGGACTTTTCCGATCTCAACAGAATTTGACGCAGACATAAATCTTTATGTAGAAAATTTCATCTCAATAGGTCAAGTTTGTAGTGAGTTATTGTCATATTATTTTTCAAGGCCCATGAGACCGTTTGTGTGGGAGGTACCAGTAGGGCCTTTCCGATCTTAGCCAAATTTAGTGCATAAGTCTCAACAGAATTTGACGCAGACATAAATCTTTATGTAGAAAATTTCATCTCGATAGGTCAAGTGTGTGGTGAGTTATTGTCTTATTATTTTTCAAGGCCCATGAGACCGTTAGTGTGGGAGGTACCAGTAGGACTTTTTGATCTCAACCGAATTCAGCGTAGAAGTGTGTTGTATATAGAAATATTGATGTGTAAAATTTCATTTCGATAGGTCAAGTTTGTGGTGAGTTATAGTCATATTATTTCTCAAGGCCCATAAGGCCGTTTGTATGGGAGGTAGAAGAAATGGTGGCCCAATCTAAACCATTTTTACATAGATGATTGCGCCTATATAGAGATTATTATTTGCAAAATTTCAGTGATTTTGCTCAAGAAACTGGACGGATATTTCCAAATAAAAAACTAATTTTTATGAGAAAGTGTCGGTTGAGGGTCTCCAACACCAACTTTCCGAAGAGCTATATAGCCCATTTTCATTACCAACCATGCTAGGTTAACTACACATGTTTGTGCCAAATTTCAGCTCCTAGCTGTTTTCATGCAGGCTCCATCTTGTTTTCAACAGACGGACAGCCGGACAACATGGTTAGATCGTCTTAGAATTTTACGAGGATCAAGAATATGTATACTTTGTTGGGTCTCCGATGATTATTTCAAGGTGTTACAGACAGAATGACAAAACTAATATATCCTCTATTGTATGGTGGAGGGTATAATAAAGCGTATGATGTCTTTGATTTTATGAAACGCTGGGCAAAAGAGTTTACTGATCCATATACTAGGAAACAGCTTTTTATTTCTATAGTCAGGCTAATTTTAGAATATGGATCAGTAGTTTAGGATCCCAAATACGATTATTGTGCTAAAAAAATTGAATCCGTGCAGAAACAATTTTTACTATTTTGCTTAAGAAGTCTACACAGGAATATGGGCTATGAACTCCCTTCTTACAACAGCAGGTAAAATCTTATTAAATTGCCCTCGTTTAAGAAGACGACGAACTATGATGAATATTCGGTAGCAAAAATCTCTATTAACGTCCCATTTGGACCTTCTAGATACTATCAGTTTTGACACTTGGATTTCCAAAGGTACAATTATGCATGTGGAAATCCGTAGAAAGTGTGCTGACTTAACTCTTTATATCATTTAATTGACTTCTCCTTAGGTTTTGATGCATTAAAAACTATAATTATTTTGTATTTAAACTCATTGTGTTAGTCAATAGTTAAATTCGTACCCAACACTCAGCTAGTACGATCCCTGGGCTTATACTTAGTAGGGACATAAATATTGTTACACACGTTTTATGCTGTAAAATAAAAAGTATTGAATATTTTTGGACCAAATATTTTTTAATATTTTTTATTGATGTATATTGTATCCAAAAAGAATCTACTTCTTCGAAATGTCCGCCTTTTGCCTTTACACACGCCTTAAGTCGCACTGGCCAATCGTCAATAGCTGCACGTACCTCGTCCATTGTAAAATTGGCCACAGCTCGAACCAAAGCAGTCTTAAGAGATCCATTGTTGGGGTATCTTTTGTGACACACCTTATCCTCTAAAACCGTCCACAATTTGTAATCCAATGGGCTCAAATCTGGTCTGCCTGAGGACCATTCTTCAGAGGAAATGAATGCTGGCAAATTGTTTCGAAGCCAGGCCTGGAACGTTTTAGCCTTATGGGCCGGCGCAGAATCCTGCTGGAAAGTCCATGGCTGGTTTTGGAATTATTAAGAGGCTTCACAACAGCTACCAAAACGGTTTCTTGGTAAACTTTGGCCAATGTTTTGACTCCTTGTTCGCAGAAATGCAGGTCAGTAACCCCATCGTAACATACACCCCACCAAACCTTGACTGAAGCTGGGTGATGACCCTTTTCCACCCTTGGGATCAGTTCAGATGCTTCCTTAGATGACCGCACATACACTCTATCGTTTTTCTTGTTAAATTTTTTTTCATCGGTGAACAAAATTTTTCTGTTCAAGTTATCAGCGTGCTTTACCAAAAGACGTTGGTTGGCATTATTCAATCATATTTTTTTAAAGCTGCAGTCAATAAATGTCCGGTACGTCGTTTGAAAGTCCCAAGTCTTTTTTAATGATTCGACTCGTGGACTTTTGCGTGATATTCATCTCACGGCCCATGATTTTCTGTTTTCGGAGCGGATTTCTGTGAATTCTTGTTTTAACGGCTTTGATGACATGCGGTGTTCGAACTGAGCGTGGGCGACCCGACCGGTGGCGGTGTTTTACATCTCCAGTCTCCTCAAACAGTTTTATGCATGTATACGAACATGCGGCTAATCCCTAGTGGCCGGAGCGTTTTGAAAATATCGTTTTTTTATTTTACACTTGAAACCGCTATTACAGCTATACGGTTCTCATTATCTGACCACTCCATGATACAAGTTGAAACGATTTTAAAATCCCGTTACAGTCTAACGCTATTGAGGTTAGCTTTCAAGACCCATATGACATTAACGGGGTATGTTCAGTTCTACTACTGAAATGGGTGTGTTCAATGTTGTAACAGTATTTATGTCCCTACTAAGTAATTTCAATCTAACAGCCAATTTGAATTGATCAATAATTTCATTGTTGGAGCTGAATCTCTTTCCACAGATCCATTTCTTTAGGTTTGGAAATACTTATATGAAATGCGTATGGTATCATCAATCTCAAAGACTTTTACTTTTCGATCGGCCAACACCATATCGTGGATGTTTTCGACATTTTCGGGTGTATTTACTTTAATTGGCCGCCCAGAACGTTCAGCGTTATTTGTACTTGTGCGACCACAACGACAGTCAGTCTTTTTTACAATTGAAGTCGATGGTACAGAGTCCCCATAGTATTTGTTAAGCTTTTCCTTGGCTTGATTGAGGGTTTTTTGCGCAAAAATAATGTTTAATGAGCACTCGAAATTTACTTTTTTTCATTTTTAACAAAATCAACGAGGTTATATGCTTTGAACAGCTGTTAAACACCAACTAAATGACTTGATGGGAGCAGTGTTGCATTTCATATAACAACAAGGGAAGTTGGAAAGGTCAATTGTTGATCTGTCCTCGTAATAAATGAAATCGCTTCATTTCGGCATTGCAAAAATTTGAAATATGTTTTCTATCTTGTTGAGTTGATATAAATATTTCCATTTCCCTATATCGTGCACAAAGCCCAATGTCAATTCGTCGATAATATCTCTTGATCTCTTTTTGCTCAGTAGGAACAATTCAAATCCCAACGGCGTAGCTGAGTGGCAAGATCATTTTTTAACTGGTCTTACCAGCAGTTTCAGCTTCTAAAAATTATCGAAAAGGGGAGCTGGATAAACTGGTGTCTAAGTTGCTGATATTCAACATTCACTAGGCTAACCCAAGGAATAAAAGTGGCATCATTTTTTATCTGGTCTAACCAGCAGTTTCAGCTTCTAAAGACTCTCGAAAAGGAAAGCTGGATGAACTGGTGTCTAAGTTGCTGATATTCAACATTCACTTGGCTAACCAAGGAATAAAATTGGATCATTTGTTTCTGGTCTAACCAACAGTTCAGCTTCTAAAAATTATCGAAAAGGGGTGTCTTAGTTGCTGATATTCAACATACCCAAGGAATAAAAGTGGCATCATTTTTTATCTGGTCTAACCAGCAGTTTCAGTATCTAAAAATTCTCGAAAAGGGGGGCTGGATAAACTGGTGTCCAAGTTGCTGATATTCAACATTCACTAGGCTAACCCAAGGAATAAAAGTGGCATCATTTTTATCTGGTCTAACCAGCAGTTTTAGCTTCTAAAAATTATCGAAAAGGGGAGCTGGATAAACTGGTGTCCAAGTTGCTGATATTCAACATTCACTTGGCTAACCCAAGAAATAAACGTGGCATCATTTCTTATCTGGTCTAACCTGCAGTTTCAGCTTCCAAATATTCTCGAAAAGGGGAGCTAGATAAGCTGGTGTATAAGTTGCTGATACTCAACATTCACTAGGCAAGGAATTAAAGTGGCATTACATCTATCTAAAAATTCGAATGGTAAAATTGCATTGGTCCATATTTAGTAGAGCTTATACACGATCTAAGTAAAAATTGTTTTTGCGACATAATTACAAGATAACATCAAAGTCGAACGGACATCTCTTTCAAAATATAAATAATGTTATAGAGTCAAAAGGAATACCATAACAAGGGTTTGTCACAATCAATATTGCCAGTGAGAATATTAATTTCATACAATATTACGAGGGTTGCTATATATATCTGGCCTAGGCAACATTGAGTGTTGCCTGGCGCCATCTGACATTTCCATTGGAAAGTTTGACATTTTTTAGCATAAACGTACTTAGAACGTTTTGAAGTACGACCATCATCAATCTGTGTTGTTTACAGAGACTTGAAAAAATCAATTTGGCAAAAAGAATGGAATTAACTCGTGATCATTTTCGTGCGATCATTTTTCACAACTATTGACGTGGATTGTCAGGACAAGAGTGCATCGATGAACTTAAATCTTTATATGGCGATGAAGCACCATCCTATAGCACTGTGAAAAACTGGTTTAATGAATTCAATCGTGGCCGGCGCTCACTCAAAGACGATGGTCGTGCAGGTCGTTCAAAAACGGTCGTTGTGCCAGAGAACATTGATGCCGTCCGTGAACTGATAATGCAAAATCGTCATGTGACATACCATCAGATAGGGGCATCCTTGGGGATTTCTTCCACCAGCATACATTCGATATTGCAAGAACACCTGGCCGTAAAAAAAAATTGTTCTCGTTGGATCCCGCACAATTTGACAATCGCTCAAAAAAAAAGGCTCGTGTCGATTGGTGCAAAGAAATTTTGAAAAAATACGATCGCGGTGCTTCAAAAGATCGTCACAAGTGACGAATCATGGATCTATGGGTATGAGCCCGAAACAAAACAGCAATCGACCGTGTGGGTCTTCGAATACGAGCGAAGTCCAACGAAAGTTGTTCGTGGTAGAAGAACTTCGAAGTAAATGGTCGCTTGTTTCTTCGGCAAAACTGGTCATGTGGCGACTTGAGCAACGTAGGACGGTCAATTCTGAGTGGTACACTACAATTTGTTTGCCTGAAGTTTTCGGAGAAATTCGAAAAAGGAACAAGAGAAGACGAATCATTGTGCACCAAGACAATGCGAGCTCTCACACATCGGCTCAAAGCAGCGCCTTTTTGACCGGCCAAAACGTCGTCGGTCATCCGCCGTACAGCCTTAGCTTGGAACACAATGAATTCTTTTTATTCCCGCACATCAAGAAAAAAATGCGTGGTCAACGATTTTCGTCGCCAGAAGATGCTATATAAGCGTTCAAAAACCATGTTTTGAAAGTGTCTCAATCGGAGTGAAAAAAGTACTTTGACAATTGGATTGAGCGCATGCAAAATTATATAAATCATGCTGGAAAATACTTTGAAAAACAATAAAACCATTTTTGATGATAAATATTCGCATTTTCATTATTAGGCCAGAAGTTTATATAGCAGCCCTCGTATATGAAAATCCTACCAAGATCGTTAAGACATTACTACTAAAATTTCCTGGCTATAAAAAAAGATTATTATGACCTATAATGTGGTTTGAGGGTGACATTTTTGGATCTAAAAAGCATTTTCGGATGGACAGGCATCTATATAACATGTCTCGATCTCTTTCTCACATTAGCGGCAGTATTTGACTTCTTCTACCACCTATATTCTAGTCATTGCCCTAGCATTGCAATGGCCAATGGAGACACATTCGAGCACCCTAAGCATTGCCCT
The DNA here is from genome assembly GCA_963513945.1 of Hydrotaea diabolus. Classification (NCBI taxonomy): domain Eukaryota; kingdom Metazoa; phylum Arthropoda; class Insecta; order Diptera; family Muscidae; genus Hydrotaea; species Hydrotaea diabolus. The sequence continues at coordinate 76,127,573 of OY740720.1, forward strand.
AGCACTGCAATGAACCTTTGAGACATATGCGAGTACCCGGCATTACTCTTGTTTTTTGAGCAGATTTTGGTTATGTTCTCTTTTAGTTTGTGCCATGAATGAATAATATTGGTTTATCTCCTTGGAATCGTATTAAAAATCAATATTGGACATAAATAATTTATTTTTTTGAAATCACTTGAAATTCATTGCCGTGTTTTCGTATATGAGCTAAGCTCAGAAGTAAGTGACTTTTTAGCATATCTTGGTCATAATTTTTATATTTGTTGACAAAAATGTTTGTCCAAAGAACTGACTTTCATACCACCAATGCAATTAATTCATATAGCTGGTTTAAAGTTTAATTTTACATAATTTTTCTCTCAAATTCGAAGCTAAAAATTAAATTTGAAAAAATAAATTCACCTAAGTAGCACCGGAATCGTTTATAGAGTGAAATTATATATGCGCACCTTAATCCAAACCTATCAAATTTAGATCAAACCTTTTATCCTATCAAACTATATAAATCCTTAACAATTTTATTAGGAAAATACCAAAACAATATACAAATCAACTCCACTTACCATTCAAAATCTGCTTCAAATACACAAATTCTTTAAGGCTATCTTCGGTAATATTTCCCTGATGCTTCGCTAAAACTTTACGAATCTCTGTGCGGGCTTTCTCTTGTAGTTCCGGCTGTAAGGCCAATTCGTATAGGCAGCACGACAATGTCGACGTCGATGATTCCAGACCAGCAAGTATAAAAGTAAATGCTTGTCCAACGATTTCCTGATTTTCGAGTTTCTTGAACATCTGATTACTGTGGCTTATTTTACGAGAATCACACCAAAGCTGCAGGAAATCATATTGTGCCGGCTGAGAGCGTTGATATTCACGTTCGGTTAGTTTATCCGCAATAAGTTTTTGGAAATAATGCGTGGCCTCATGCGAATACATGTGATATTGCAATAGGCGTGCTAGGGCTGGAAACCAGAAGGCGAAGAAGGCTTTGTATATATTGAAATTGGATTTGGTGTACGATTTGCACATTTTATGGAATTGCGTGTCTCGGTAGCGCAGTGAATCACCCTCTAAACCAAAGGAGAGGGATGAAATGCAATCGATATTGAAGCCCTCCACCAATTCAGAAATATTGCAGACCATTTCGGGCTTTTCAATTTTGTCTTTCAATGTATTTTCGAAGACCTGTTGAATTTTCAATAAGGCTGGCAGCATATGTTGTATCTTCTCATGCCATTGCAAGGACTTGAGTTTGAGATTCATGTGCTGCCATTCGATGCCATCCATTTGCAATTGATTTTGTGATAGAGCATCGTCTTGTATGTTGTAGTACAAGCCACGATCCATGAAATATTTAGAATCTTTGATTAGAATATAATTAATTGAGTCAAGATCTAAGATGAGCAGCATGGGTTTGAGCCAAGCGTAAAATCCTATAAAAGGTGCATGGTCCTTGTACTTGTCGTAGAGTGTCTGCAGCACTTCAGATATGTGGCGTTTAGTGCCCACCCCTTTCAAGTGGCCCCAGGGCTTCTTTGGCTTTTCATGGAGTATGCCGCGTCGTTTCCAATGGCCCAGCAAGACAGTCAGCACAAAATAACAAAATGAGGCTGTACCCAAGAGGGTAAAAAGAAGCCGTTGTAAAAAATCCATTGGTGGTGTTAGGAAAAATAAGTCTTGTAGTTTTAGAGATGATAAGATATTCTAGGAGTTTGAATTATATTAATTGCACAGTTCGCTTTATTGGTGTTGTTGTTTCACAGCAGGCCTTTCCGAGTTGAAGGACATGTCTTTCGTTTTTGTGGACTAAAACTAAAATAATCGTGTCTATTTGTTTAGTTTTGTTTTTTCAGGTGTTCATTATATTTTTTATTCGCTATTCCCCACTCTTTCACATTCTTATCGATTTTCTACTGATTGTTTTATAGCGCTGTTGAATGTTCAGCATGCTTTTAAAGTTGCTTTGTTTTCCAAGTGTTCAGAAAAAATTCTATCGAACGTTTATCAGTAGTTTCTTTGGGCGGTTGCTGTCGGCTTTTCGTCTTACCGACCTTCTCTGTTTTTGGGGTAATGTCGTTTATTTGTACATACCATTCGCAGTCATACCAACATTTGACTGCGACGGTGAAGGGAGTCTATAAAAACAAGGCGATATGCTTGTTTTTGTTTTGTTAAATGTGGCCTAAAAGAGAATTTGGAAAATTAGATTTTTCAGGTCAATAAGAACTTGTTAACAGTTTCAAAGGTGAAAATGTGCATTTTGTTTTAAATGTATTGTGTTTAATGGTGCTTTATTTGAGACAAGGCAGACAGAGATTGTAAAAGGAACTATCGACAAATTCCCGAGTGTTTTGCCAACGTATATAGCCGTCTTTAATGAGGTCTTCAATGGACGCAGGCACTCCGGAATAATGGGGATCCTACAAAGAGAAGAGAAAAAACATAAGATGTAATAAATATTGAAATTTTTGGGCGCCACATTATGTGAAACAAAATTTGTTACAATTTTTTCAAATAACTTAGGAATTGCGCTTAATTTAGCAATACCTCTATAGTTCGATACATCCAACAGACTACCAGATTTGTGAAGTGGGAACAAGTAAGACCGATTCCATAAATTAGGAAAGTACCCCAATTGTAATGATGAATTAAATAATAAGGATAAGGGTAAGACCAGGGATTCCGAGCAGCCTTTTAATAAAATATTCGGAATGCCATCGGCTCCAGAAATACTAGTGGGTTTAAGACGATGCAAGTTTAATTCAATAAGTGAAAAATCTAAAAAGGAGGAACTATTTGACCTACTGATGAAATTTTGTAAGGGTACGGAATTGCAGGATTAAACGAACGTAGTGAATATGTATTTTCGAAAAAGTCAGCAAAACAGTTTGCAATAGACTGATCGCTTGAGAACTCAACACCATTAAATCTTATTCTCGATGGCTTAGAAGATGTTCGACGTTTTAAATTAACAAATCGATAAAATGATTTAGGGTTTTTTTTTTTAAATTGTCCCTAACTCCTGTCAAGTACGACCTATAGCATCGACGAGCCTCGATATTGTACCGTTGTCTCGCTATAGAATATCTACCATAATCAGCAGTTAGTCCTGTTCTTTTGAATCTTTTAAATGATTTACTCTTTATGTTTTTTAATCTACATAACTCCATAGAAGACCAAGGCATAGTTTTTTCTACAACAATGGGTTCCATAGGCACTGTTTTAGATACAAATTCATTTAGTATGTCATAAAATTTCATAACAGCAAAATCAAATTCCGCAATAGTACTACAACAGCAGATAGCATTCCAATCAACAGATAATAAAAGGGAATTAAGTCTATGAAAATCACAACGTTTGAAGCAAAATCTAGAAAAATCACCTGCAGGACTAGGAGATGGTGATTGGTAAAGTAATGTAACTGAAAATGAAATATGTACCTATAGTCGGGTGGTGGTTGTCCTCCGGGGTAGAAATTGGATGCATTCTCATAACTTGAAATGAACGTATTTCATTGGTCAAAATCAAATCAAGAATCCTTCCATTCTGGTTAAGAATATTATTAATCTGAGATAAATTCATTTTTGCCAATAGGCCAGCAACATCAGTGGTCCAATCACTGTTAGTAAGAGGAGTATGTGCTTCTGAATCAGGCAACATATGCCATGATACAGAAGATAAGTTGAAGTCTCCCAATGTTAGGATAATATCAGACTCATTCATACTTGTAATTATTTTTCCAACGGCAGTCAAATGTTCATTATAAACATCAAAATCGGTCGAAGGAGGAATGTAGGAACAGGTAATAAAAAGTTTTTTAGATCCCAATGCAACACAAACTGCAATAAATTCCAAATTGTTAAATTCATCAGAAAAAATACGCTCAGAAGGTAGACAGCAGGAAACCGCAATTAAGACACCACCACCGATTTTCTCTGTTCTATCTTTTCTATAAATTTTATAATTATTACACAGAACATCAGAGTTCAAAATATCAGTTTTTAACCAAGTCTCAGAAAAAACAACAATATCAAAATCAAAGTTATAGCTATCAACAAATAAGCGACTTAATTTAGTTTTTAAACCTCTTACGTTTTGGTAAGCTATAGTGTATACCTTATCTAGTTTTTTGAAGAGTTTGTAGACTTAGCTGGCAATTTCGCTAACCTAGATCTCCCTCCTCTATTACTTCTCTGAACAAACTCCTTGACAAGCGATAGTAAGACACGAGATTTATTACACTATTTTTATTACTGTGAAGTCGGAATTATTGGGTTATGCCAACTAAACATGTTAATTTAAAGAAAGATAACAGATGATTTGAATTTTGCAGAACATGTATGTAATAACATAATTTTAGGAAAAATTGTCCGTTAAGGCCCGGGCACACTAAATCCTTTTTTCTTTTCACTGCGTGTTTCTTCATTTCCGATTGTCAAAAAAGCCACTGAAATATGAAAACTAACAAAAATTTAATGTTATTATAGTGTCTGCATAGAAAAGCTCTTTTATATATTGATTGTAAGTTTTTGACTTTTTTCAACGGTATTTAGACTGCCGGAAGTAGAAAATAAGCAGCGTAAGGAAAAAAGCTTCCGTGTTCCCGAGCCTTTATGGAAACCCTAGACATTTTTGTGTACCCTTTTTGTTGTAATTTTTCTAAAATAACAGTAAGAATTTATAGGCGCTTTTACAAAAAGACTACTGATAACTTTTAAAAATTCTCTGATATATAAAAATTTATCTGTTTGGTCAACGATTTAAGAAAGTGTGATTTGCTATAAAGTACTTGTTTTTCCAAATGGCCAACTGTTCGGCATATTAAAGAAAATTTAAGACTTCTTGCTCAAAATTAAATGTTCTAGGCACTCTTTATTTGCAATTGCAATTAAGGTCAAAAACCATTTCAAAGATTAGACCCCTTTCTATTTGCGCTTAGAATCGTCGACTTCACTTTCATAAAACGCGCATATCTCTGGGAGGGAACACTTTTGGGGCATGGGATCGGTCTCATTCGATGCTCAGATGTTGTTCACATCAAAAATAGAAAAAAAATGAAAATTGATTTTTTACCCTTAGGTCCCATTCTCTATGCGCTGTCACATATATAGATTAATAATCGAGATTCCCAAGCACTCGGAAATGCAAGTATGCCGGCCAAGTATGGATTTATGTTATCATTTTGCACGCTTTGCCAGTACTTGGCCTTTAAGAAATCGGAGGTATCGCCAGTGCTTATACCCAGAGAGAAACAAATTTCATCATGATTGTTGTGAACACATTCATTCAATTATATTATGATCCCATACAACCGAAGTATAATGGAGCTTTTGTTTCCCTTCTACCGACATGTCCAAGCCAGCACAATCATTGTGTTTTGAGAGCGACTTAAAGTGCGTAATTTTGTAAAAATATTTGACATTTGAAAAAGTGTTGTTCTACCCTACACTGCACTGTGGTAGAGGATATTATGACTTAGTGCTTAAGCTTGCAACGGAACGGGAGAGACCCTGTACTAAGTACACCAATCGATTGAGAATAACTATCTGATTACATAGAGTGATGTCCGTACTTCCGTTCGTCGGTTTCTCTATCTATCCTTGTATTTAAAGTTTAGGTCACAATTATGAACCGAATCGTAAAACTTGGTACATTATTTAAGTTTGGGCTAAGGACGAACCCTATTGAAATGTTTTCGAATCGATCCATACTTTAAAGTATGGAGTTATCAAATGTTTGTGATTTCATTTTATTTATTGTTTTTTATATATTCGTATTATATACAACAAAAGCTCGAAATAGTTCTCATAGAAAAATGAAAAACATACAAAGATCAAAAGACAAAATGAAAAAAGTGCTAAACTTTAGTTGTATATCTTTGATATCGTAAAATAGTTTGCATCTTAATAGCATTTGGTCTACCAAATACTAGCAAGTCCTATTGAAAATAGCGTTCTGAATTTTCCCCCAAAATTCGCCTTTTTTGCTTTTTAAGTATGAGTTTTAGTCTTGATTATTTTTTAAAAATATTCTCTAGAATTAAGATCAGAAAATTCTGCATGGTATTACACTACCGTGAACCCAATTTTTTTTTATAAGACCTGATGTGTGTTTTGCGTCTTTATTTTTAGGGCATTTTTCGTTCTGAATAGGGGTGGGGACATGGTATTACAGATTTTTATCCATTTTTTTCACAATCCTTCATATAGACCATACTTCATGCCTTGAAAAACACCTCTTAACCATGATATTACTTCTTCTATGTTAAATAGTTTTTTTGTGTACTTTAAGGCCGTCTAACACACGTCTTTTCATCACCACCAATTAAATTTATTTTAGATTTGTCTAAATTTCTCAAAGATAACACGAATCGCTTTTTGTCCCTACAGATAAACGGTAAGCTTCCAGTTTTGTATGTATTTTCAAATTACATGCGATCTTGTCGCTTTAAAGGGTTGACAATAGCTTAATGTGGTAAGCCTATTAAGCTGAATTTTTCGCGGGCTAGCTATCAAAATAAATTACTTTTGTCATGTAACGCACTGCACACAAAATTCTACGATCTTCAAATGTGTTTTTTTTTTTGCAATCTGAAGTCGAGCCCGTATTTTTAAGATAAGAATGATGTACTACAGTACATAGTTTTTTTTTGAACGAAACGTTCGACCCATATTTTTATCACATATACTGCTTTTTTGTCCGCATCAACGGTAAACATTTTTCTTTTTAGACGATATACCATATTTTCCTAAATTGTAAGCTCTTGCAAGATTATAGTTTTTAGAATTTTTTCCATTCACAATAATTCCACGCAAAAATATTTAAAACAGCATTACAAATTCGTCCGAAATTTTGAAAATTGTGTGAAAATTATAAATGACACTATTTTTTTGTCCGTTACTGTATACCATCTCTCTTCCCTATTAAACTTTACGCTTCCCCATTCCCCCTCTCTCTCCCTTGCTCTCATGCTCACCAATTTCAAAATTCAATTTCTATTGAAGCAAACGCAAATATCCCTAAGTTCAGCGTTTATTTGACAGTTAACCTTACAAATCTTTAGAAAGGCAAATGTTTTCTGCTCATTGAATTATTTTATTGCACCGGATATATTCTCTTAGGTAAAGATAACTTCAGCTATTCTACAATTTAATATTGTATCCATAGGTAAGAAATATTTCTTGTGTATCGGATGTCAGAGTTATATGAAAACGAATCAAAAACGAAAGGTATTTCGTACCTTTAATACGCTGTTCTCTAAATACATTTTTTTCTTTCATTTTCTAATTTCCACTACCGTTTGAGAAAAAGGTTTCCACAGCTGCATCAAAAACCTATTTTTCCATAGTCAGCTATTTTAATCTGTACTTAGTAGGGACATAAATACTGTTACAACATTGAACAAACCCATTTCAATAGTAGAACTGAACATACCCCGTTATTGTCATATTGAGTTTGAAAACTTACCTCAATAGCGTTAGTCTGTAACGGAATTTTAAAATTGTTTCAACTTTCATCATGGAGTGGTCACATAATAAAAACCGTATCGCTGTAATAAATGAAAAAAACGATATTTTTAAAAACGCTCCGGCCACTAGGGATTAGCCGCATGTTCGTCTACCGATACATAAAACTGTTTGAGGAGACTGGAGATGTAAAAGACCGCCTCCGGTCGGGCCGCGCTCTGTTCGAACACCGCACGTCAGTAAAGCCGTTAAATCAAGAATTCACAGAAATCCGCTCCGAAAACAGAAAATCATGGCCCGTGAGATGAATATCACACAAAAGTCCATGAGTCGAATCATTAAAAAAGACTTGGGACTTTGGGCTTTTAAACGACGTACCGGATAAATATTGACTGCAGCTTTAAAAAAAAATAGGCTTGAAAAATGCAAACGTCTTTTGGTGAAGCACGCTAATAACATGCACAGAAAAATGTTGTTCACCGGTGAAAATATCTTTACCGTTCAGGAAAAATTTTACAAGCAAAATGATAGTGTATTTGCGGTCTTCTAAGAAAGCATCTGAACTGATCCCAAGGGTGGAAAAGGGTCATCACCCAGCTTTAGTCATGGTGTGGTGGGGTGTCTCTTACGATGGGGTCACTGACCTGCATTTCTGCGAACAAGGAGTCAAAACATCAGCCAAAGTTTACCAAGAAACCGTTTTGAAAGCTGTTGTGAAGCCTCTTAACAATTCCCTATTCCAAAACCAGCCATGGACTTTCCAGCAGGATTCTGCGCCGAAAACGTCCCAGGCCTGGCTTCGAAACAATTTGCCAGCGATCATTTCCTCTGAAGAATGGCCCTCAGGCAGTCCAGATTTAAACCCATTGGGTTACAAATTGTGGACGATTTTAGAGCACAAGGTTAGTTTGTCACAAAAGATACCCCAACATTGGATCTCTTAAGACTGCTTTGGTTCGCGCTGTGGCCAATTTTCCAATGGACGAGGTTCGTGCAGCTGTTGACGATTGGCCAGTGTGACTTATGGCATGTGCAAAGGCAAAAGGCGGATATTTCAAATAAGTAGATTCTTTTTGGATACAATATACATCAATAAATATATAAAAAAAAATATTTGGTCCAAAAACATTCATTACTTTTTATTTTACAGCATAAAACGTGTGTAACCGTATTTATGTCCCTACTAAGTATTTGACCTATCACATGTAGAACATTTTTTACTGCTAAAAGTGATAATTAATGTAAAAAAATGAAATTTGCCGGTGCCCTATTTTTTGCCGCACCAACGGTAGACATTTCTCTTATTAGACGACATACAGTATTGCCTTAAATTGTACGGTGTTGCCAGATTTAAATTTTTAGAAACTCTTTCCGTTCACAATAATTCCAAGCAAAAATATTTAAAATGGCACTAGAAATTTGAACGAAATTTTGGAAATTGTGTTTAAAATATTAATGACCCTATTTTTTGTGCGTGATTGTATACTTTCTTTCTTCCCTGTAACACTTCACGCTTCCCGTTTCTCTCTATGTCTTACTCCCGCTCTCCAAATGAACTCGCCATTTTCTCCTGGCGAGCTACCCTTTCAAATGAATCTTATTTAAAATATCCGTCCAATTAAAAAAAGGACGATAGTTTTAGACTTCCTCCAATATAGAAAGTGCATTAGAATCGTCCACAATAATTGTACTAGTTCTTTTTCTGGTTTTCTTTTCAATAAAAAAATATCTTTAGTCTAATATTTTTTAACCGGGGTCCAGAGTTGAAGCGGAGTTCTCCAATATTTGCCAAAATCGACCTCCCTGTATGCTTAACAAACTATGTACTTTTTGACTGATCGACTAAGAACTATTTTCTGAAACGATATAACGTTGACTGACTCCTTATACGTTCATCTGTTATCCACGATATGCAAAATATACATTTAAAATTCTACCTATGCCGAATCTGGGAGGAGCCAAGCCCACTTGTCCAATCATGACCAAAAATAGTAATGATTCGTATATAAGCGAAAAGTGCCACAACTATAGTGACTTTTCCAGAGGTTGCTCCTTGCATGGAATTTTTTTTTTAACCAATCAGGCCTATTTTCATTACCTACCTACCATCAACAGAGTTTAGTTTCTATCATATCTAATTTCCACATCACTGTATTATTGAGAAATGGGGTTTCACAGCTACATCAAAAACCTATTTTTGCATAATCAGCTATTTTAATCTGTATGCGCAAAATAGAAAGGGACCTAAGGGTAAAAAACAGTTTTGTTCAGGAGAGCCATTTTAAAAATTTAAATACGTGTATCACTTTCATAAAACGCGCATATCTCTGGGAGGGAACACTTTAGGGACATGGGATCGGTCTCATTCGATGCTCAGATGATGTCCACATCAAAAAATAGTGAAAATTGATTTTTTTTACCCTTAGGTCTCTTTCTCTATGCGCTGTCACATATATCAAATAGAACGCCTGGTCTATTGTCTGCATTATTTGGAATTGTACACAGAGCTGTATCAAAACATTGTAATTCGTTGTGTCAAGTTTCTGGTTCTTGCAAACTCAAGATCATACAGTTATTTTAGAATTAATGTACAATAAAACGGAACGACCGACCTTCGCAGAAAAATTCAAGGATCGAAAGTAACCCTAGACATACTCGATGAAATCTGAAGGTAACATGATAAAAAAAAAAAAACAATTGAAGAACTAACATGTCAGACACCCTTTACTGCCAAAAAGAAATGTCTACACAGTTTCGGCCCAAAAATTGTTTTGGCTATTTTGTACATGTCTTCTATCTATTGAAGTATGGACACACCACAGTACGAGTATTAAAAATGCGCAATGCCACCTCTACCATAAATTTGTATTGAACAGGAAATTATCATAGATGAGGTTATAGATTGTGGGGTCCTATGTTTTTAATCGATATCAATCTTTTCAAACTATTAAAAACTTTTCCGGAAAAAACCCGTTTACCCTTTGCAGCCGTCTTCGATCAGACGACATCTGTCAACAAGTAAACATTATGTTGTGCGCTGCTCTCTAAATTGACAGAAATTCCCCGCTTATTCTATGGAATGCTGGGTAAAATACGTACGTATATATTTTTCGAACTGTGCTTGAAGCAAATTCTAAGTTGCATTAGGCATCGCCAAAACCGTAGATTTAAAGCAATAAGTTTTAGGTGTCTATACATGTGTACACCATAGGTGTACCACATTTTCTACAACGTTTTGTATCTCTAATAACTTTAGAAACAACACTTGAACTTGAACCACAAAAACGAATTCAAAATTAAGCCATTCAAGGCCAAGTTAACACAAACAGAATACAAAGTGGTGTAGAAGCATACGAGTATTTCTACAATTGTTATACAGTTATACACTAAAAAGAATTTCTCAAAAAAAAGCAAATAAAAAAAAATTGTGCACTATTCTTTCAACTTTTTTTTGACAAATTTGTTCGTTTGAAATATTTTTATGACTGTATCGATTTTGCGTCTAACTAGAATCTTCTGTTACATTATTGGGAGACTGTGACCTACAGTACCACCGGGAGCTGCAGCTTAAAGCCTACTTCGAATGGATTTTACATATCATAAAGAAGCATGCATTACAAGGCTTAGAGATTAATTTCTTTCTTAGAAGTCACCGGAGAACCCCACCACTAAACAAACAAATTTTAGATCTACTTACTAAATTGTCTCGGAGATAAATGATTCGTATTCAAGCTTGAGTTAAATTAATATCAAACTGAACGGAAATGTAAAAGTCTATGGGTCCGATTATAAGATTCGCTACATTGCTTTGTTTATAAAAAAAATTCCGCGCTTATGTCTGAAATTTTACCAGGTCGGACTTAATATGCAAATTCCAGAGAGGGAGGGATATATTTTGTTGGGGCTTTATGAAAACAAAGACCGATATGATAAGATACTCGTATGGCGCAATTTCACCAACAGTTCCTGTAATTGGCACTTAACACACTAAACTTAATTTAAGCTAAACCGAATTAAAAATGCATCCAGGGTTATAAAAAAAGATGGACCAATATATAGACCTTTATACAGGATGGGTTGCCAAGGGGGTTAAAAATTTAATAACTTTTTCGTTTATATATTTTTTTTATTTTTTTCAGAGTATATAAATAAAAATTGGAGAATACATAATGGAGAGATTCAAAACTAATCAAAGAACCAGAACAATAGAATTTTATTATTTAAAGCAGAGATTAATTATTTTAACGCAAACGCATGAGTAATGAAGCACATTTTAATTTGAATGGCTTTGTTTATAAGTGTAGTTTCTGGGGTTCGGAAAATCCAAGAGTCATTCATCAACGCCAATTGCACCCTATAAGGTGTACAGTATGGTGTGGGATCACATCGGCAAATATCATTGGGCCTTACCTCTTCGAGAATGAAGATGGAAGTGAATGAAGTAACCATAAATGGAGAGTGATGTCGATTTATAATAGAACATTTTTTACGTCCTGCTCTTGTAAACAGACCTGAGATGTGGTTTCAGCAGGACGGAGCCACTACCCATACTTCCCAAAACACAATGGCACTTTTAAGTCAAATTTTTGGAGAGCGAATAATTTCCAGTAATTCGGAAATTATTTGGCCAGCGCGATCGCCAGATTTGTCAGCACCCGACTATTTTCTTTGGGGTTATTTGAAGGAGCGAGTATATGTGAACAAGCCCGAGACAATCCTTCAACTCAAGGCCAACATTGTTGCAGAAATTCGATCGCCACAATTACAAATTTTGAAAAATTTCATGGAAAATGCTCTTAACCGAGCCCACCATTGCGAAGCTAAAAACGGGGGTCATTTTAGTGACATTATTTTTGTACTCAGTGTAAAAAAAACAATTGATAAACGAAAAAGTTATTTAAGTTTTTAACCGTATGGTAACTTTAGGTCCACCCTGTATTTAAATATTGACCAATTTAGCATAGTGTTCATAACGCGCTATGCTAAATTTCAGCGCAATCGGATTTAATTTGTGTATTCTAGTGTGGCTAAACGTCAACTTTACAGGACCCTTGAGTTGGGGCCATTCGATAACATGGACTGTCAAATTCGACTTATAGGAAATGATTAGAATCAAATAAAATTGAATTGAGGCTTCTAACAGGGGCATCGTTATGGTCCTGCTTTAACTGCCTTAAAAAGAGTTCGCTTAAAATGTACCATATAAAATTTAGGCATGGTCGGCTGTAATATGTGGCTTCTAGAGCGAAAGAGTCTCAAATTCGGAGGGACCTTTGTTTTGGGGGCATTGACAGACATGCTCAACAAAGATGGATGTAAGTCGCTCGTTATGCTTTATACGAAATGTTAAGGGTTACTTTCGGAATCGCATTAGGCAGAGCCACAAATTGGAAAGGATCCTGCGGCAAGAGTTCAACCCAGTCACGGAGAATTATTAAATTAAAAATTAATGCAAATTCGAAAATACGTTTAAACATTTTTTGCCAACATAACTTTAAAAACAACTTACCACGACCAACAGATAGGACTCTTTTCCATTGGTATGAACGCCCGCTATTCCTTTCGATGCTGCATCCATATCACCGCCCATCATTACAAAACCACCGAATTCCCGAAAATATGTCAACAACGCTTCAATGTGATTCTTTAAATCCTCATTCTTAGTAATGTGGAGAATTTTACACGGCACATCGTAAAGAGAGTCCACAGTATAGAACACCTCTAGAGCTCCAATCCATTCGCGCGAACCCACAAAACTTTGAGGTTTATCCTCAATCCTTACTAATGTCTGTTGGATTTCTTTCAACGAGGGCACTTGTGTAACGCACTGACGTCTATGTGAAATCCACGAGACCATGGATTGCAAAGAACGGTATGCACATCCCCAGCCTTGATCACGATAACCATCACAGCCATAATGATAATAATGGAAGTCATCACGTGTTAGCTGAGTTTGGAATTCATTTGATTCGGTCGTTGGAAGGGGAACGCGTTCGATAATATTGTGAAACAATTCGTATTTATACGTTTTTGTTTTTACATCGTCCTTGGTATTTTGCATATTCATCCAAGGTTGGTTAGTCTGTTGCTGCGTATTTTTATTATCCGCGTTTATTACCGTTCTATTTTTAGTAAACTGTCTTTTTATATAAAAAGGGTTTCTTTCTCTATTTTATTTAGTTATGAAACTTGTTTTACTTTTAATTGCACTGGACACTGGACTGGTCTGTTGGACTCAAAACTTGGACTCTTAACTCGTAAAAAAAAACAATTTGTTACTAAACAATAGAGGTGTTAAATTATCGATGGCACTTACGATAGTATCGGCTATTTCAAAGATGATAAATAAACCAAAGACGATAAATTGTCAATGTGCATGAAGTGATATGCTTCTTCTTTGCAATATCGGACAAAAACACCACTCAGTAACTCACAAATTCTCGTTTTAATTATCCACTTTCGTTTGTACCCAATCACAAAAACGCTAGATGATCAAAATTAAAACACATAAACCACTAAATTCGCACACTTTAAATACAAAGAGCTTCCCAAAAATGTGTCGTGTTCTTCATTTTTTCGTAAAAGCTCATTGCGCTCATCTTCTTTAATATATCGTTGTTGTAGCGGCATATAGTGCCGGGGTGACAGCCTTGGCGGAAGAATTCTTCCCTCGGGTCGATCCGGTGCATAGAACCGGCTGCCGTGAAATTTCATATATCGTCTTTGCTGTTAATAAACTAAGAACAAAATAAAACATTATTATTAAAATTAGTTATTGCAGAAAGAAATTCTTAGAAAATATTATTGAATAATTACACAATGGACGTGTTTTAAGAGCAACTCGCTTAGGTTGCTAACCCGATAACTTCACACCATGAAAAAAAAAACAATGAGGAACTGATTTTGTTTGCAGAAAGCTTTTGACAATTTGCGTTAAAACCCGTTTGTTTTAATTAATTAACTTTTAATGTATATCGCCTTATATTTCGATATACATTATATTTAATAATGGGCATGACTAAAAATTAAAAAAAAATTATGCCGAAGGTTTCGATTTGGCTCCAGTATTTTAAAAAAAAATTAGAATTGTGGCGCTCATGTCGGCCTATTTTTATCATGTGAATACTCCAACGAATGTAAATTGTCAAAGAAAAAGGATGGGCGAGGGCTTAGGGGATCCTCAAGATCCAAAATCAAAGAAAATCAGGCCGTAAGGGTCCAAAAACAACCGCAAACGTAAATAGTACGGAATTTCACAAGAATTCCAAGCATTGAAAATGGATTTGTGTCAATGGGTAGAGCCGCTCACTTTCTGAAATAAAAAATATTAAAATATTATTTAAAAAAAATTCTTGATTCCTTAATTTGAATAATTATACATAAATTCAAGTGACAGTGATCAATAGCAAGACCAAGGCTTCAAAGTCGCGAGTCTCTATATTACATTTGTCCACAGCTGAAATTCATTAAGCCCGGCCGAAGGCTCTTCATACAAACAATTTTTAAATTTAAAAATCATTTTCAAGGCCCCAAGTGCCCTCTTTCATTCAGGCCCCAAGAGCCCTAATATTGTAGGGCGTGGCATATTTTTTTGTGTCACGACCTATTAACTGCACATTTGCTTTTTTTGTTTTTCTAATCACTTAATGATTACACTGTACGACAGTAAAACAAAGTTCTACTATAGGGTGATCCATCTAGAGGTATTTTATTTATTTCATTGTAATGCACAAAACCTATAAAAAATTATATTATATATAATATACATTATATATATACTCGTATATTACATAAAAATTCCAATAAAGTATGGAATCTTTATTGGTAGTTGGAAAGGACATTTTATGCCATTTATTCGCTGTTTTCGAAAAAAATGTTGTTGAGTGATGAGGCTCATTTCTGGCTCAATGTCAAAGCATTTGGGCTGAAGAGAAAAAGAAGAGGTTCAAGAGGAGCCATTATACCCAGAGAAAATCACGGTTTGGTGCGGTTTATGGGTGATTCTGTGTTTATGGGCCAATTTCGACATCATTTTTGGAATTCGATTTTTTTTGCAGAATTTAATAATTAATTTAGGTAGATGTCTTAGTTCTAAGAAAGACTAGTCATTTTTAAAAGGTACACATCAAAATTTTAATTTTCAACGGAATCATGCAACAATTTAAAAATATGACCTCCAGGGTAATGACTCATTGAATAGAGAAATGACGAAGACAATCAAATATATAGTATTTTACTTTAAAATCAACAAATTCATTTTAATTCGGTTCTTTTGTAAAAATAATAAAAGAAAAAAATCTGTTAATCGTCACTCCCTGTGAAAAGTTTTGGCAATTGAATGATGAATTTCTACAAAACCCCCTGAAATGTTTATTCAAGTACACACCCTTACAAAATTGACTTGAGCTGGAAGTTTATACTTGCAACAAACACAAAAAAACACTTGCAAAATTATAAAAAAGTATTAATTATCTTTTTAAAAAACAACACAGGGGAATGACCAACTTAAGTGTGAACGTCCGTAACATGTGACAAAACACGACTTACTTAATTTTAATAAGACTGTTGACGAAAAATATAAATTGAATAAAAAATTAATTGAATATTATTTTTTACTATGGACTGGTTTTATTAAATAAATAATTAATATTTTTGTAAAAAATTGAGAAAATTTCAAATGAAAGTAGTGCTAGGGACAACCAGGGTAATGATGTTTGAACACTTTGGTAGGAAATTTTTTGAAGAACAAATAATTTTTTTAAAAAACAATTTTAAAGACTTTAAAGGTTCTATAAAGATTTATTGTATAGTAAATACTAAAGTATAATATATTTTATTTTTCCCGCTTGAAACAACAAAGAACAACAAAGTGGCCCATAATCTCAGAATCAACCTTATAAGCTGGTGGAATCATCGGTGCATTGTTTTTCAAAAATGATGATGGCCGGAACGTAACCGTGAATGGTGCTCGCTATAGCGCCATGATATCGATCTTTATGCTATCTGAAATTGAAGCCCGTAATCTTAACGCCACTTGGTTTAAAAGGAGGGTGCCACTTGCCATACAGCTGCTCAAACAATGGTTCTATTGAGAGGTTATTTCGAAAAACAGCTAATTTCACGATTTGGACAGGTGAGTTGGCCGCGTAGATCGAGTGATATCACACCTTTATAATTCTTTATTGGGGTAACGTAAAGTCCTAAGGCTATGCTGACAAACCAGCTACGATTCAGATTTTGGAAGCCAACATTACGCGTGTCATTAAAGCCATACCGGAAATACCAAATTGGACCCTAAGAATGGAAACCCTGAGGCGTAGTTGCGTCCAACATTTGAAGGAAACACAAACGTTCGTAAGGGAACCTTTCAGCATGTCAATTTTTAATACGGACGTTTCAATTTCTTGCAGATGATTTTAGTAAGGCGAAAAATGCAACTTGATTTTTAAAAATATTCGTTAGTAATTGACTGAATGTGAAATGGAAACTTTTTATACACCACACTCATTTTTTACGTTTTGGGTGTGGTCCCAAGACAATGAGATACATTAAATGATTAAAAAAGAAATCATACTTATAATACCACAATGCCATTCCAGTTATTGTGTTTGATTAAATTTTTAATTCTCGTTTCACATAGCATAAAAAAACAAATGTATTCACCACACACTTATTTTTACAACAAAATTCAAAATGTCATTCCAAATTGAAAGGTTTCTATTCACACACTACCTGCGTTATTGAAGATTTCAGTAAAACGGTAAAAATTGCTGCAACACGTTGCTCTTGTCGTTTGTCTCGTGTATAGTTAGCATAGGTCTTTTTTTCTAACCGCATCATGTGATTCGCATGACGCTAATATAATTGAAAAGACCTAAAATACGGGGGTTTTAGCGTCAACGACTCTACTAAGTTTTGAGGTATTCATCGTTAAGTTTTTAGACCATTTTTTTTATTAAATGCACATAAATAACTAAAGAAAATTCTAAAAAAATATAAGCTACAATATTTAAGTTGCTTTTATTGTTCGAATAAACGGCACGCCGCCTGTTTGCGTCAAGTCGGCTTCAAAGTCGACGTACTATTGCTTCCTACTTACAGATATGGCAGCACCGTGAAATGTTTGTGTATGTAAATAAGAGTAATTTAGCGATACGCTGAGCAAGAAGCAGAGTGGCGCAGTGGAAGCGTGCTGGGCCCATAACCCAGAGGTCCGAGGATCGAAACCTTGCTCTGCTAGTTCGAGCGAGAAGCTCGAGGGAATATTTTTTTTCGCAAATTGATTATATTTTTTTAACTGTCAACGTTATACATGTTAACCACAGGTATTTACTCGTATTACTATATATATTATATGAAAATTGGTATTAAAATTTAAGATTGTCTATTGAAATTTTAAAGTTTTTTTTTGATTCGTATTGAATGTCACATGTTGTTCAAACAAATTTTATTAAAAAAAATAAAAGTTAATATATATAACGCCGAGTTTAGTTTAAAAAATAATTAATTTGATTTGAAAAATTTCGAATTTGAAAATAAAAAAAAAAAAACTATAACGTATTTAAAAGAAAAAATATTTGAGATTGAGTGAGGATATTAAGCTATATCTGTGTATATTTAAACAAGTATTTATTTGAAATTCCTGATGGTTTTTAGTTTATAATCACTCTTGCTTTTATATTTTTTACGCAAATTAATTTTTTATACTTTTTTAATACAAAGAAAGCTTGTTTTTGATTCCAAAATTTTGCATTTTCATTTCTCTGAAAAAAAAAACGAAAGTCGACTTTAACCGATTTATACTAAAAAGCCTAAAGTCGACGTTTTTGAATTTTTTGTAATGGTCGAAAGGTATAAAAGTATAAAAGTCTTTTAATCTTAAGTACATAACCATATGTTGGAAATACATGCTTATTTCATCAGTCAATGTCCATACAAATTATAGGGAATATGCCAATAATTTTGCTTTAAGTTTTTCTTTTCTTAGTGATTTTTCTGAAAACTTCAGGAGACAAATTTGCTGTGCAAAAATATCGTCCGGCCGTCAACTACAATTAAAATAGAAATTGAGCTTATGAACACAGTTTTATCATTTTTTATGTCATTTAGTAAATTAATTTATTTTTAGCCATTTCATACCTTAAAGCTTAGTATTCACCTGAAACTTTTTCGCTTTAGGAGTTTTACTTTTATCTAGAGTAGAATGATATAGCCGTTATTCATTTTAACAGGTATTATTCAAATCATTTTCATTTAATTACCTATGAAAATGTCTAATTTTTTTTTTTTTGCAAATGTCAAATATTGCTTAAACAAACATTCATTAAAATATTTATTTTTGTTGCAGGTGACGAAATAGTCTACATTGCTAGTAATTAATACCCCTGATACATTTACTAAATCCACCACCATTTCTTTTCAGGTAAGTACCAAACGAAAATTGCTTAATGAAAATTTTCAAAACACTGCTTAACGTTTGCTTTGCTACAAGTATTTCTTTTCTAATTGGTGCGGAATCGTTTTCGTCTTATGTGTATATGTACTAGACTTAAAGGTCAAATTAGTCTTGACGGTGGACGGTTGATTCTGCAACCTGCAGAAGTCTACCGTCGTCAACCATCCAACTGTAGTTATCTCCCTCTAACACATGCAAAATGCAACCCTCAACTGAAATAGCTGATTGCCTACCGTCAACCGTCAAGACTAAATGGACCTTTAAGGTCCATTTAGTCTTGACGGTTGACGGTGGACGGTTGACGGTAGGCAATCAGCTATTTCAGTTCAGGATTGCATTTTGCATGTGTTAGAGGGAGATAACTACAGTTTGACGGTTGACGACGGTAGACTTCTGCAGGTTGCAGAATCCACCGTCAACCGTCGAGACTAAATGGGCCTTTAATCCAGACATTTTTTGCTCCGAAACTTGGCAACAGTGCTGCGGTCCTAAAAAGCTAGCGAGCGATGCTTTGCCGACGCATCGCTTTCGATTAGGTGCAGACAGTTTTAGTTGGCAGCACAAATGCAGTACTTTATCACATGAGAATCTCCCTGTTAAATTTTGACAGCTCCATCAACAGTTAAATTTGACATTTTTTTTCTTAAATCTCAAGCAAAGGAATAATTTTTCATATTTCTGATTTTATTTCTTTTCTTGCCGTGAATTTCACTATCAAAATGGACAATGCAATAATAATGCGCCAAGATATTGTGAATTTTCCATTTCCCTACAAATTGTGGTTGGTAGTAAATTTGGAATCCTGCGACTTTCTGCGCTGGAATAGGGATGGCACCGTTGTTCTTCTGGACTTAGTGGGCTTGGACGATTACCTCAGCAGCATGCTCTCGATATTCAGAATAAAAAATCGCTCCGTATTCTTGCAGCATCTGGATGAGTATCAATTTGAACGTTTGAACGTCAACCCCGAAGAAGATGAGGATATTTTATTGCAATATAGAAGTGAAAACTTTCAACGTCATCGTCTCGATTTATTGGCAAAGATACGCCGCTGCACATATCAATTGATTGTTGACGATAGCAATGCCAGCGCCACTGCTAGTAGTGTCGAGAAGCGGAAACCTCTTGTTGGAAGTAGTGCCGCTGGTCACATGCTTGGCGATTTGTGCTTTATGTACCACGGCGGCCTTTCCAATATTCAAAAAAGTCGGCTGCGTTTTCAGACTATATTCAACTACCAAAATGAGACACGTTTACTTCGCGAAAAACTACAAGCTTCGGATGAGAAAATTGCCCGGGATCGCTGTGAGGATGATCAGGTTATTGAAATACCGGCAGACCTTTTTGAAAACCCTCATGATTCGATCCTAAATTTGGGTGAAGACTCTCGTCCAGAGTATGCTGGATATTATGGGAATTGCAGCAAAGAGACAATAACGAACTTTTTCGGCGAATATTTGCCAATGTATGAAGATGGTTCTATGGAGATTAGAAAAATCATAGCGGAAAATAGGTAAACGAAGCTTATTTTGAATTTATACAATCGTAGAATTATAAGTTTATATAATACCTGCACAGGATAAGTTTTTCGGTTGCTGCTGAAATATTTGTAATAAGGAAAAATGTATTTCGGTTTAAGTTGTGCGGTTCCTTTGGCTTCGTTTAACCGATACTTTCGGTATTTAAGTGGCTAAATGGACTGTACCACATCCGGCGTTTCGTAGTTTAAATCAGAGCTGCGTAGTTGAAGATTGAGACATTTGGCCAGAAATGGTTTTAAGAACAAATTGATAAGCAGCCCTAAAAGCTGTACTTATACATGTTCCTTAAAACTACTTTATACTTACTTCCCTCGCTATTCCATAATGGAATGGGCATAATTGTCATACTGGACCTACTAGACCTATATTGGATTACAACATTTAGGAGGTTGAAACAACTGCCGCTAAAAAATATGAGATATTCCTTTCCGGCTTTGAACATCTCAGTAAGATGCTAACACTTAAAATCTCAGTAAGGTGGTGCATGAGCAAATTTACTGTATTTTACAACTAGATTAGCTTTTTAATTCCCACGACATCCCAGAAACAAGGGGAAACTTCTCTCAAATCAATGTACTATGCACGATATAATTCTTATGCTCACTGATCGGGATAAATTGTCAAAACATAAATTCAGAAAGGGTTATGTTTTTATAAGATAAGTTAAAGATATATCTCTAACTTTTAAAGTCGCCGGCATTTAGGAAGTGGTGGAAGGTTAAAGACAGCTAATACGTGTTCTCTAACAACGTCAAAGCCCAGACATAAGAACACACAATTTTTTGACCCTAAAGTTTGAAAGACCATTACAAATTGTACCGGTGGATATAGAATAACTTTCTAAATCGTCTTAGACATATTCGTCTATAGTTTCTGTTCTTGTAACCAAAGTGCAGACTACACGTTTGCAGTGAAACATTTTTAGGAAATTAGTTGTGTGGTGAAAATGTACACATGCTATAAATCCCGTCAAAAAAAAAACCCAAGAACTAATCTACCGCTGTACACTTAGAAAATGTTGTAAAACGTGTACCGCGATGGTATAAAGTTGTTTCGTTATGACTATAATTTACGGTCTCTATTTAAAAGGTGCCTTGAGAAACGGAGACCTTTTTTGAGTATTTTACATCGTCTTTGCAGGAGGGACGGGCATCTAAACAAAAGGTTATCCACTGTCTCAATCTTCTCCTCATCCACACATAGGCGGCAGTAGCAGGGTTGCTATTTGCATTTTGTTTGTAAATGTTTCTTTCTTCTATAGGAAACTGTAAAAACATACAAAAAAGGTTTTTTTTTTATAGCAATGTTATAAAATTAAACATCTCTATTTTGGATTTTTCTTACAGATATTTTTAACATGCTTAAGATCTTGGGCGTTCCTTCTTTTTCTTGTACAAAGCCATAAGGGATACGTTGGCTACCTTGACAACCTTGAAACGGACACCGGGAATATCACCGACGCCATGACCTTTAAGACCGAGGTATTAAAGCGGCGATCTTCTTGCCGTTCCTGATAAGTTGAACTCTCACGCACTTACGAATGGCAGAGCTGCCTGTTTGGCTTCAACACTAACTTTTTCAACTTACATCTTGTGCCCAAATGAGCCTTTTTGTAGTCTTTGTCGGCCCAACGCTGGTCACGACGATGGTTGACGTGCTTTCTGGCTGTGCGGAGACCTCTTGGCTTACCCATAATTTCCAACTTCTCTCAAGCAAGGGCCGAAATAAATTCGGGTCAAGCAATAAGAAACAACCATTTATTGAAAATGGCTTTAAATATTCAAAATATTCTTCGTAAAGATCAATACACTTTTGCATGTACTCAAACCAATTATCAAAGCACTTTTTCCAATAAGGCACCTCCAAAACATGGTTATTAAACGCTTCAAAAGCTTCAAAGTAGCGTCGAAAAACGTTGACCACATAGTTTTTTTTCTTGATGTGAGGAAAAAATAAGTAGTCATTGCGTCAAATCAAGGCTCTACGGTGAATGGCCCATCAATAAAACATCTTAAGCTCGCGTTGTCGTGATGCACAATGATCCTCTTTTTTTGTTTTTCCTCATATCTTCGAACACTGTTAGCAACCAGATGACAGCCGGTTGACTTCCATTGGTAAGTCGTAGTCCATCTACACCATCCACTGATGGTGTCAAAACTTTTCTTAACAAAACTAGCTCTGATTTAAGACCGATTTTATTAGATCTCGCTTAAATTTTTCACGGTTTATGGCGAGCGAATAATAAACCACTACTTTTTATTAAGAATGATCTTAATAGGTCCATTTTGGCAATCCGTTGTTTCTGCCCCCGCAGTGGGGTCACCTGATTTCCCTTAGGTTATTTCAAGAGCTCCCCTGCAAGATTTTGATACATCTCGAATAATCCTAGTTTCTATTTCTATGTTCTTAATAGGTCCATTTTGGCAATCCGTTGTTTCTGCCCCCGCAGTGGAGAAGTGGGGTCACCTGATTTTCCTTATGTTATTTCAAGAGCTCCCCTGCAAGATTTTGATACATCTCGAATAATCCTAGTTTCTATTTCTATGTTGCTAAACGTAGATCGAATTAACTGGAAGAGCTTAGTAAAACTATTTTGTTTTAATAATTCGTTGAAGCTGCTGTTAATTTTAACGGAGCTACTTGAAAACGGGGGTTTGGAAGGTTTAAGTTTGTAGGCTCGTACTTTTAGAGCAAAAAATAATGTCGGAGTATTCCTAAGCAGTAAGGGTTGATTTAACTAATAAACCCCTGGTACTCTACGAGTATATATGATCTTTACAGCGCATAGCATCTTAGCTACTTGTTGTCAAAGACATTATCTCATTTGTTCTATACAATTGTATCATTTTTTTCCTTGCAGCACCACAAACAATAATTACCTGGTTTCTGGTTGTGAACCTGGATTTTCTTATTCAATTGATATTGATCCAAATGCCGTCGTTAGCTCAACATCCGGAGAATTTGCAAACGTAAAAGATTTAAATTTTTCCTCCAGCCTTGAACCAATTTTCAAAACAGAGGATGAACAAGAAGAGTTCTTTCAAGTTAACCTAGACTCTGGCAATACAATTGAAATTATTCCAAAAAATATTGATGTTGAAACTGAAATATCAATGGAAGAATTTATAAAATTCAAAGATCCGTTGGAATTAAACAAAAGGGATTCTGATGAAAACGTCACTGAAGACTATGAAAATATAATGGAGTTAGTTGATGTCATGCCTACTGAGGCATGTTCGTTGCAGCCAAGTGGCATTGAACGATATCCACAAATGCCGGCTGATGTTAAGTTGGAGATGCAAGAGGACCAGACCGTGGAAAATGAGGCAAATTTTCGCAATTTTTTTAGTCAATATAGAGCTTCTTTAAATTTATTATATGAACGTCATTAGTTAAAATGAATGTGTGTGGTCTCTTTCAAGGCACATAAATGTGTCTTGGACTTTTAGCTATCGTGTTTTTAGATATTAATGTTATTTAATCGACAACTTTTTATATGTGACAGTTTTATGTTACCAATTTATTTGCGCTTCTAAGGTTTCTATGTTTATTTTCCGTTTTCTTAATTATAAATTTTTTAATACTTGTTGTAATTTTAATATTTACCTGTACGTTTTAGATGTTATTTCAATCATTCTTTCGCCACAAGTATATATAAAATATACTTGTGGCGTGCCTTAACTTACCTTGTTTATCGAATATAATCCACACATAGTTTTGGTTTTATTTAATTATTTTTTCTTCACTATGATACTTTAATGTTTAATTACTTTTTTCAATTTAATTGATTTTATTCGATCTTATTGATATAAACTTGTGTCGATCCTTACCTGGTCCTTCAAATAAAATTTTAATTAAGTTTTGGATTCATTAGGTTCTTTATTCGATTGACAAACTTAACAGGTTTTTAGCTGCGATAAGACCAGAATTCCAATCAATTCTATCCCCAGTGGGGTATACCAAAATTCTTTAAGACTTCTTCATCGGCTCCGCCTACGTGCCCCAAAACACATCGGTGTCGATTTCAGTTAGCACATGTTCTAACCAGAGCAATCGTTGTAGTTAAATGCTCCTGTCACATCTTCTGCTTGCGGCAGTGCTTCAGAGTAGTATTAGCGTGCTGTAGACTGTTATTATTTTTCGTTGAAGTAGGACATTATGTGCAAGCTCCAAAGTGGCCCCTCTAAGCTGATGTGATTCATCTCTTCTTTTCAAGACCGAAATCTTTTTTTTTGTTTATGGTTTTAGGTCTTCGACGACCTGAAACTGCATCGACCTGCATTAACTTCTTCTTGAGGCTGTTGCCTCGACATCGTATTTGTAGAGGCAACCAGCAACTTTGTTTTAATTTCCCAGTAAACCAAATTTGCCGACAATGTCTGGTATCAGACAATTATGAACAATGTCTGAACTCTATCGAGAATTCTTACCGAAATCGTTACGAATTCTGTTCGATTTGTCTGAGGATTTTTTTTCAGAGAAGAATTTTTGTCAACCCTCTCATATGTTTTTCGTTATGAATTCGGTAAGAAATCGGAACATTTTGCCGATTGTCGTACAGAATTCTGACCGAATTCTGAAGGTTTGGTTTGCTGGGTTGTTGTTGTTGTACCGGCAACTGTGTGCCGGGGTGACAGTCCTTGATAGAACCGGCTGTCGTGGGATTTATTTTCGTTTATTTTGCCGACTCCTCTATACTAGCAAAGGAAGCAGTCACTGATCGAACAGTTTTTCCCCCGATGTCGGCGTCATTTGGAGCACGCGAGGAGCTGTGCTCCCTATGTTCAACTACGTGCCCCTTCGAAAAAATTAAACAAGTCGCCTTAAGTTGCGATACCATGACAGCTGGGTCTACACACCGGATCGACCCGAAGAAGTAACTCTTCGGCAATGGGCTGTCACTCTGGTTCTGCATGGCGTTTCCACAAGAACAACAAGGTTGCATGATACGAGTAGATTAATTCCCTTCCTTAGGCGTCTCATCGTATCAGTGAGTAGGTGGAATGGCCTATTCCTATTTTAACCGCCGATTTTGTGTAAGTTAACGTCACACAGTAGCGCCCGTAGAGCAAACGAGGTTGCAAAAATCAAAATTTTCATGAGCGCCGACGAAGTTTTGAATAAATCCATGTTATAGGAAACTTTTCAACGATTTCAAATCTGCCACTCTTAATAATATCACATTTTTAGTTTAGAAGATATAGCCGTTCAAAGTTGACCGACTTTCGGTTTTCAAAAAAACACAAT
The DNA here is from genome assembly GCA_963513945.1 of Hydrotaea diabolus. Taxonomy (NCBI): domain Eukaryota; kingdom Metazoa; phylum Arthropoda; class Insecta; order Diptera; family Muscidae; genus Hydrotaea; species Hydrotaea diabolus. The sequence goes on from OY740720.1 coordinate 76,153,288, forward strand.
TTTTAGTGAATTTGTTGCGATTTCAGGTGTAATATCACGAAAAATAGGTAACAAATCGCCTTATTTTTTGTTTGTATTGATTGATGTATTTATTAAATGTATAATGATAAAAAAAAATAACTGTTTGCTTTGTGTTTCTCCTGGTAAATCACTATTTAAAAACTATCCGTTTTTTCACTATTTTTCAACTTTGACGGAAAATAAAAAAATCTATATTTTTCTATATTTGCCATATTTGCAAAACCTGTTCATTGATTATTTCTTTACATAATTCAAAAATTTTAGTTGCCCGTACGTGCCCGTTTGGCTTCTAGAGGTAAAAAAGGTTAAAAAGACATGGTTGCAGAAATTGTATGGCGTCCATCCCTTATATGTTTTGACTGACAGTAGTTTGATCTAATAGTTTGAAAAAAACTACTCATTGCAATTACGAGTTCCATCTGACCATGGTTGACGGAAAAGTCGTAAACGAACTGACAGGAACAACCTCAACAATGTCATGCCCGATTTGCAAAAAGAGTCAGAAGAACTTTGGTAATTTAAACGATTCTACAAATGAGGAGAATTACGAATATGGAATTTCACCATTGCACGCAAGGATAAGGTGTATGGAATTCTTGCTAAAACTGGCGTATACCCTACCACAAGAGGAGGAAAACTTCGATGAAAATACATCAATAAAGGATAAGGAAAAGATCAGAGAGAAGCAAATACAGGATGCTTTTTTTAAACAAGTTGGACTAAAAGTAGACTGTCCCAAGCACGGATACGGTAACTCAAACGATGGAAACACTTCTAGGAGATTTTTTAAAAATGATGAGGCAGTAACTAGAATCACTCGAATTGACAATCAAATCGTGAAAAGATTGGGAACGATCATAGATGTTTTAAACTGCAAAGAAAATGTCAATTCTACAAAATATGGAGAATATGCGTCGAAAACTGCATCTCTTTTAGCAGAAATGTACCCACAGAAGAAGTTGACCATAGTCCATAAAATATTAGCGCATGGCAAAGATATAATTGAGTACCAGTCTTTGCCAATTGGAGAGCTTTCTGAAGAAGCACAGGAGTCTCTTAACAAATTTTATAAAAAATATAGATTGCAGAACACATTCAAAGCATCAAGGGTAAGGCAAAATGAGGACCTCTTCAACATGTTGGCAGCATCTTCCGATCCACTTATTTCTTCCCTGCGGCATGTGAAGTCAAGAATAGAGTTAGAAAATAATTATAGTTTAGAAATGGTTAGTCTTTTAGATATATGTACCTTCTCTTACGAACTGTGATGAATATTTTACAGAAAATTGAAAAAATAAATTTAAAAAAAAAATATTTTTTTTTTAATTTGTTGGGTAATAATTTAAAACATAAAACCCTAAAGAAAAAAATAAAAACAATCTAAAAATTTAAAAATAATTTTTTTAGTTACCATAAAATTGATTTTCTACTAATTTTAACTTTGATAACCCATAATTAGGCCCCTACAGAGCGTAGCACCCTTTCCAAACGCTCATTTTATCTTATTTGGTTCAAAAGATATGATTTTTGCAACGAAAAAACTCAAATGGCGCCACTGTGCGTCAGTTTGCATAGACTTATTGGGAGTTGTGGACATGATTGACATTATTTCAAGCAGCTTTAAAGTCTCAAACCAGGGGTCTGATTCATGCATACATTAACGGACAAAGTACTATCGTAGTTTGTTTTCCTCTATCCAAATTAGAGGAAAAAATAATTTATATATCCTATAGAGAAGGCTCATCGAATTTTTATGGAAAAAGAACAGGGGCCTAATAATCGCATTGGATATAGTGCATATTTATGTGGAAATCGAAATAATTTGGATCATGGCTCTCGTTATCGTGGTACACTATGCAAAGATGCATTCGAAAATACAATAGTATTCGAAAAAAAAAAAATATTTCATACACTCTGCAATTTCCTCTGGCAAAACTTTTATTACTTTACCATCTGATGAGTTTGTTAAGCCCGCCTTCATTACAGTGTCAACACACTAGCGGCGAAACGTGCGACTACCAGACGGTGATGTGTTTGCTTTAACTTCGCTGACTTACTTTTCCTTCTCCAAACGACAAAAAACAACAAACCTGATCTAATAAGCTTGCGAAGTAATTCACTCTTAAAAATTAGTTTGTACTTCATTTGCGACATGTTTTACGATTTTGCATACTTATATTTACTTTGCGCTAATCCCAGCAGAAAGTCGTTTCACACATTGTGTTGAAAACCGCCAGTGACCAACAGATTCAAAGTGCCGTCAAATTGAGTTATAGGTGTTACGAACGTGGACATAATGAGCCCTTACCGCGAAAAAGCCGTAAGCGCCACTCGCTTTTTAATGAAATTTGATAGAAAATTGTAAAACGATCTTAGCATAATTATTAAAATTAAATATAAATATTAACAAAGATATAGCACATTCAGTTGTATCGGAATCATCCAGACAAATTAGACAAAAAACCCTTTTGTAACATTTTATTTTTGGCGCTTACGTCTTTTTTGCGGTTAGAGCTTGATATGCCCGGAAAAAGTATCTCAGGGGCCCTACTATTTAACTCTATTCGAAAGTACGAGTAATTGATATGGATTTCAGCTACAAGAGCTACAAGAGGTGTCACGGTCGAAATTGATTCTTGTGGAGAATTTAAGCTCATGTGCACGAGATTGGGTTTCGTCAATATCAGGCTTAAAATCATTGAATGGGAAAAAATAATAAATGGAATAATTTCAACTCAAAACATTGCTTCATTTCTGCGACGGAAAACATTTTAAAATGTCTGAACTTTTTGAGTTGGTTTAAATAATGAATTTAATTTTTTGGAATTTATTTTCGTCGAATATTAAATAACAAATTAAAAAACCTTCTGCCAGTTGATCCGACTAACATATACCCTCCGTCCACAAGGATTTTATATTTTACTACGTTTCGTCTTCCATTGCCTGAAACGTACCAATTTTATTTGAATCTCGTAAACGGTTGTTTGTATGAAAGATACTAGAATAGGGCGAGACATCACCTTCTTTTTATGCGCGTACAAAGATGAAATAAACATATTGCAGAATTAGGGAAAACGTTATTTGGGTTATGCAGGGCTAGTTTGTGTGAGAGTTACAAGAAGGGGCGTGGCAGAGTCTCCATTAATCCATCTAATTACTTCACCCATCTCAGCAGAATCGTATGAATAATATTAAGATTATAATGGAAATACCAAAAGTGGGCGGAAATGTCATTTTCTATCTATTGGATGCTGTTGATGTACTGGACATGATGCAACAAAATGACGCTTGTTGGCTTTCTTAAGCGGTGCAAGAAATATTTCACTTTATCTGATCTTTTCAATATCTTTACAATTTACATCAGGCCGAAAATAAAATTCAACTCCGATATAGGGCAGGTGCTCCAAAATCATCCTTGGAAAAAATCATTACTTGACCGAGGTCAAAGGAGAGCGATGGGGGCCAGTATGGGATCCAACTCTATTGTCTCCCTTGAGCTTCGACGGAATGTGTGACGTTGTTCTATCGCTACTTTCATAGTCTGTGTTCGTCTGCCATCCGTCGACTTATTCCTATCGTGAGAATATTTGGCAGAAATACGCGACTTTCCAGGAATTTACACCCGTTTGCTATCGATTGGCCAGTTGACCGCACTATGCACTACAGATGAAATTCGTTTTTCGCCCGAACCGTTCGAGATTACGCTTCCGAAAGATGTTTGTGATAGTGGCTAGTCGGATAATTTAGCTTTTATGTCGCCAAACTTACCACCTGAGGTGATACTCTGGGAGTGTGGTATGGTAGATGTTGAATAAAATAAATGGTAGAATTCCGATCTTGCAGTATTTGGTAAGGTAATTGGCAATCCATCGCCTGGTAAGATAGCTTAAACTACATAAATTTAAACCCCGTGTCACAGTGTGGTGCAGGCTACAAAAAATGCTTGTGAAATCAAAGGTATCGAAAAATCTTTTCGTTATAGAAATAGTTCGTTATGTACTGCCTGGTTTCCATGCCAATTTCCAAATCAATTAATATTCAAACTGTTTTGTTGTTGTTGTTGTTTTTTTAAATTTTGTTTAAATTTTAATAGGTCTATACTAACATTTATTTAAATTTATGTTTCTTCTCTTTTGTATTTCTATGAAAAAATAGTTGTTTGTTTTATTTGTGACTTTCTTTTTCAAAGTTTAATTTCTTTCGTATTTTTATCTTTGCTTTGTTGTTGCTGTTGTTATTAGTTAAACTTTATATTGTTGTTTTTGTATGTATATAGACTTATGTAAGTAGAGGAGCAGGATAAGTAGTGGTAGGAATGTATGTATGTCTGTGTGTGTGTGGGTGTGTTTCTGGGTAAACGGTGATTATTTTCGATTTCTCAAATTTGTGTGGACTTGTGTGTGTGAGTTCTTAGTATAGAAAATACGTTTTTATTGTATTTAATTTTTGTATAGAGTAGAGTAGGGTGTGTGGTTGGTATTTAAAGTAATTTTTTTCCTTTGTGTAGACATTTTACAGTTTTGTGTGTTATTTGTTACTAAACTTTTCGTTATCCATTATCATAATTTGTTGTTGTTTTGACTTTAATTTCTTTATCAATAATTTTGTTAATTTTCTCGTTTTTGTTTGTTTGTTTATTACATTAATACTAATATTGTTGTTGTGTTGATTGTTGTTAACAATAAGTTTAGATATTGCCTTGCCCTTCGCAAAAATAAAAGGGGTTTCTCTTAATAGATTTTGTATTTCTTTCTTTTTCTTTGTGGTTGTATTTTTGTTGTTTGTTTTGCTTTTGTTTTTGTATGTTTAACAATAATTTTAATGATTTTCCTTTACGATGAGATGTCTTTTGTTTTTTGCTTATCCTTTCACCTTTATTTTTTTTATTACAGAATTTGATGGTTTTTTCTCCTTTTTCGCACTTGTTTGTTTTGCTTTATTTTGGCGGCACTCGTAGTGATATGAGAAAGAAAGGGGGTGGGGCGGTTAGGAGTTTGGGGAGAGGAGATTAGGTACTTTGGGAGTTTTACATTCTCATTTCGTTTGTAAAGATATCGCTTTCTACGGGGGCATCTCTTTATTATCTCTTGCCTTCCTTCTCCTGTAGATAGATGCGCTGGCTGAGAGGTTTGGTGTATATCCAATTTTCGCCAACTGGTTTGAAATACTGTGGAGAATAAAGCGAATAAGTTAATTATATTCGGCAATAATGGCGAATGTGGTGCGGGGAAATACTCACCTTGTGTTCCCACGAAACCTCGGTTTCTTTTCTGGTCTTGGCTTCGTCTCGTTGTAATTGTTCGACTTTGCATTTGGCATTTGTAGCCTTTTCAATGTCATTGAATCTGTTCGCAGAGGGAAAAAAAGACATTTATTTCTGGTTTGCAATTTCGAAATTATCATTATGGGGTGGTAAAATTACACTTTTTCTTATCAATTCATTAATGGGGCGAGTGAAGTTATTTTTTGTAATTATTTCTGAGTTACAACGAAAATAAATTTATTATTTATTTATTCATCGTTTTATTACAATTATAATTATAATAAAAAACTAATTTAAAAAGCACTAGCAACTAAGGCTATCGGCCTAGACAAATAAATGTACAGTTTATTTAGAGGTCAAGGACTAGCCCGGTAAAAAATCACCATGTCGCCTGCGACATGCCAAATTCTGTGGTGATAATCAAGCTTATAAGCCGCTTGCTTGTAGGTGGGTACGCTACAGTGTTGGCACTTCTTACACGAGAAACTATCTAAATTGTTTTACAAAAAAGTTTTTTCACATTGAACAGGGACTAATCGGCTCGAGACTTTTTGCATCTATATTTTAATAGATGACAAGTTTGTTAAAAAAATAGGAAAGTGACATTGAGCTTAACAAAAGTGCTTTGTACTTTACTTTAATTCAGAATGTAGAAACTAAATTAATTATTTTTATAGCTGGCCGAATAAAAATATATATTTTGAAAGGTTAAAAAAACTAAATTTTAATCAAAAATATTTTTTTTCCAAAATTTAAGCATTATTAATTCTAAGTAATTTCTGGCATATGGTGGCCAAATCGGTGACTGATTTCAAGGGTAATTTCTTTTGTTATTTAATCCGAAAAGAAATTGAAATTTAAAAAAAAATTGAAAAAAAATTCTTCAATTTTTTTTATTTGACATCAAATGATTTTGGGCCTTTGGACAAATATGTGCGCCATAAAAATCTTAAAATGACAGAATTTAGGTAATTTGGTATCTCAATTTTATTAGATTTGCCGATTATACTGATGGGTTAGGTTAGAAGGGCTTGAACCGGTGTCTAACCTTGAAAAGTTGCCACGCGATACACGCACTCGACGACTCATAGATGATCTATTGTGATTGTCCTTTGTCTATAAAAAATAATTACGCTAAAGTTCTGTATGAAGCAATCTGTCCCTGAGCCACAATAAAACGCAGCAGATCTAATATCTTGCATGAGGATACCTCTTTTAGATCTTCAAGAAATAACATCCTCAGGTGACTACTACGCAAAAGGAGCTCAACCGTCTCAATCTCCTTGTTATACACATACAGGCGTCTGTATACGATCACTCACACCTGCCAGTTTCTAATCATATCGCTAACATTACAATATCCCGGCAGGATACCCACGAGCACTCTGATCTAACTTTTGGTATTTTTAAACAGGGTTTTGCTTCTGTTCTACCTTACATTTGTGACGTCGCACCGATATCCTGTATCAAGTTCCATAGGACAAAATTCTACAACTTTTGGTTATGGCCAAAAAATCATCTTTTTTGAACGAGGCAAATTTTTAACCAACGACTGGAAGCAAAATTTTCTTTATTAAAGCATGTTTTCGATCAAGCTTCACTGTACCCAAAAAGATTGATCGTTTGAGGGGGTTTACTGGATTGCGGCTTCATCGTGCCTTATTGTAGTCAGAGCTACATGTAATCTACGATGCATACCATACGCAAGGGACGCAATCCGCGATGTTGTTAATAAAAACTTTGGCGTTAATTTAACGTCTAACTCAGCCTTAGCCTACGTTAACAGGCCAACCACTTCGGACGAGCTCAAGACCCACATTCAGGATGCTGATGAATTTTCCACACTTATCTATGTATTATCATCAAAAGGCGATGAGAGTCACATATATCCTGAGAGTGACGTCGGCGGTAACGTAGATGTCGGTAGGGCCACTCTTGTCGGTAAGGTCAATGGGGAACGCCAAAGCTAAGAACAATCCGAGCAACGTGAGACGTCAACGGCGAAGGAGTAATTGATGCACCACAACTAAGACGAATGAACTGATCACTAGTCTGCTGTGTCTGCCTCAAATTAAGCGGCAGCAAAAAGAAGCGGCTGAAAATGTAGAAGAAAAACTCCAAACCCTTCAAAAGGTAACGGGAAACCACCGAAGTATTTTTCCTTGAAAACTAAACAATTATGAATAAAAACAATAACGCACAGCCTAATCTCCGGTAATACGAGGGTGCTATGAATTTCCGGGGGTTAAGCAAATCAACAATTTAACTATGGTACATGGAATGTACAAAGTCTTTATAAAGCTAGCCAATACAAAAAAACGAAGTGAGCAGACTTAGAATCCATTAACATTTTTAACATTTGAATCGGCTGTAAAAAAAAGTACTAGTACTTTTAATTTTTCAAACTTCTGGTCTAAATCGCCCACCTTTTTTTTCCTTTAAATAGTTCACTGCAGAATATATTTAAAATCCGAAAATGCAATGGGCATGAAATTGGTTTAGAAATACCAAAACGTACAGAAGGACCTATCCAATAAAGAAGTTTTGAAGAACACTGTGATGGGAAGCTACAATCCACCATAAAGAAAAGAAAGACATTATATTTGGAACATCTTATGAGAAAATCAAAATATAAGCTGTTGCAAACTATAACGCGAATAAATATTGAAGAAATATCGAATCTGGTATTCTGGACTGACAAATCTCCAGAGCCATGAGATAGACGGTTTTGCAGAGGTGCTGACCGATTTTTTTAGAATACTGCAATTTTTTTTATGTTTATACATATAAGTATATGAAATGAAATGTATTTATGCAATATGTATAAGTATGTGAATTAAAAAAACTCAATTGAATTGTATTGGTCGCCGAACGAATTGGACAAAAGAACAAATTTTGAATATGCCAAAGTCAAAACGCTTTAAACTTTGCATTCAAAAACTTTAAATTACTCAAATCAGAAAAGTTCGATGTGGTTATTTAAGTCGAATTAAGATCTTGCATTATCGTTGCGGAGATCGATCCAGGATAGTTGGTTTTCTTTAGTTCTCATTCTTCGGCCAAATAACCAGGTAACTTCGTTCTAATGGTGTAGTTGCGACATATACAGGTTTTCAAACGAACAAATCTTAACCAATTTTTTTTGTACATAAGAATAATTCCTTCACCAATACTTACAACCGCGATAAGGACAATCGACCGTCCCTCCAGATCTATAGACGTCGTACATACTTGATTTTGAGACCATAATGGAAGAATTAAACAACAACAAAAACGAAAACTAGCTACATTTTTAAAATCAACAGTCACTATAGAAAATATAAATAACCATTTTAGTATAAATAAATAAAACTTTAGACACGAGGTACTCGAAATAAATTATAAATGTTGAAATAACAAATGGATGATTTGTCTGTATAACGATGTGAATAAATCCAGAGTTTGCAGAATTAAAACATATGTACCTTATGAGTAAAAGAGAATTCTATTCCCTTTTACAAACCCTTTTCTCGGCAATATTCACTATATGTGATGCGCAAAATAGAAAGGGACCTAAGGTTAAAACCAGTTTTGTTCAGGAGAGCCATTTTAGAGATTAGGTCCCTTTCTATTTGCGCTTAGAATCGTCGACTTCACTTTCATAAAACGCGCATATCTCTGGGAGGGAACACTTTTGGGGCATGGGATCGGTCTCATTCGATGCTCACATGTTGTCCACATCAAAAAAAAGTGAAAAGTTGATGAAAAGTTTGTTTCAGGAGAGTCACTTTAAAGATTAGGTCCCTTTCTATTTGCGATTAGGTCCCTTTCTATCGTCGACTTCACTTTCATAAAACGCGCATATCTCTGGGAGGGAACACTTTTGGGGCATGGGATCGGTCTCATTAAAAAAAAGAAAAAAAATTAAAATTGATTTTTTTACCCTTAGCTCCCTTTCTCTATGCGCTGTCACATATAGGAGGCAATTTTTACACTTTGTAGTTATTGTTTTTCAACACCAAAAATGTAATTTAAGCGAAAAAGCAAATATTTTACAATTTAAGCAAAAACAATTTCGGTTGGAATTTCATTCAAGGTAATTTATTCAATACTTCACTGTGAGCAGATGTTATGGTTTTGATTATTCTAGCATTTAAAACTGGGGAGATTGTCTACGTCTTGCACTCTTGCGTAAATCGATTGCCTAATATATTTACAAAGTTCTGTTGTACAAATTATTTTGAATGAACGCTTTTTTTGGTCTAAATTAGTTGGCCTCCGTGACCTGCACTTCTACTGATCGGCTTTGTTTATAAAAAAAACACCCAGATTGCACAAGCTAGAATAGCTGAAATCAATTGTAAGGCAGCTTTTGACAGCAATTATTTGTGATACAGGGTGGTTGATGAAAGCCGCTACCAAAAAAAATGTAATAACTTTTTTTCCATTTAATGAATATGGTTAATTTTTCATGTCTGACGAGGCCCAAATGGCAACATAAACAAACACAATTATTGAATATGGAGTGCTTCCAACCCATAGATACTCCATGAGACGGAATTGCATCCACTTCGTGTCACAGTGTGATGTGCAATTTCATCACGCTGCATTGTCGGTCCCTACTTCTTCAAAGAAAATGGTCACACCGTACAGTTACTGGAGACCGTTACTGTTGAGATAGTTTTTCTATTTAGAATAACGATGAATGAATCTCTTTCAAGTCTGTGTGGTTTCAGCAAGATGGTGCAACTCCTCACATAGCCTGGCCTGTTATGACTGAATTTCGATAAAAAAAAAACTCCCAATAAGCTGATATCCAGAAACTCCACATTCCGTTAGCCGCCTAGGTCGCCCGACCTTACTGCACCTGACTTTTTCTTTTAGGGTTATTGCAAACAGGAAGTCTATTAAATTTTAGATGCCGGTTAGTCCCTGTTCAATGTGTTAAAGCTAAAGACCGAAATAAACAAACAAGCTAAACATATTTTTTTAAAAAGGCAGGTATTTCCTAGAAGCATTTCTGTTTAAAAATTAAGTCGTGGATTTTTTTTAATTGTTGTATCTTTAAAGGTTCTTTGTGCATATTAGGGTTAAAACGAATTAAAATGTTCACTCGATTAGGTAAATAGTTAGACTGGATACAAGTAGAGATTCGCGATGAATCCCTTTTTCCAAAGTCTACAAACTAGAAAAAAAAATTCTGACTTTAACAGAGTAAAATAGACCTTAGATTTTTTTAAAAATAACTTCACTTACCAAAACCCACATTAATGATATTTTAAGGAATATGATGATGCAATTCATTTTCGACCAATTGTTGTTGTTGTAGCGGCAACTGTGTGCCGGGGTGACAGCCCTTGGCCGAAGAAGTGATCTTCGGTCAATCCGGTCCATAGAACCGGCTGTCGTGGGATTGTCGACCAATTGTAAAAATGTGCGGGGAATTATTTCAATTTCGATTCTCGTGGACCTTAATTTATTTGGAAATAATTTCTCTGATTAGGTTTGATTGTTTTAGAAGTATTGGTATCCATGCCAAGCTTAATTGATTGTTTTAGAAGTATTTGCATCCTTGCCAAGCTTAAATTTCGACTATCGGTTCTTGTACTCGGCGACCCACCCATACAGGGTGAAAAACTAATTTACATTCGTTCGAAAACGGTTTGCATCATCATTTTCGCATTTAAATAAATACACAAATACATATATAGAAAGGAAAATTAAAATGATTATTACTTGAGTCCAGCGGTTACTTCCTTCCACACACGACGTGATTCATATTCTTCTTGTTCAACGATTGGCCGAACTTGTTTCTTAAATATTGGTATGCGATTTACATCAACAAACACTTCAGTTTTCTAGAAAATTAAAAATTTCCACAAGAAAATTAAAAACCCAAATTCATTCACATATGCTCAGTTTCAACACACACTCGCACACTTTTCTTTTACAAATACGAATACGGAAAAACTGAAACTTAAACAAAATACGTTAAAATAAAAAGAAGAGTTGAAATAGTGAAACGAAAAAGACAAAAAGGCATAAAAAGATTTAATTTTCTAGATAAACACAGAGATTTGACCAGAATATTTAAGAGAGAAGTACAAGTAATCGACAGTGTTACAGGATGGTGGTAGTGATGGTGGTGGTATGTTTAGATTAAGGATAATAGGCACAACACATGTTGTTTTCTCTTTTTGGTTTAGTTTTTTTCTTTCTTTTGAGTAACAACACTTGTTAGAAATCGGGATGAAAAGAATACAGAGGATACGAAAGAAATATCACACCAAAGGAAGAACAAATATATATAGAAATACATTAGTAAGAACACTCATACATACATACTTGGAAAACAATACAAAAGGACCAAAACACAAGGAACTATTTGAGCACAATTTACGAATACATACAATATTTATAAATCATATACAGCATACAATACAATTAGCACATTAAATCAAAACCGATTTGAAATATTTTTCAAGGAAACAAAAAAATTGTTAGGTATGTGAAATTGACACACGATAATGCGGAGACCAGGAAACCTTATTTAAGTTCGCAGAATCAAAATTCAGGTAAAATAATAAATATTGTTATCTATTATACATGCTAAAAAAGTAGAAAAGGAATTATAAATCCCTAAACTCTTTGCGCACCTTGTTATTTAAATTGAACTTTGATGTTATTTAAATAGATATAAATTGAATTGAATTCAGTATCTACTTATTTTGACACAATATAATTTAAAACGTTACTTTCGATACTAAATTCTGCGAACCAAAATTAAGTTTAAGGGCTTCTGCGATTTCTATCATTTCTAAATTAACTTACAGTAAAATCTAAGCTTTTGTAGCTTAAGATATAGCAAAGAGAACATTTAGAATAGTAAAATTGGTTTATAAATGTTCTTTTATTCATATCTTGCAAACTAAAGGCCATATCTTGATCTACTTTTTAATCAAAAAGAGATGACCCTTTTATGTTTTAGAGAACTTCCAATGTCTAAGCCAACAGTTTAATGTCGCCTACTATATGTTTCAAAATTACGAGTTTATCGCCCATGTGCTGTGTTTCAAGAATTTGGAAATCCGTACATTTTTAGATGCACATTTTTGTAAAATGGTGTGCTACATTGAATTTAGACACAATATAATTAAAAACTTTACTCCGATACTAGATTCTGAGAACCAAAGTTTAATTTTTAAGGGCCTCAGCGATTTGGTCTGTCATTTCTTAATTAACTTACAGTAAAATCTAAACTTGTTATATTTTTTTAGCTTATATATAACAAAGAGAACGTTTAGAATGGTAAAATTGGTTTATAAATGTTCTTTTATTTATATCTTGTGAACTAAAGGTCATTCTCTGTAACAGGTTATTAAATCAAAATTTTAGAATATTTTTTTATTTTTTTGTAGGAAAATGACAAACGGATGGCATCTTTTGTAAAAAAGGCCATACTTCGATCTACTTTTTAATCAAAAAGAGATGACCCTTTTATGTTTTAGAGAACTTCCAATGTCGAAGCCAACAGTTTTATGTCGCCTACTATATATTTTAAAATTACGAGTTTATCGCCCATGTGCTGTTTTTCAAGAATTTGGAGTTTCCAAGAAGTAATATTTTTTTTTTTAATAATGCTAATAAAAGCCAAAACCCCCATTTTAAATTCGATTCACAAGGGTACATGTGGTCGATTTGAAACCCCAAAAATATGGGTATTCTGAAAAGCGCACACCAATTATGGGAAAAGGTTCACATTCGAGTAAAATCGAAATGCAGCACATGGTCGAATATCCTTTTTTGAATTAGTGCAATCGTCAAGTCCACTGTGAAGGCCGAATATCAGACAATGTTAGGGTAGAAACCAAAATTTAAATTCTACCTCGAAACACATTTACTATATATTTTCATAATCAAATCGGTTTTGATACAAATTTTATTCAAACACAAGCAAAAATAGCTTTAAAGAATTTAGCCTTTTTATTTTTTATATAATAACGTGTCAGTCAGGCGATATTTTCATGTTTAAAGTTAGGCGATTAAAGTATCCCATGGTACAATAAGGAAGGTAGGGTTATGCAAGACAGCTGATTTACAATTTTTTCAAGTAGAAATGTAAACTTTCAAATTTAACAAAGATAATTCTTGAAGTTTGAAAAGTTAAATTTCCATATAAACCTTTACAATAATCATTAAACTATCACAAAAATTTAATTTTGGATTTTTTTAAGTGAATCAGTACAGCCAACAATTTATTTTTTATTGGGCTAGTGACTATACCTTGTTTATTGTAGCATGGTATTACCTATTCAAAAGACCAAATTTTTTGTTTGTTTTTTATCGACTTAAGTTAAAAAATGCGTGGAAATAAGTAAATATAAGATCCCATTAAATTTAGCTCGATGTGACCATATTTTGCCTAGACTATGACCTTCCGCCGGTTAATAAATGAGGGCCCATTCACGTACAAAGGGTTTCTTCAGCGCATCTTTACTGTTATATTTTTGAGTGCTCACCTTGCTCTTTAAAATGGCCCAAATAGAAATGCAGCACTGCGCAGCATTTACTGCGCAAAACTCATGCTTTGACGATGCTCTTGCAATGAAGTTGTTGCGCATTCTTTATTGATGATATTTTGTTGCATTTGCGAACATGTTTGCATTGCAATTGGAACACTTGAAGTCGTCAAATTTTAAAAATAATTTTGTTTTTTGGCTTCGTTAGACGTCTATAGTCCACGTACTATATTCAAAAAATAGGGCCTTTATGGACGAAGTTGGTCCAGGATTAGTTGTTTGTCTATCGTAATGTAGTATACCAAATTTAATCGAAATCAGAATAAAAATAGGTGCTTACTTAATCATTGCATCATATTTATTTTTCTGCACGTCTTCGAGATATTTGCGCAGTAAATGCCGAATTATTGCTTTGTAGAACACTTTACTGCAATGTTGCCAGACGATGAATTTTCGAACACGCTGCGCAATAAATGCAGCGCAGTACTGCATATCCGAAAAGGCTATCTATTAGAGTTGCACCTGGCGTATTCGAAAGCCATTGTGTCAACAGAATGAAGTGTGGAACAAGTGGTTTTTAACCACTCTTGGATCACACGAGTCTTGTGGAACATCCATGCTCTATGATCGAAATGTTTGCGTGTCCACGACTCAAAAGGAGCTTCCAAAACATTTTCCATATGACATCAGGATCGATAAAAAATATTGGACAACGTCTGTGAGTGGTCACTGCCGCCCATATTATAACTTGAAAAGAAAATTCCTTCGGGTGGCCGTTCGTAGACTCAAATTTTCGTCAGTGCGTTCAGTTAAGTCTATCAGTGGTCACTGTTGCCCATATCATAACTTGAGAAAGAAAAATACTTCGGGTGGCCGTTCGTGAGCTCAAATTTTAGTCAGTGCGTTCAGTTAAGTAAAAACGAACATTTTGAGAGTTTCTGAACTGCTCAATAGGAAAATTGTTTCATCAGAGAACTCAATGTTTGGATATTCGCCACGTTAGTGCAAGAGTAACAACATTTTTGCTCTTTTGAGTCTAGCTTTTTTTTGCTTTGGTGTAAGAACGTGTGCCTCTTGGAACTTGTAATTTATTTTCGTGTGCTCATTTTGGAATAAGCGTTGGATGTTTCGCTAGGATAATTTCAGTTGTTTAGCCATTTGATTAACATTAAGACGTGTATTTCGTTGGAGTCTCTCGCCTTCATTTTTTGAATCATTTCATATGAAGTTGCGGTTTTTGTGATAGCTGGTAAACAATATAAGCAGCTGTCATTGACATGAATTTGAAATAGCTGGCACTTTTGGTTTTCAAGTATTGCGAACGTGAAGTTGGTAACACTTGAATCGCCTAGCCCGAAGTTCCACCAACAAACGTTGCACACTTTTAAGCCAGATAGGTACAGATAATGTCTTTTCTAGTGAAAAACAGGCACTGAAAGATATCAGTTGCTCCAGAACGGATTTGAACAAATGTTCACAAAAAAGACTCATCGTTGCGTTTCATTTGAGAAAGATCGGATTTAAAATGGGTCTCTAATTGGGTACACTTGTATGTGAACTATATAAAAACATAGACCGTTATGGTACAATATCGATGTAAACTGGGGATTCTAGAGAGGCTTCGGATTATACTCGTATGAAAATATAAATGAATATTAGATCATATCATACCACGTTTGGTTATATACCACTCATAACTCAATATGATAGAACAATATGCGAAAGAACAATGTAGATTTAGAGCGGTGGGATCTCAAATTGGAATGGATCTTCTCATAGGATAAAATGAAAACATGGATTGATATGGTTTACGTTCATAAGGATTTTTTCTTTTAAAATGTTTTGAGCAAGATCGTCTTTAATTTGTGACGCTGGATCTTAAATTGGGAAGGACCATTGAGTGGTATATACTCAAAACATTTACTTAAACATGGGCTTATTTTACGAGGATTAGTTATTTGTAGGGAACCATACAGAAATTGAACAAGATTGGCTTTTATTTGTGACTTGCAGAGCGGTAGAGTTTCAAATTGGCAGGTACCTTAGAGTAAGATCTTTTCGAAAACTTACACCAGTATATAGAGTAGAACTGCCAGTTCTATGTACAGAAATGACCCGAAACAAACATTATCGTCGGTCCATATTTCTTCAAAAATGATGCCGGTGAGAACGTAACCGTCAATGGTGACGGTGCCATCGTGCCATGATAACCGACTATTTGATGCCTGAAATTGAAGCTCGTGATCTCAGCGACATTTGGTTTTAACAATGGATTTATTGAGAGAGCACTTCGGTGAGCAGATAATTTCACGTTTTGGGCCGGTCGATTGGCCACCAAGATCGTGTGATATCACACCGTTAGACTTTTTTCTTTGGGGCTACGTAATGTCCAAAGTCTATGTTGACAAATTAGCTACGATTCAGGTTTTGGAAGCCGACTGGAACGAGTCATCGAAAATTGGACTCAACGGATGGACCATCTGAGACGTAGTCGCGGCCAACATTTAATAGACATAATCTTCAAAAAATAAGTGCCAAAGAATGTTCTTTCAAATGATAATAAACATTCCCCATTCAATTTGAATTTTATGTGTTTTATGTTTGATTACAACGATATAAGGACAGACGGACAGACATAGTTTAATCTATTTTAAAAATCGATATCCTTTAGTTATACCCCCACCCTACTGGGTAAGAGGGTACACATCATTGGTACGAACAAAAAATGTAACGCATCGAAAAAAGCATTTTAGACCCTACATATATTTTGACCAAATCCGTTTCATGACTTTTTAAGTCATTTGAGCCATGACAGACTGGTTAGCAGAATAAATATCAAAAAGAGCTACCAATCATTTTAAATTTTGCAGGTGGTAATATATTTCCGAAACTGCCAGTGGGATTGAAAATGGGCCATATTGCCACTATTGGTACCTACTTTTAAAGCCTACTTTTGGTATTCTTGCAATGTCTCATACGATCTAACCCAAAATCAATATTTAAGAACGGAGTTATAAGGTCAACTCAGTGACAAATAATTTTAATATTATCTACGCCCAATCTGGTACCTCCCACATAATTGTGCAGTTCAGAATCCACAAAATTGGCACGTAGTGCGTAAAATTCGCATAAACTGTGAAATCCATTATATCTTTGTAAACGCTTTATACACGTGTACGAAAAGAGTAGATGACACGCCCATTCTGGTGCAAGTTCACTATTCCACCTACTTTTGGTACTCGCATAAAAATTTTATTACTGTTCATACGATTCTGCTAAAAATTAGTAAATAAAACATCGTTTATATTTTTGGAAAGCTGACGGAAATTTAAAGCATTAGCTATGCTTCTTGTGGAATGTCCTTTTCTTCTATAAGTGAGAGCTACAAATAAACCATTTTTTTGATAAACCATTTTTTTGATAAACCATTTTTTTGATAAACCATTTTTTTTGGGCCAGAGATTAAAGATATAGACTATGGTTTTTGCAGGATAGCGCGTCATGTCACTCAGCTTATACCACAATCAATCTTTTACGCGTCAAGTTCTCTTAACGTGTTAAAAGCCGTCTCGGCGATATCAATTGGCCACCTCGTAGCCGGTATTTGAGGCCGTTAGACTTGTTTTTGTCGGATCCATTCAAAAGCATCACCCACGTCTTGGGGAAATTTGGTTGACAGCATGACTTGGAAGGCCTTTACATAAATGAAATTGTGTTCCATAAGGAGTGTTAGCCTTTTCTAATAAATCAATAACATGCCGAAAACATTTAAATGTGTTTCTATTTTGTTAACGGACTTGGATTTAGACCAGCTCTTCTATTAAATTTTTAATTCTAATGAAAAACTGAACTGGAGAGAAGTTTTTCTTTGTTTCTGAATGGGATTTTGTTGGAATTAAGTAATGAAAATCGTTTACATTTTCAAAGAAGAAATACCAAGGACGTGTGTCAACAGATTGGTGGAAGCAAATTTGCAATTTGACATGAAAGTTACTATGTCGGTTTCTATTTGTTCTGTTTTCGTACGAAATACTTTTCACTTATTTTCCTTCTACCAACAAATCAAAAATAGTTAAACAAATCGGCCAACAAAATATATATATTTTTTTTATAGAAAAACAAAACTAAAGATGATATGTACATAAATTGTGTCAATCTGTCCGGTCGTCTTTTGATTATAAAAAGGCTAAATTCCATAAAAATCAGAAGCAACTAAAACAGAGCAATAAAGAAAATAAATTTAACAATACATTACATTTTTATCATGCCACTTGGCTTCCATTAAACCACTCCATTCACCAGCTATTGAAACAAATGGTTTCTTTTCAGTTGGCGAGTAGATCTAAAAATATATACGTGGCATTAGATTAAAAAACATATTGGAAAATAGGTTAAACCCCTAAATACACAAAACTGAAATACTTACATCAGCGGTGACTTTATTACGTTTACCGCCGTAGAATGGTTTGGTTAAAAATTCCACATTGGCAAAAAAGCCCGTCTGGGGGCACTTGATTTCCACCGTGCCACCCAATTCAATCCAGGGTACAGTTAGAATAGATCTGGAGGTATAGCATAAAAGAACATTAAAGATTAAAAACGGCCTTATATCTTCTTCGTAGCTTTCTTTACCTTCCATAACCATTGGGAAATGTTACAATATATTCTTCCCCATAATCGACCAGAGTGACAACACCTTCACCGATATTGTGCACACCCACGGATAAACCTAGAAATTTCGATTTGGTCCACACGTGCGCGGAAAAAGTGATCTTCTTTGTATAATGTTCGGCATAAAATGCCGAGACTGTAGGAAAAGTTAAGATGAATTATAAAATTTGCAATAAAAATAATCTAACAATGATGGGAAATATTTGAATACTTACTTGGCGGATGATGTGAAACCTGTTCGGCCAAAAATGTCAATTGATTTTTACTGCACCAGGGCACTGGCCCATCATTAACTTTGTCCTCATCGGGTGTTTCACCTAAAATTGAATAAGAATAAAATAATAGACTTAGTTTTGAATTTCATAAGATGGAGTACGAGTATCAAAAATAGTTTAAGATTTAGTCAAATACCATAAACATTGCTGAATAACACATAAAATAATAAATCAATCCTCTCTTGTTATACCCATCTTCACATCATGGAGAGGAGACCCCATAAAAAATATATATTCAGAATCGTCATATAAAACTGAAGCGATGTACTTCTGTCAGTATGTGAAAAGCAACCTGCAGATCGAACTATAAAAGCTAGGCGGATGACACAAGGATTCGGTCCATCTGTAGTAAAACAAGTAGGGAGTTTCAGTCGTTTGATCCGACTTACATACCCTTACATATATGGATTTAAAATTTTCGTAATTCCGATATTTGAATACCAAAAGTGGGTGGAAAGTGCATTTGCACTGGAGGTACCAGAATCAGGCGTTGTAGCCACTCTTTTTTATAAGCCTTTATAAAAAAAATAATGAGTTCGCAATTTAAGCAAATTTTAATCATTTATTCACTAGGAGACATATTTTTGGGGTTCTAATCTGCACTAAAACAGGGTCATTTGTGTGGGAAAGGCGTGGCTAGGAATTCAATTATTTGCCCCAAGTTAACCTTACAAAAATCAGTTTTGGGGGGTGAAAAAATTGCTCCTGAATGTTAGGCCCAATGCTGAATGCTGTATTTAGAATTAGTTAAATTAAATAGCACGTCCGAAACAAACTGAAAGAAAACGCGTACCTTTTTATACCCCCATTATCGGGATGGACTTAATACACAATTTTTCATTCCGTTTGCAACACTTTACAAAGTTTGTCCGATACTCTATAAAGTAGATATATTATTGATTGCCGACGTTTAAGCGATATCTGTCCATCAGTTGAATGCAAAATAGCTTTCAAACAACATAAGATAAGTTCTTGGAATATTGTACGATGATGGCTGCATTGATGCCTCTTTTTGAGACAAAAGGATACTGGAAAAGGATACTTTTAAGTATTATCCTTTCATTGATTTATCCAAAATGGGTATGAATTACGAGGGCGACCGCAAAACTAACTGACCTGGCACATTTTCGGATTTACTAGCAACTTTTTTTTTGTTTTTTAAAAGCAATCTTTCAAAATTTCCGAAATATTTAATGATTATTTTCTTTGTTACAGGTGATTGAAGTAAACAAGTTTTATAATTTTTGAAAAATGGAAAATAAAGAGTTTCGTGCGGTAATTAAACACTTTTATATGAAAGGTTATACGCCACAATTAATCAAAGATGAATTGGATTCTGTTCATGGTGATAATGCACCATCATACTCCACCGTGAAATCCTGGGTTCAACAATTTAAAATGGGTCGTTCAAGTACGGAAGATGAACAACGCTCTGGAAGACCGAAAACTGCTACTACTATTGAAAACATTAGAAAAATATTTAATGAAGTGACTAAAGATAGACGAATAAAGCTCAGAGAACTTTCTGATATTGTTAAAATACACGAAAAACAAGTTTGGAGTATTTTACATGATGAACTCCACATGAAAAAGCTATCCGCAAGATGGGTGCCGCGTTTGTTGACTTTGCCCCAAAAAATCGTCCGTTGGACCAATTCCGAGGAGCTGTCAGCATCCACCATATAGTCCAGATTTAGCTCCTTCTGATTATTTCTTGTTGGAAACAAGAAATAACCAAGAAAAATTTAAAAAAATTTCGCGGTGGCAAAAAATTTTCGTCCAATAGCGAGGTTATTGCTGAAACTGAGGCATGTTTTGAAGGTCTTGAAAAATCTTATTTTTCGGATGGAATTAAAAACCTTGAAAAACGTTTGATGAAGTGTATTGAGTTGGAAGGAGATTATGTTGAAAAATAAATAATAATAATTCAAAAAAAAACGTTTCTTTTAATGTTAGGCCAGTTACTTTTGCGGCCGCCCTCGTAATAAACTACAGCAGTTCACCTAATAGTCCTTCATTATTGGTAAACTTGAATAACAAGGTCGTTATAATTAAAAGAACCAACCAATTTTGAAAATTACTACTAAAATTTGACTTCAAATTTAAATATGTTTATATACCCTTACCGAACTGTTATTATAAGTTTGTGTTGCTGTTTTTAAAAGCCCAAAAAAGTATAAGTATAATAGGCCTATTACAAATTATACCAATCGACTTAGAATTATTTTCTAAGTCGATTTAGACTTGTCTGTTTGCTTATTTACACTAGTAATCAAAGTCTAGCTCGCAAATAATATAAACCAATTGATGAAACTTTTCAGATTATTTTGTTTTCTGATAATGACGGTTAGTATTCAAATTGGGGAAATCGGTCCAAGTTCTGATATAGTTTGGGTCCGACATTGGGTCTAACCGACCTTACAGCTTTATTTTGTACATAGAAATATCATATATTTCGACAATGGAATATAAAGCGTGTGTTGAGGGTCTCGTACGATTTACGACTTTGCTTACATTTTTTATTTTGTTGATTTAACTGAGTTTGGGGCTTTGACTCATAGAATATTCAAATCTTAAAAACGGCCGATGTAGTCAAAACGAGCGGGTTTATTTTTAACATACATCTGATACTTAGTAAGGTCGGTCACAATGGCCCTTTGGTACCAAAAAATGCATTAATTTACAAGTTTTAACTTAGACTAGGGCTGCTCTTAAAATCATATTTTTTGGACAAAAACGTACCTATATATTTTTTTGCTCGAAAAGTTTATGTATCGCTTCTTTATAGTCGTATAAATGGATGCTATTATTTTCTTTGTTTTTTTTTGGGATTTAAATTAAAATGTTCAAACAATGCATTTTAAGCTTTACTAAAAGGCTTGCTTGTGGACCAAAATGGCCGATCTGTACGAAATTTAAGTCATATGAAAGAGAACACTACGGTCAATAACATGTAGTCATATTTTAATTTATAATTTTTTTTAAAAAAAAAATCGTAAACCGAGTACGTTATTTGATTCTTCCATATTAGGTCAATGAAATTTCTACATACGAGTATTAGGAAAATAAAGTTTTTTGTATTGTTGATTTGTTCGTGTTTGCAAGTAGTGTTACAATTAATAATCAGATTCTTTGTCGTAATACCGGCTCAATAATCCGAGAAAATAAGGGGATTTTATGCTGGTAACTTAGAAAGTTCTTCAAGAATAACCTTCAGCGAGTTTAAGCAAGCTCGGTTAATACTCGCTTATAGTATTTCTTAACATTTTTTTTGTTTCAAATTTTAAATTTTTAACTCAAACTGTTTAGGATACAAAGAAATTTTAAAAAATTTCGCAAAGCTCTGAAGGTTTCGCCTTAGCGACCACTTACTCGTTGATTAAGTTAGTATCAATAGAACATGTCTATTGACGTGGCTATCTATAACTGTGCGCGTTTTTAATGATTTTTATGTGTGCGACTATTTTACAAAGAAACCAGTCTCATGTACAAAAGGTTATTCCTAATAAAAACTCCGCCTTGGTGATTGTTATAGAGTTTCATAATAGAAAATGCCTTATTTATACCCTTTTGACAATAAATTGAAGGCGACAATATAAAAACCTTCACCACTGTGATATACAGAAGACTTTTTGGTTCTGTACGAAATTAAAGTTCAGCTTTAAAATTTAACCTCTAAGAGGTAGAGCCTCAAATCTTGAAGGACCTTTTTCTTGGGGGCTGTATGAAAACATGGACCGCTATTGCCTCATTTCGCAAGGGTTGTTTGTAGCACATCTCGCACTAGGTTTCAGCAAGAATGGACTTTATTTAGGCTTGTGGAGCGGTAGAACCTCAAATCGCAAGTGTCCTATGCTGATGGCTATTGTAAAATATGCTCCAATATCACCAAAGTTAAAAACTAGTCATTCATAATGTTATATGCGAATTTTCATAGAACTTAATATGCTGTTTCTGGAGCTGCAAATTTCGAAATAAGGAAGGACCTTTGTATTTTATTAAAAATGTGGACTAATTTCGTTCAAGGGACAAAGCGGAACAGTTAAAATAGCAGATGGACGGGCATCGATATTTTATAGAGTTACAAACATCCGCACTAAGTTGTACGAGCAATACCCTGTGTAGAGGACAATTACAACGGACTCTCTAAGGGTGACCTAACGAATGTACCACGTGTCAACTTTTCAAGGTTAGACACCCGTGCCGGCTAAAATTACCCTTTAGAAAATGTGGGCAAATTCCATTTTCACTAAAAGAACTTGTCACTATGGCATTTTAATCGCTTTTACTCACCAGGAATATCCCAATAGCATTGGAAAATTTCACCTAATATGGGATTGTAGGGTTTTTTGGCCACAGCACTTTTACGTCCAGCATGATAAGCACTTAAATACCAACGGCAAACCTGTACAATACGATCACGTGGATTATCTAAATCGGCAATTCTGCAATAAAGAAAAAGAAAATAAATACAAGTTTACCCTCATGACATCTCATTCCATTTCGATTCAATTTCTTTTTCCATGGTACACATTCCATTTAGTTCGTTTTCATTTGTACTTACTTTAAAAATAAATCCGGATGGGCAAAGTAATCGGCATACATTTCTAAGAGCGAACGTCGTTCCAGTATAAATGTTGGCAGGACCACCTTCGTTAAGTCCATGCCAATCTTAACTTGCGATAGTAAATGTGAAATCATTGAACCGTGCGCCTCCATGCTAATACTGGTGTCCTCCTCCTCCTCGTACAGAGCATCGTAGTCTATGGAATCACGGTGTGATAGACCTTTACTGCCCACGACTGCACCGCCGTCGCCACTAATACTGCAACTGCCACCGCCCACACCACCTCCACTGCCGTTGCCAAATTCACTAACCGTACTGGATGCTGTTTGATATTCATCTTGTTCAGGCACTGAAGGTGATGACGATGTTGGAACGTTCGCTGTTGATGTTGCTGTCGTTTCACAGGAATTTATCTCCGGTGGTTTTTCATGTGCCGGTGGTGTATCCACAGAAAATCCTCGAGTTGCACTAAAATAGAAAAAAAAATCACAATGAATAGAGGCGGCTGATAAGAGGTCAAGAGATGGATGTAGTTTTTAGTTAAACAAAAATATCAAGAGTATATTTGAGTTGCAAGCGGATATAATTTAAGTAAATCTTTAACTTCAAGCATGGCGAGCCAATGGCCATAGTAAAGTCAAATTAAAGCGCTGATTGCATGAGCAACCTAAACCTTATGTCCGGTTCTTATATTTTAATGCAACTTAATTATCATTCATTATACCCTCCATCATAGGATAGAGGATATATTACGTTTGTCATTTCGTTTGCAACACCTCGAAAATATGATCGTAGATCCCATAAAGTACACAGAAGAAAAAGACAATCCTTAAATAAGAACCATAACGTTGGCATGTGAATTGTAGCACCACTCAATTAAAAATTTCTAAATAAACTTTTATTTTTTAAAGTTTAGTTAAATTTATTTGAGTCTTTTATAATCATGAACACAGTAAAGCAGGTACAATTATAGACGAAAAATTAAAATTATAGTGTATTGTTTTAAAAACATAAATTTGAAGAAAATATTTCTAATTTCAATAAGAGAAATTTCCATAATTATAATTTACTACTACAGGGAGGCTGATGAAAGCCGCTACCAAAAAAAAATAATAACTTTTTTTTCTATTTAATGAATTAGACAGCCTGTGTATAAGTGGAACATTGCTTGCCCCCGGCACTTAGACAAGTAGAGTATGAATCTACTTAAATAAACTTAAATCTAAATTGTGAAAAGAAACAATACAAAAATATTATACAATTCTACCCCCTATGGACACCAGGAGTAGATCGCAAATAAAAGTTTAGTGGTCCCGCATTATACCTACTGCAGACAAATAGTTGGTATTGGACCATCTAAACGGGAACTCCGTGTATAACATTTTTTGAATTATGGTACCCTCGAAGTTTTGTAGATTTTTCACGAAACGCTTCATATTCTGTAGCGCGTATTCCGACAAAGACAAAAATGATGACTCCCTATTAATAAATTGATCAAAATATTTCGTGGTGCACGTTTCAAAATTCTTGATGATACACTTTCGCAATATGCTTCTTTATATTTCTCCAATCATTGTAGGAGAGACAGTAAACCAACTTTTTCAACCTTTTTTGTAAATATGTTAATTTTTTCACCGCCTCATAACGAAAATATTTTAAATAAAAGGCTTAAAACTTTTTTTTGTAAATATGTGAAGTTTTACGACGCCTGATAAGAAATTAATTTCGATAAACGAGCTGTAAATTTTTGTAAATATGTGAATTTTTCGTCCCAATTACAATACAATACTTTTTTTTTGTAAATATTTGAATTTGTTTATCGCTTGAAATCGTAAATATTTTAGATAAACAACGTACGAATATTTTATTTAATAAGCGAAAATTTTTATCGCTGGATTCCTAATTAATTTTTTTGTTTGAATATTTGAGTTTTTTCATTGGACCGAAAACACTTTTTTCTCTGTATATTCAGGGTGGGCGCTTTAACATTTTAAATTTCAATCGGCTGTAAAAAAAAGTACTGATAATTTTTTTAAATTTCTGTTTTTATTGGATAGGTTGAACTTTGTCATTTAATAAAAGAACACAATATTATTCATATGACTATTTTTGATCGAATCTCAATTGTCTCTGAATGCTTTGCGTAACATTTATCCTTTATGGCCTCTAACAGAAAATAATCCAAAGGGCTTAAATCACAGCTCCGAGACGGTTAATTGACATCACAATTTCGGCTGATTATTTGATTTTTTAAAACAGTGCGTAAAATATCGATGGTTGCGTTGGCGGAGTGACATGTGTCCCCGTCTTGTTGAAACCAAATGTCGCCCATGTCATGCTCTTGGAAACATAAATTCGTTGAGCATGGAGCTATAACGCTCACCGTTGACGGAAACGGCAGCTTCTTGCTCATTTTCGAAGAAAAACGGCCCAATGATGCCGCTAGCCTAAAATCCACACCAAAAAGTGACTAGTTGTGGTTGCTATGGCTTTTCAATACTCACGTGTGGGTTCTCTGAGCCACATATGCGGCAAATTTGCTTATTGACATAGCCAGATGAAAATGAGCTTAAACTGGCAACAAAAATTTTCGGTAAAATTCTTCGTCTTCTGCCAAACAATCTTAAGCCCATTGGGCGAATGGTGTTCCATTAGTTCAAACTTTCACATAGAAACAGAAATTTAAATAATTATTAGTACTTTTTGTTTTACGGCCGATTTAAATTAGATATTTTAAATAGTCCTGGAATATTTCAATATTTTCTTTTGCTTTTGCTAAACCAACTTTCGTTACCACACCCCGTTCAGACGTACTTAATATCTCAAAACGAAAATAGTTAATGTGGCCCAAAAAACCCCCGTTTGCCCAAAACAAATATAAGAAAATTTCACTACATATCGAAATGTGAATTTTTTTGTTTTGGCTGTCGATTGGAGCATTGAAAAACAGTGCATATAGTCAAAAGGAGGGGCCACCAGAATATGACTTATCAAATTAAAGCCGAGTTTACTACCAATTCAAATATGGATTTATTTGAAAGATTTGGCTAAGATTGGGATCGGACCCA
Source organism: Hydrotaea diabolus (assembly GCA_963513945.1). Classification (NCBI taxonomy): domain Eukaryota; kingdom Metazoa; phylum Arthropoda; class Insecta; order Diptera; family Muscidae; genus Hydrotaea; species Hydrotaea diabolus. Next base: position 76,179,651 of record OY740720.1, read on the forward strand.
AAAAATAGGCCACTTCAATATCTATAGATGTTGAAAGGTTAATTGTTAATTATTTTCTTTCTTGTTATGAACGTAATCATATAATTTTGCTAGTAAAAGATTACAGTAGAGGATAACATTCAGTCGTCCTCGTTCGAGTCCCCTAGTTTCTAGTACGAACAAGTAAAATAATCGTTTAGTTCTTACGATACTAAAAAAATGGTCCATTTTTTGTGGCCTTTGAGTCTCAGCTAAAACTTCTAAATAAGTGTATATTTAAATTTAGATTTTCTTCTATTTGAGTATATACGAGGGTGGATCGTAAACTTCTTAGCCTAGCACAAAAAGCGCGGTATAAACAGAAAAAAGGTAAGTGTTTTGGAAACTTCCATCTCTGCTATGAACACATGTTAAATTTTGTTTCGATCTGGCAACTCCTTCATATAGAAACAGGTGTTCACAAAAGACGCATCCGCGATTTTTTTAAAATGGAAAAATTAGAAATGCGTGGTGTCATTAAATATTTACATAAAAAAGGTTTATCGGGACAAGAAATTCATAATGATATGGTGAATGTGTTAGGTGAAAGTGCTCCTTCATATGCAACAGTAAACAATTGGGTTGCTGAATTTAAACGTGGTCGTACAAGCATTGAAGATGAACCACGTAGTGGAGGTTCCAAAACAGCAACAACAACAGAAATTGTAGCCAAAGTGCGTGATATGGTATTAAATGATCGACGAATAAAAGTGCGTGAAATAGCTAATTCATGGGCATCTCAAATGATAGAGTCCATTTAATTTTGCATGAAGAACTACAGATGAAAAAGCTTTCTACAAGATGGATGCCGCACTTGTTAACTGTCGACCAAAAACGCATAAGAATGAACATTTCTCAAGCTTGTTTGGACCGTTTTCAGCGAAATAAAATGGATTTTAAGCGTCGTTTCATAACTGTTGATGAGACATGGATCCACCACTATACTCCAGAGACAAAAGAACAATCCAAACAATGGACTGAAGCTGGAGGAAGTGCCCCAAAGAAGGCAAAAACAATTCAATCGGCTGGTTAGGTTATGGCAACGGTTTTTTGGGATTTCAAAGGTATTTTATTGGTTGACTATCTGCAAAAGGGTAAAACAATAAATTCAGAGTACTATTGCAACCTTTTAGATCCATTAAATGTATAAATTCGAGAAAAACTTCCTGGCTTACAACACAAAAAAATAATTTTTCATCAAGACAACGCACCAGCGCACAAGAGTGTTTTAACAATGGCTAAAATCAACGAATTAAAGTACGAGTTGCTTGACCACCCACCTTATTCTCCTGATTTAGCTCCCAGTGACTTTTACATGTTCCCAAATCTAAAAAAAATCCTTGCTGGCAAGCTTTTTACCTCAAATAAAGATGCAATTATAGTTGTAAACCACTATTTTGAAGACCTTGAGGAAAACTATTCATCGCCATATAAAGATTTAAGTTCATCGATGCACTCTTGTCGTGACAATCCTTGTCGAAAGTTGTGAAAAATGGTCGCACGAAAATGTTCACGAGTTGATTCCATTTTGTTGCCAAATTGATTTTTTCAAGTCATTGCAAATAACACAAATGATGGTCGTACGTCAAAACGTTCTGAGTACGATTATGCTAAAAATGTCAAACCTTCCAATGGAAATGTCAGATGGCACCAGGCAATACTTAGTATTGTCTAGGCCAGAAATATATATAGCAGCCCTTGTACACACGTACCTTTAGTCCCTTAAAGGGAAGCCTTTTCCCTCTTAGGCCGATTTCGCCCATTCGCAATTCCAAACAGCTTATAAGTATAAGCCATTACCTGGTAAAATTTTAGGACCATAGGTTGATGCGTTTGACTATATCTTGACTATCTTGCTTTTAACAAGAACGGGCGGACAAACAGACGGATGGATGGACAATAATTAATATATATGTGACAGCGCATAGAGAAAGGGATCTAAGGGTAAAAAATCAATTTTCATTTTTTTTCTTTTTTTGATGTGGCCCAAAAGTGTTCCCTCCCCGAGATATGCGCGTTTTTATGAAACTGAAGTCGACGATTCTAAGCGAAAATAGAAAGGGACCGTATCTTTAAAATGGCTCCCCTGAACAAAGCTTTTCATCAACTTTTCACTTTTTTTTGATGTGGACAACTTCTGAGCATCGAATGAGACCGATCCCATGCCCCGAAAGTGTACCCTCCCAGAGATATGCGCGTTTTATGAAAGTGAAGTCGACGATTCTAAGCGCAAATAGAAAGGGACCTAATCTTTAAAATGGCTCTCCTGAACAAAACTGGTTTTTAGCCTTAGGTCCCCTTTTATTTTGCGCGTCACATATACTTTGTATGGTCTCCGGTGGAAATTTCTTGGTGTTGCAAACGGAATGACAAATTTATTATACCAGCTACTCCTCGTTGGAGGATATAGAAAAAATGGACCTGAGTGTAACCTAGTGACAATAGGCGATCATATTTTGTGAACGGTTTGGAAGACGCTCTTAACCTAATCTACTACATCCATTCTCCATGATTTTGGGTCAAATAAAGAAAAAACTTTTCTTTCTATGAGAATGTGTAAGTGTGTGTGTGGAACCACCAATACCATGGCTTCCTTTTACTTATGAACAAGTATGGCTATGCGTGTGTGTGTGTTTGAGTGTGGTGAGGTTTCATTATACTCGAAACTATTTTGTATTCTCTATTTTCTTTTCTTTGAAATAACACTTAACATACATATTTTATTTATACCATATTTTTATTCGGAATTTAATATTTAAGGCACGCGTTCGCATCCAAAGGAATTTGTTCGCAGGAATGTTTGTGTTTTTCGTAGTAGAAGATTGATGTGGGAGTCATCATTGGAAGGAGCAAGGGAGATCCTTATTTTATTTTGGGCCACTTTAGGAGTATGACGGATATAAATATATTCGCGCCTTTGACAAATTCTCGTTAGCAGAATATTCTGTACACGTTTGGATATGGTAAATTACATTCATAACTCTGTGTCGAATTTGTGTCATACTTGAAAAGAAACATATATTACCGATGTTTAACATTTGCCGGATGTGTTCATTTTAATTGATGTACACTCGTATATACATATGTATATGTTAGTCACACATTGTTAAAGCCAAATTTATGAAATGTACCACAGCAGTCGTTAGAATTGTTGTGCTGATAGTAAGAATGACCTAACTGATTTTTGTGGGGTTTCTGACACGAGCGTCGTTTGCTTGTAAAGTTTGTTTTAGAAATTAGAATTGTAAAAAATGAAACAAAAAAATTAATTTAAAAAAAAGTTGTTCGAAAGATCAATAAATGGCATAAACATTTGAAAATCATTTCGGGCCCATGGATGATTATGTGCGCCATAAAAATCACGTAGTCGTCTACAAGTAAAGTAAATCTACATTTGGATAATTGGCAGCGTTGTTCAAGTGTGAATCTTGCGAAAAAAACGATTTCTTAAAAGTTAGAGCAGTATGATAATTCTATCTTTCTATCCGAGCAAAAAAAAAACAATTATTGTGAAAAATGATCGCACGAAAATATTCACGAGTTTATTCCATTTTTTTTTGCCAAATTGATTTTTTCAAGTCACTGTAAACAACACAAATGATGGTCGTACGTCAAAACGTTCTGAGTACGTTAGAGCCATGCTGACTGAATTTTTGTTTTCAAAAATGAATGAGCTAAACATCAACGATATTTGGTTCCAACAAAACTGCGCCACTTGCTATGCATCGCGCTTAACATTTAATTTATTGAAAAATCAATTTGGTGACAACTTTATTTCCACTAGCCCCCTTGTTCGTGCGATTTAACGCTTCTTTATCACCTTTTATGGGGCTAAGTCAAGTCATTGGTTTGCGCCGACAAACCTACAACTCTTGAAGCTTTGGAAGACAATATTCAAGCCAAAATGGTTATATTTAAAAAAAATAAAAAAATGGGCTAATCGAATGGACTAGCTTACCCGATCATATGCTGGAATATCATATTTAAAAAATAAATGCCATGAAATTATCTATTATAAAATTATAAAATAAAAAAAAATCCAACAATATTTCTGTCTGTTATACTCTACATAACACTGCTATTCAACAGAGAATCCGTGTCTCTGTACGGAATTTGAGCCGAGCTAGTTATAAGTCGCACTATGCCTTATTGGAGGTTGATCGCATTTATAATGTGGCTTGTAGACCGGCCAGGACCTTTGAGATACAACTTCGGTGGAGTTGGTTACACGTCGCTTTAAACGAGCTATGCTTAATTTAAGCAAGATCGCAATTAAAATGTGGCATCTACAGTAGCAGAGCCTCTTCTCGGGAGGTGTTATATGAAAACGTGGAACCTTATAGTCAAATTTCACTACGGCTGGTTATAGGCCATTCATAAGTAGTGCTCTAAATTTGATCGGATTTCAAATGTGGCTTTAACAGCGACAGGATCTTAAATCAGGAGGGATCTTTCTATAGGTGATATAAGAAAATATTTTTTATATCGGGGTTGGTTGTAATTCACTTATAACGTACCATGAGGAATTTAAATTTAAAGATCTGATTTATTTTGTGTCTTCCTCAGTGATAGGGTCTCAAAGCGGAAGGTACCTTTGTGTGCTGGCTATTCGAACCCTATGCTATAAGAAAATATTTTCTTCATAGGGTTTGCTTGCAGATCACTTAAAACGCACCACAAAAAAATTAATTGATTCCAATTTATTATGTGGCATTTAAAACTACAGGCAATACAATCTAGAAGGACCTTTTGTATTATCTCCAAACCTGTACAAAGAACAAATTTGGGCAAAATTTTATATTTGCGATTACATCGACAGATGGACCGGCGGGCATCGCTTAATTTCATCAGATATTGATTTTAAGTCGATTGGTAAAAAACAAGGAGTTTATTCCATTTAGATTTCTGTGTTTATAACATCAGCACTAAGTGAAAAGAACACACTGTACACAGTGGGGTCTAGGGTTCAAAAACGGCCTTAATTTTTTTTTAAATTCTTGTATGTCTTCACCTAAATTCCAAACTTGGTGGTGTGCCAGCCAATAAAGTCGATCAATCGACCTTTTTCGACTTTTCCTTCATTAAATTTCAGTAATCTAGCACAATTTGTATATCACCTAACTAACGATGGATGGGTGGATGGTATATTAAAATCCGTTTGCAACACCATGAAATATTGACTGGATACTCTATAAAATATTATAACATATTTTTGATATAAAATGGTACGTGTTTTAGACCTCTTCGGCCCAAGCTTCCGTCCCTAAAATCAGCCAAAACTTTAAAATTACTCTATATATGTGACAGCGCATAGAGAAAGGGATCTAAGGGTAAAAAATCAATTTTAATTTTTTTTCTTTTTTTGATGTGGACAACATCTGAAAAGTGTTCCCTCCCAGAGATATGCGCGTTTTATGAAAGTGAAGTCGACGATTCTAATCGCAAATAGAAAGGTACCTAATCTTTAAAATGGCTCTCCTGAACAAAACTTTTTATCAACTTTTCACTTTTTTTTGATGTGGACAACATCTGAGCATCGAATGAGACCGACCCCATGCCCCAAAAGTGTTTCCTCCCAGAGAAAGTTATGAAAGTGAAGTCGACGATTCTAAGCGCAAATAGAAAGGGGACTAATCTTTAAAATGGCTCTCCTGAACAAAACTGATTTTTAACCTTAGGTCCTTTTCTATTTTGCGCGACACATATATGGATTCTTAGCAAAAGGTTTAGTCGCACAAAGAATTATTAACCATTTGTATGGTTGGGGCCCTAACTGCCTAAAAATGGGTCATATGGTCCAGTTTGAAACTGGTCTAATTAAAGATGGCGTTCTAGAGCGGTTGCATGTAAAATCGGAAGGGACGTTTGTGGCTTCTAGAGCTAAAAACGTAGAACCGGCGAAACATATGTGTGGGAGACATATCTAAATCGGCACCAAATTTCTTTAAATTCGAAAGCGTCCGTCCTTGATTCAAAAAATCTACTTCTTCCAAAATTTCATGAACAACCTGTAGTTTGATTACAAGCTTTAGATCTACAGCAGACGGGCGGGAAATCAAACAGACATACATCGTTAAATCGAATCAGCTAGTGATTCTAAGCTCTGTAATAAGATAACAGTACACTCAAAAAATTCTGTACGTAAAATTAACTGAAATTGTAATATAAAATAAATGAATATTCAGTTAAAAACCGGTCTACTTAATATTCATTTAATTTTAACGAAAAGTTCATTTAATTTTAAATGTTAAAATATTGGCTGACTTTAATCCGTAAAAATAACTGACATTCCATAATTTCATTTATTTTAACTATCAAAAGAACAAGTCATAACTTCCGTAAAAATAAAAGATTTTTCATTTGATTCTGCTATTTATACTGTCAAAAATTCAACCCCGAATTCCGTAAAATCAAAAGAATTTTCAGTTATTTTATGTATTTTAACTATCAAAAAATTAACCACAAATTCCGTAAAAAGAACAGAATTTTCAGTTATTTTATGTATTTTAACTATCAAAAAATTAACCACAAATTCCGTAAAAACAACTGAATTTTCAGTTATTTTAGTAATAAGTGTTGCCTCCATGGTGCTTTATTACTTCCGAAGCGATAATAACAAACAATAAAAAATAGTATCTAAAAAAAATAATTTCATCTTATTGTTTTGTTTGGTTGATCAAAAATTCGCAGTAACATGTAACTTTTTTGCTGTTGTTATTTAAATGAACTGGAGTGTATTTGTATTTTGTTGGTGTAAAACAGTGTTCTTCACAAACCTAAACACAAGTTGTCAATTTTAAAAAAAACTTTTTGCGTTTCAAGTAACCACATGGTTATATACATAGATATGTATGTATGTATGTAACTATTAATACTTACTTTGGTTGTTAAAATATATAAAATAACTGAAAATTCTGTTGTTTATACGGAATTTGTGGTTAGTTTTTTGATAGTTAAAATATATAAAATAACTGAAAATTCTGTTGTTTTTACGGAATTTGTAGTTAATTTTTTTGTAGTTGAATTATGTAAACTAACTTAAAAATCATTTGTTTTTACGGAATTCACAGTTGAATTTTTGATAGTATAAATAGCATAAACAAAGGAAAAATCTTATATTTTCACGGAATCCGTGACTTGTTCTTTTGATAGTTAAGTCAGCTATTTTAACATTTAAAATTATATGAACTTTTTGTTAAAATGAAATGAAAAATAAGTAGATCGGTTTTTAAGTAAATTTTCAGTCATTTTAAATTACAGTTTCATTTAATTTTACATACAAAATACTTTAACGTAAACAACTGCCAATATTAAATGGAACTGAAAATCCGTATTAATGTGCACTTAGTTTTTTGAATAAATGTTAGATTCAGTTAAAAATAAATTTTCTTAGAATTTTAAATGCATTTTAAGTTAAAAACAACTGCACGGAATACTTCCTAAATAAACTACAGTCCGTTACTGTAATAATATTGTGAGTGTACACTTAAAGGTGGTCTAGTTCAAATATTTGCCATGAAACTAATTTATAATATCCTGTTTCACAAAATGATGCAGGGTAAAAAAATTTGTTCAGCTGATAGCAAAACGTCGAATGTTCGATTCAAATCGGACACAAAAGTCGATTAAGACTTTATCAATTTTTGAAACAAAAAGTCGATTTGGCTAATCGATAATTAACTTTTACAACCCTAGGTACCCTACTTAAGCCTCCTATCAGACCTTGCAGCCAAAAGTTACTTCCAGTTTGTTTGGTACAACTTTGCTTTCTTATGCTTTACTCGTTTTATTAAGAGATCATCATCTCATAGGTCCGAATACATTTGTTTATGCTTGGTAAGCAAATCGTTTCACAGCTGTCGCCTTAGACGCCCGTGTTGGGCGCCACTTTTGTCGTTCAATATCACACATTCCCGCATCACATATTTACAGTTAAAAAGCTATTTCTTCTACAGCAAAATGATAAGAGAGAAAGTGGCGGGAAACAACAAATCGTAAATACAAGGCCTTTCTGGTTTCTAATTTTCTAAAAAAAGTTGTAATGAATGTCACCAAACAATGCCATTAAGCAGGTCCATTACCCAAAGTTTCCCCATTTAATAAAGATGACACATGATAGAATACATAAACTCCCTTTCCACGAAATGCGCCACAGCTATAGGTTTTCTAAAACTGTCATCTTAGAGGTCACACAAGAAAAAATGCCCAAATCTGAAGACCCATCTCCCTACAGTTTCCCGAATATATATGGAATGACTCATGACAAGTAAATGACACATTTCTTTTCCAAAAATAGTGTCATCATTCTTGTTTAAGATCTTTTAAACATTTGTCCTAAGTGTTCCTTGAAAGCTCTTCAGACACATGGAATTTGCTGGAACTCCCTCCCATTCCGATATTAATTTAATTTAATTACATTAAGTGATATACTCGTATGTATTTATAATAACTCCCACAGAAATGTCAGAGAACATAAATGATTCGTTTCAGTTGAAGTTGAAGAAACCCCCATTGGCTTGGCACTACCGTCCATTCCACTTGGACTTGGTAACAATTTGGATAGCAATCGTAGCTAAATGGCAAATGTAGAGAGAGAGAAAAAAATCAGCAATCACTTTTAATAGCTCACAGTTGTACGAGTTTGTCCAGCTGTATGTTGGGTTGGCGTTGGAGGATTGGGGGGTTTTTTAGAGGAAAGATAAGGAGCAATTACAAAATGCCACGGAAGTCATGGATATGATGAAATGGTAAACTAGTCAATGGGGGGTCGAAGGACACATCATACAAATGTTATAAATATTTCAGTATGCCAGCCATAAATGAATGGGTGGGTGTCGATGGGCGTAGAGGAAATCAAGAAAAGATTTTTGAATTTCTAAGGAATAGCAGAAGGTACTTACGTTATGCTTACGCGTTTAACCCACTTTCGAAACATTACGTGTTCAGCTGTGCTCGCCGCTTTGCTGCAGAAACCTTTCCTTTTTGACAAATTTTAAAGGGTCTCCTTTACACTCGAGTCTGTGTGTGTGTGGTGTGCGAGTTCGGTTATGGCACTATTTCGATGTTTTTCATAGCATAGTTTAGGGCTTACATTGCAATATAAAATGGAGGGAGTGAAATTGTTGGACAAGGGATTTATTATAACACGAAATTGAGGTAAAATTCGCGTTTATGTTTGGCACTATTTGGAAACAAGAGACCAGGCCCCCTTGAAAGATGAGGCCAGGCCGCCCTTTGTATTATCCTTCACCACTATATAGCCACTACTTTGAAATCGTCTAGTGCGTCATAAATGTGAATTTTTCTGCTTGATTATCCGTTCCTCTTGCTTCTCCTCGTTTTCCTCTATATTTTTGTTGTCGTTTTTTGCTTTTGGCAATGTTATAACACAAAGTCAAACAAACATCTGAATTTTCACATCACAGCACTCACAAAATGTTTAGTATAGCCTAAAAGTATGCAGGTGTTTTGAGGTTTCACAGATTTCGCATTTTTTTTTGTTCTTTCCGTTTCCGTTTAATTATCATACCATCACCAAATCCCAAACGATTAAAGTCGTAATTGTCTTATAAATTTTAAATTATGCGTTTTTTCGTTGATTTTTTTTGGGGATTTTGGAAGAATTTGTTTTTTTTTCGCTTATCGTGAACCTCGCACGAGTACGTTCAATTACATACAATGTAATGTAATATGGGCTCATGTGTATTTTCCATAGTTTTTGGTACTCAAATTATATGGATTTTCTTCTTGTGTTTGGTTTAATGCATCCTTTTGTCCTTATTTAAGAGATCTCAAATGTTTAATGCTCTTATATGCCAAAGAATTAAGAGAATTCTCATCACAACAACCGTTGCACAGTGTTTCGTTTAAGAGAAAAAGGGATTTCAAATACTATTGGGGTAAGTGAAAAACTCTACAGTAAGGAAGAGTTCAAGTTGTCTAATACACAGCGGAAAAATATGCTAGACCATCTAAAATCCCTTTTAAGAAGCTCTTCTTTTTAGAAATTCGTCAAACACATCCAATATTAAATAAAATCACTTTATGTTTAGCTCGTTTGTTTCACTTGATTAACTTTTAAATATGCAGTGTACAATCCAAAAGCCCTTGAAATATATGCAGTAAAGATAAAAACATGCACACAAAAATTTGGAAAATATGCATTGAAAATAAAGTATATAAGGGATTCTCTGTACAACGAATCGAAAAATCAGTCAGTAACTTACAGTTTTTTGGGGAATGTATTAGAGAAAATGGTTTTTAATTTTTTTTACAAAAAAATTGAAGAGGAAAAGTTATCGTGGACCCGCCTACTTTTCTCCGTAATTTGCGAAACATTTATCCTTAATGGTTCCCCACAGAAATTAGTCCAAGGAGCTTAAATCACAGCTCCGAGGCGGCCAATTGACATCATCATCATCATTTCGGCTGATAATTCGATTTTCGATAACAGCGCGTAATATATCGATGGTTGCATTGGCTGTGTGACATGTGGTCCCGTCTTATTGAAACAAAATGTCGTCCATGTCGTTCTCTTGAATTTGTGGAAACAAAAATTTGGTGAGTAAGGCGCGGCAGCGGCGGCTCCTTGCTCATTTTCAAAGAAAAACAGCCCAATGATGCCGCCAGCCCAAAATCTACACCAAACAGTGACTCGTTGTGGATGAATTGGCTTCTCAATAGTCACGTGTGGGTTCCCTGAACCCCATATGCGGCAATTTTGCTTATTGACATAGCCACTAAGATGAAAATAAGCTTTATCTGAAAACACTATTTTTCGGTAAAATTTTTCATCTCCTGCCAAACAATCTTCAGCCCATTTGACGAAGTGGAAACACATGGTGTTTCATTATCAAATGACAAATTTCAATCTTTTCAATAAAACTTGCAATTTAAAAAAATATTATAATTTTTTTTACAGCCGATTAAAATTAAAATGTTAAATCGGCCACCCTTTAAATTCAAAATCTTAAATTCGAGATATATGCCGAATTCAATATTAACTTCTCAAAATTTAACTAGCATGTAGGTTTCGAGACAAAACGGACTTGGGTTTGAAAATGGGCCACATTGCCTTCCCCATGTGGTACCTAGTACTTAAATTTACTATTCCGCCCACTTTTGGTATTCTTATAATATCGTTAATACTACTTGAACGATCTCCCTAAAAATCAACACCTAAGAAAGAAGTTATAAGGCAAACTCGGCGACAACAAATATGACTCCCAGTTACGCGCCTTGTAGTCCCCCGCTAATGACCCTGTTTTAGTACAGATTAGAAAACACATAACTTGTCAACCAGTTCGTAAAATTGGGTTAAATTATTGAAAATGTCATTGAACAGGGATTAACCGGCTCGAGACGACCTTCCTTAGAAAGTTTTGCGGCAATTGTTTAATAGAAAACTGAACTCTTTAAGACTAGGTTCCCTGATTCTGCTGAAAATAAGTAATAAGAAATTGGGCGATTTTTAAATCGACCCGCCCAAGTATATATACGAGGCCTGCTATATATATTTCTGGTCTAATAATAAAAATGCGAATTTATTGTTTTTCAAATTATTCTCCAGCATGATTAATACACTTTTGCATGCGCTCAATCCAATTGCGAAGTACTTTTTCCACTCCGCTTGAGACACCTCCAAAACATGGTTTTTGAACGCTTCAACAGCATCTTCTGGCGACGAAAGTCGTGGACCACGCATTTTTTTCTTCATGTGCGGATATAAAAAGAAGTCATTGGGTGCCAAGTCAGGGCTGTACGGCGGATGACCCATCAATTCGACGTTTTGGCCGGTCAAAAAGGCGCTGGTTTGAGCCGATGTGTGAGAACTCGCACTGTCATGTTGCACAATGATTCGTCTTCTCTTGTTTGTTTTTCGAACTTCTCCGAATACTTCAGGCAAACAAATTGTGGTGTACCACTCAGAATTGACCGTCCTACGTTGCTCAAGCGGAACAGTCGCCACATGACCAGTTTTGCCGAAGAAACAGGCGACCATATGCTTCGAGGTGCTTCTACCACGAACATCTTTTGTTGGATTTGGCTCTTCTTCGAAGACCCACACGGTCGATTGCTGTTTTGTTTCGGGCTCATACACATAGAACCATGATTCTTCACCTGTGATGATCTTATAAACGTCTTTTGAAGCACCGCGATCGTATTTTTTCAAAATCTTTGCATCAATCGACACGAGCTTTTTCTTGAGCCACGATTGAATTCATTAAACCAGTTCACCAGTTCACAGTGCTATAGGATGGTGCTTCATCGCCATACAAAGATTTAAGTTCATCGATGCACTCTTGAACGTCAAAAGTTGGGAAAATGATAGCAAGAAAATGTTCACGAAATAATTTCATTTTTTTGCCAAATTGATTTGTTCAAGTCACTGTAAACAACACAAATGATGGTCGTACGTCAAAACGTTCTGAGTACGTTTATGCTAAAAATTGTCAAACTTTCACGAAATAATTCCATTTTTTTTTTGCCAAATTGATTTTTTCAAGTAAATGTAAACAACGCAAATGATGGTCGTACGTCAAAACGTTCTGAGTACGTTTATATTAAAAAAATGTCAAACTTTCACGAAATAATTCCATTATTTTTGCCAAATTGATTTTTTCAAGTCACTGTAAACAACACAAATGATGGTCGTATTTCAAAACGATCCGAGAACATTTATGCTAAAAAATGTCATACTTTCAATGGAACCCTCGTAATATATATAAGCATATTTTTTTGGTATATCTTTTCCAAATGCATTAATTTGTATCTTTCCAAACCACTTAGGACAATTATCTGGTACCAGTTTTGATAAATAAGTGCTATTTTGTGAACTGTCCTTTTTCCGCTCCATATTTATATTAAGATTGGTACAATACTTCCTTTATATCGTTCCAATGTTGAACATACTAGTGTTGTAATAACTTACAGAAATGAATACGAGTAATATTGCATATGATGAATAGTATCGGACGTTAGATGTAATGATAGTCGCCAAAAAGATTCCAAAATATTGCACAAAAACAATCTTCAGAGTAAATACAAGTTTCAGCATTAACTCAATGTAGGTACTAGCACCGTTTTGTTATACTCGTGTTTGGTAATATATTTGACCATAAGTATAATATCGAGAATTTCAGTGTCGGAATCTGAATCCAGCTTACAAATATTTTGTAAATCGCGCTAAAACATATCAATTATTTTTTCTCAAGGAGTACATTTGAAACTTTTTTAAGGCACTTGAATGTACTTCCGGTATATTGTACTAGTTACTTTTTTGTATGAAGGGCTACGATAAAATTGTCGATTTTATAGATACATTAAACTTTCATTATTTAAGCCAAGATAGGGGAACCCTTATCCCTTGATAAGGTCCTGCTGGGATCCAATTTAATTTCAATTAATTAGTTAATTATTACGCTGCGAAGTCTCCAATTTGAAAATAGTATTTTTACTATAGGCTATTAACATGATAGCTTCATTTGTATATATACGTATTTTCTATCAAACTTGACATTTTTATAAAGGTTTTTCATCCTATATTTTCCTTTCATAAACTTAATTTAAAAAATCCAACAATGTTAATATCTCAGACCCTCACTGTTAATTGTAGCAATATCTATGTTGATAAAATCTCATTCGAAAACTTTTGTAGTATACTTGAAACACGAAAATAAAGATGAATATTTAAAATGAAAATGAATGAAATGTATGAAGAGATAACGCCGGTTCATTAAGGCGTCTTCAAATTTCATTTCAATCTGTCCAATATTTTCAAATATGCTCAATTGTTAACCCTACACCTACTGTGCAGTGTTCACATGCATTTAACGCTTCGCCAAAAATCAAGAGAAGACTAAGAGTGTTGTCCAAGTTCTAGCGCATGTCTATTGGGAGGATGTTAGCCTGAGATACTCGTATACCCCTTGTCACAAATCAAGCCAAAACACCGCAATATTCGTACGTTGTACAAAAACAAACCTCAATTTACATTTTGTCCTAATGTCATTATAAAAGACGCGTACGTTCGGACGTACATCCATAAATATCGTGGAAATTTGGGAATGAGTGCAATCCCATAAAAAGAAATACCAGCCGGCAAGCACGCGTTTATTTATGTTAAGGTAGTCCTCCTTCACCATCTGCTGCTTGGCGGGTGTAGGCCGCCTCTTAATGTTTGTTTATTTCTAGTTAATGAGATTACGACGGCGGAGGCGACTTTATTTCAAATGTCAACAAATTTTCGGCCCAACGAGCAAAAGGTAGCAAAATAAATTCATTCAGACATACTCGTCGTACATACATGGGGGCTTATTGGATAGGTCAGAAGGTTTGCTGAGTATCGCATGACAAAACACATTCCTGGAGTAGCACGGGGAATACCCATCAATCAGTGAGAAATGCTGGCTACAATAAGAAAACCTTCTACGAAATACTTAAGCAATTCCTTGATTCAAATTTTGTAGGGGCATTAAGAAGTGGCTGAAATTTCCAGCTATGACAAGTTCGGCCAGGACGCATATTATAAACCCTACATTATGAAATGGTGATTGCAATGGAAAAACTTAACAATTACGAGTATAACACACACAGAGAAAAAATATTACTACTTAGTAGGGATATAAATACTGTTACAACATTGAACACACCCATTTCAATAGTAGAACTGAACATACCCCGTTAATGTCATATGGGTTTTGAAAGCTAACCTCAATAGCGTTAGTATGTAACGGGATTTTAAAATTGTTTCAACTTTCATCATAGAGTGGTCAGAATATTAGAACCACATCGCTGTAATAGCGCTTTTCAAGTGTGAAATGAAAAAAAGCGATATTTTCAAAACGCTCCGGCCACTATGGATTTGCCGCATGTTCTATCGATGCATAAAACTGTTTGAGAAGACTGGAGATGTAAAAGACCGCCACCGGTCGGGTCGCCCACGCTCTGTTCGAACACCGTTAAAACAAGAATTCACAGAAATCCGCTCCGAAAACAGAAAATCATGGCCCGAGAGATGAATATCACGCAAAAGTCCATGAGTCGAATCATTAAAAAAAGACATGGGACTTGGGGCTTTCAAACGACGTACCGGACATTTATTGACTGCAGCTTTAAAGAAAAATAGGATTGAAAAATGCAAACGTCTTTTGGTAGACCACGCTGAAAACTTGCACAGAAAAATTTTGTTCACCGATGAAAAAATTTTTACCGTTCAGGAAAAATTTTACAAGCTTAATGATAGAGTGTAGAGCGGTCATCTAAGGAAGCATCTGAAGTGATCCCAAGGGTGGAAAAGGGTCATCACCCAGCTTCAGTTATGGATTGGTGGTATGTCTCTTACGGTGGGGTCACTGACCTGCATTTCTGCGAACAAGGAGCGAAAACATCGTCCAAAGTTTACCAAGAAACCGTTTTGGAAGCTGTTGTGAAGCCTCTTAACAATTCCCTGTTCCAAAACCAGCCATGGAATTTCCAGCAGGAATCTGCGCCGGCCCATAAGGCTAAAACGTTCCAGGTCTGGCTTCGAAACAATTTGCCAGCGTTCATTTCCTCTGAAGAATGACCCTCAGGCAGTCCAGATTTGAACCCATTGGATTACAAATTGTAGACGGTTTTATAGGACAAAGTTTGTCAGAAAAGATACCCCAACATTGGATCTCTTAAGACTGCTTTGGTTTGAGCTGTGGCCATTTTTCCAATGGGCGAGGTTCGTGCAGCTATTGACGATTGGCCAGTGCGACTTAAAGCATGTGTAAAGGCAAAAGGCGGACATTTCGAATAAGTAGATTCTAGACCAATGTAGGTACATGTATGTAAAAGTACGAGGGCGGTTCGGAAACTTCTTAGCCTAGCCAAAAAGCGCGGTATAAACAGAAAAAAGTTAAGTGTTTTGGAAACTTCCATCTCTGCTATGAACACATGTTAAATTTTGTTTCGATCTGGCAACTCCTTCATATAGAAACAGGTGTTCACAAAAGACGCATCCGCGATTTTTTTAAAATGGAAAAATTAGAAATGCGTGGTGTCATTAAATATTTACATAAAAAAGGTTTATCGGGACAAGAAATTCATAATGATATGGTGAATGTGTTAGGTGAAAGTGCTCCTTCATATGCAACAGTAAAAAATTGGGTTGCTGAATTTAAACGTGCTCGTAAAAGCATTGAAGATGAACCCCGTAGTGGACGTCCAAAAACAGCAACAACAACAGAAATTGTAGCCAAAGTGCATGATATGGTATTAAATGATCGACGAATAAAAGTGCGTGAAATAGCTAATATCATGGGCATCTCAAATGATCGAGTCCATTTAATTTTGCATGAAGAACTACAGATGAAAAAGCTTTCTGCAAGAGGAGTGCCGGACTTGTTAACAGTCGACCATAAGAATGAACATTTCTCAAGCTTGTTTGGATCGTTTTCAGCGAAATAAAATGGATTTTAAGCGACATTTCATAACTTTTGATGAGACATGGATACACCACTATACTCCAGAGACAAAAGAACATTCCAAACAATTGACTGAAGCTGGAGGAAGTGCCCCAAAGAAGGCAAAACAATTCAATCGGCTGGTAAGGTTATGGCAACGGTTTTTTTGGGACTTTAAAGGTATTTTATTGATTGACTATCTGCAAAAGGGTAAAACAATAAATTCAGAGTACTATTGCAACCTTTTAGATCAATTAAATGTACAAATTCGAGAAAAACGTCCTGGCTTACAACACAAAAAAATAATTTTTCATCAAGACAACGCACCAGCGCACAAGAGTGTTTTAACAATGGCTAAAATCAACGAATTAAAGTACGAGTTGCATGACCACCCACCTTATTCTCCTGATTTAGCTCCCAGTGACTTTTACCTGTTCCCAAATCTAAAAAAATTCCTCGCTGGCAAGCGTTTTACCTCAAATGAAGATGCAATTACTGTTGTAAACCACTATTTTGAAGACCTTGAGGAAAACTATTTTAATCAAGGGATAGAATTGCTAGATAAGCGTTGGACTAAGTGTATTGAAGTTTCAGGAGATTATATTGAAAAATAAAAATATTTTTGAAAAACTAACTATTCTCTTTCATTGATAGGCTAAGAACTTTCCGAACCGCCCTCGTATATGTGAGTGTATTTTGGTGTACCAAAAAAATCACACACACACGATACAGTGCACGGTAGTTGTCCATTATAAAAAACAACAATCGGAAGGCGAGGGATTTTTATTGTGTTAACTTTGTTCGGTGGAATTCTCTATTGCCGACAGGTTCTCGTTCATGTAGGGTCTGCCTGCACTTAAGTGTATAGCAATTGATCATTGTTTAAACAATATTGTTGCTAGAGTTCGCAGGATGGTGAAACCCCCTGCTTGCAACGTTAAATCTTTTTGACTGCCTTTTAATAACTTTTTGGTTTCTTTGAATTAAACATTCAACAGAAACATGGTCTCATGTCTTACAATTGCAACGAAATTTTAAATAACTTTCTTAATTAAAATCTCCATTGTTAATAAATAACAATCATAATAAAAAATACTTTGGTTGAAGGGAACATAACATGGTTGCGTGTAAATCATCCTATGAATGTGAGGATCATACTATGATTTTATGTAAAACATACTATGGTTGTAGAGTCATAAAATGGTTATGGGGATCATAGTAAGGTTGAGTATGAATCATAATATGGTTAAGTGTTGAGAGAATCATAGCGTTGTTGTGCCACAAACATATTATCTTAGAATATTGTTACCCCAACCATACGATTTTTCTGCATGTATATTTTGACTAAAAACATATCTGCCTTGGATGTGTTAAGAGCGTCTCCACTTACGATCCCAAGTTTAGCAATGGTTAGAGAGTCCACAAATAGTGAAAATATGTTTAGCAAACACTTTAAGTACGAGAAACTTCATCTCTAGACTTTCTGTTGTCATCAATCAATATTTCAATCAAATTTTGTAATACTTGTGAGCTTTTTTAAGGGTTTTTACTTATACGAGTACGAGGGTTGCTATATATATTTCTGGCCTAGGCAACATTAAGTGTTGCCTGTAGGTAGCCGTCTGACATTTCCATTGAAAAGTTCGACATTTTTAGCATAAACGTACTTAGAACGTTTTGACGTACGACCATCATTTGTGTTGTTTGCAGTGACTTGAAAACATCAATTTGGCAAAAAAATAGAACTAACTCGTGAACATTTTCGTGCGATAATTTTTCACAACTTTCGGCGTGGATTTTCACAAGAGTGCATCCATTAACTTAAATCTTTGTATGGCGATGAAGCACCATCCTATAGCACTGTGCAAAACTGGTTTAATGAATTGAATCGTGGCCGACGCTCGCTCGAAGATGAAGGTCGTCCAATAACGGCCGTTGTGCCAGAGAACGGTAGTGCCGTGCGTGAACTGATAATGCAAGATCGTCATGTGACATACCGTAAGATAGAGGCATCCTTGGGCATTTCTTCCACCAGCATATATTCAATATTGCATGAACACCAGGCCGTAAAAAAGGTTTGTTCTCGTTGGATTCCGCACAATTTGACAATCGATCAGAAAAAGGCTCATGTCGATTGGTGCAAAGAAATTTTGAAAAAATACGATCGCGGTGCTTCAAAAGACATTTATAAGATCGCCACAGCTGAAGAATTATAGATCTATGCCTATGAGCCCGAAACAAAACAGCAATCGACCGCGTGGGTCTTCAAAGACTAGCCAAATCCAACGAAAGTTGTTCGTGGAAGAAGCACTTCGAAGCAAATGGTTGCCTGTTTCTTCGGCAAAACTGGTGATGTGGCGACTGTTCCGCTTGAGCAACGTACGACGGTCAATTCTGAGTGGTACGCTACAATTTGTTTGCCTGAAGTATTCGGAGAAATTTGAATAATGAACAAGAGAAGACGAATCATTGTGCACTATGACAATGCGAGCTCTCACACATCGGCTCAAACCAGCGCCTTTTTGACCAGCCAAAACGTCGAATTGATGGGCCATCCGCCGTACAGCCCTGACTCGGCACCCAATGACTTCTTTTTATTCCCGCACATCAAGAAAAAAATGTGTGGCCAACGATTTTCGTTGCCAGAAGATGCTGTAGAAGCGTTCAGAAACCATGTTTTGGAGGTGTCTCAATCGGAGTGGAAAAAGTGTTTCGACAATTGGTTTGAGCGCATGCAAATGTGTATAAATCATGCCGGAGAATACTTTGAAAAACAATAAAACCATTTTTGATGATAAATATTCGCATGCTCATTATTAGGCCAGTAATATATATAGCAGCCCTTGTATGTATATAGCAGACCTTGTATGAGTGGTCAACGACTTTCGTCGCCAGAAGCATTGAAAAAACATGTTTTGGAGGTGTCTCAATCGGAGTGAAAATAGTGTTTCGACAATTGGTTTGATCGCATGCAAAAGTGTATACTTATACAAATAAAGTAAATGGTGCTGAAGAATACTTTGAAAAACAATTAAACCATTTTTGATGATAAATATTCGCATGCTCATTATTAGGCCAGAAATGTATATAGCAGCCCTCGTATCTTTCGAATAAAGTAAATTTCCAATTTAAAATAATAATCTATGTCTTATTTCATTTCAAATTTCTATTCCTCTTTAAAAACACTGATGATCATCATGGTCACTCAACTTATCATTCTTAGTTGTAGGCCCCTTTCTGCCCCGAACGTCTTTCAACGGGTATAGGGTCTCAGTATCGAATGAATGATATCGATACTCTACTCATTCAAATACTAGTACGAAAGTTATCGATTTCCCATTGGTATCGATACTAAAGCACTCGCTACCAGGAGAATAGGTATCGAGTAGACTGCGAGGGAAAATGCCACAACAAGTTAAGATTTTAAGAATCGAATATAGAAAGACCATTTATTGATTCTTCATTTAATATCTGCAGAGTCGATTCATTGAATCTTGAGAATGTTAAGATTGGTATCTTTTTTTATTTGTGAATTAATTTAGTTTCAAACTGGTAGATTTGACTTATAAGTCATTGTAAATTGCCAATATCCATTATCTTTCAGACATCAAATCCAGCGGTTTTGCTTTTCATCATTAGTTGAGCATGGAAAAGTTCCGCAAGATATCAGCCGCATTTCCTCTTAATTAGTCAGCACTGCAGTTACGGTGTAACAAAATGGAACTAAATTTGGCCATCTTTTGCTGCATAGGTCTCCGGATCTCTGAATTGTTTAGTTATCAAACCTGCAGAACTTGATGAAAATAGATTTGTTTCCAAAGCTCTGGCCTATTTTGAGGACATTGCCTTTATTGACTGTTAAACATAAACTTGCTTACGATTTTACAGTAGCCAAGTAGCAGATGGTAGGTAAGAGGAGCAGTGCTAAATTTAAATAAAATGCTAAATTTAAATAAGCCCTCTTTCAACCTCCAACGTAAAAATATACTCTTGATCAATTGCTAGCCACATTTAACTATTTCGATAGTAATGAAAAATGAAAGAAACACTTACCAACCAACCGGTGAACTGCCAATACTGGTAAAGGGATCATCATCATTTGCATCGTAGAAATCTTCTTCACCTTCACTACTTGAATAGGATGTTTCCGGCACAACAACCATGGCTAGTGGCGCTGTTGTCACTGTAAAAGAGATAGAGAGAGTGCAAGAGTGAGAGAATGGGGAACATGGAAAACCAATGGGAAAATATGTGTCAACGATGTCGTGGCTGCTGGCCATAAAACAAAGCAAAACACACACACGCACATCTAACACTACTGCAACTATAACAAGAAATTCTAGTTAAAGATGGACGACGTGACCGGAAATAAAAATCGTACAATGACGACAGGCGGCAATGGGCCATTTGGTGCAAAAATAGTCCTACAAATGAGGATGTGCAATAAATTAAGACAAGTACATTCGATGCCACAGCGATACGCAGCGAGAAAGAGAGAGAGGGAGCTTATTTCGTTGATTGCCAAGACCAACAAATATCTCAATATGAAATCCGATTTTCGCACAGACCCTCCTAATGACAGAGGAAACAAATAGGATAAATGAATACACTTTCTCCTATGGTAAATGAGGAGTATTGGGATTTTTTCCGATACAAAAAAAACAATTGCTTTGAAGCACACTTTGTCGTCGAATATAAAATCAAGGGCATCTTTTCTTCTTGATGTTGCTAGCAAAGGTCTTAACTATCGTAAGTGTTAAAGAATCTACTTTGGGTGAAAGTGATTTTTTTTGTTTCTTGGCCAATTTAACCGACACACACTAAATAGGTGTCGCGAAATGAATCTTAATATACGAGGGCGACCGCAAAACTAACTGGCCTGACACATTTTCTGTTTTACTAGCAACTTTTTTTTTGTTTGTTAAAAGCAATCTTTTATAAGCCATCTGTCAAAATTTCCGAAATATTTAATGATTATTTTCTTTGTTACAGGTGATTGAAGTAAACAAGTTTTATAATTTTTGAAAAATGGAAAATAAAGAGTTCGTGCGGTAATTAAACACTTTTATATGAAAGGTTATACGCCACAATTTATCAAAGATGAATTGGATTCTGTTCATGGTGATAATGCACCATCATACTCCACCGTGAAATCCTGGGTTCAACAATTTAAAATGGGTCGTTCAAGTACGGAAGATGAACAACGCTCTGGAAGACCGAAAACTGCTACTACTATTGAAAACATAAGAAAAATATTTAATGAAGTGACTAAAGATAGACGAATAAAGCTCAGAGAACTTGCTGATATTGTTAAAATACACGAAAAACATGTTTGGAGTATTTTACATGATGAACTCCACATGAAAAAGCTATCCGCAAGATGGGTGCCGCGTTTGTTGACTTTGCCCAAAAAAATCGTCCGTTGGACCAATTCCGAGGAGCTTTTAGCGATTTATCAGCGTAATTCAATAGAGTTCTTGCGCCGATTTATAACTGTTGATGAAACATGGATCCATTACTACATCCCAGAATGCAAAGAACAGTCAAAACAATATATAGAAGCTGGAAAAAGTGGTCCCAAGAAGGCGAAAACTGTTAAGTCAGCAGGAAAAGTAATGGCCACAGTATTTTGGGATGCAAGGTGTATAATATTTATTGATTATCTTGAGAAAGGAAAAACAATAAATAGTGAATATTATTGTGCATTATTGGATCGGTTGAGTGAAGAAATCCAGATAAAACGACCGCATTTAGAAAAAAAAAGTTCTTTTTCATCAAGATAATGCTCCTTCACACACTGCATTTTTAACTCAACAAAAACTGGCCGAATTACGATATGAAATTGCTCCGCATCCATCATATAGTCCAGATTTAGATCCTTCTAATTATTTCTTGTTTCCATATTTAAAAAAAATTCTCGGTGGCAAACAATTTTCGTCCAATAGCGAGGTTATTGCTAAAACTGAGGCATATTTTGAAGGTCTTGAAAAATCGTATTTTTCGGATGGAATTAAAAAACTTGAAAAACGTTTGATGAAGTGTATTGAGTTGGAAGGAGATAATGTTGAAAAATAAATAATAATAATTCCAAAAAAACGGTTCTTTTTATGTTAGGCCAGTTACTTTTGCGGTCGCCCTCGTATTGTATTGTTGACTATGTTGTGTTCACGGTGGCCCTTGTCCAATTTTATCGAAATGTAAAATGCATTCTTTGTACTCAAAGTATTCAAACTTAATTAGATTCGAAAGTAAAAAGCAAGTTCTAAAAAAACCTGCTCATAATTCAAAGAACAGAATAAATATTTTAAAATCGTTAAATATGAAAAATTAATTAAAAAAAATATTATTTCGGTCAGATAACAGAATACATAAAAACTAACCATCATTGGTCCAGTTAACAAATGCTCGTGGAAATGCCAACCGCATTTAAAGAGTACTCATAACCAATAATCTATAACAACAACCAAAACATGTACAAATTCAGTTCCAATAATATTCTTAATAAGTTAGGGTTACCAATTATTTGTATCTTCATTGTCAGTTTCCACTCAGAAAACTACCATTTACCAAATCAACATTTAAATGTAGCGATGGAATTCATGAATAGTACGTGCAAAAAAAAATAGGTAGTGACAACAAATTTGTTGTTAGTGTGTGGATTAAAGCCTGAAATTGCAATAATATGGCATCCACAAATATATTTTGGAATGATTCAGCGTATTTGTTGAATGAAAAGGTTAAAAAGTTCAATTGAACGTTTAGTAGAAAAATATTTTAACACACACACGTTGTAAAAGAAATCTATTGATGGCTCTCGACGTGGAGTCTCTTTAGAGGTAGCAAGAGTGAGTTGTATTTTTGTTGGCAATTGTGTGGAGAAAACTTGAAAAGTAAGGTTTACAACAGTAGTTCTCTTTCGTTTGGGGAGAGCCTGGCCTTATAGAGTTCGGTTTTACTTTCAACAACTGCAGCAAAGCTTTCTGAAGAGGGTTGTCACGGACCCGAAATCATGATAAAAGCAGTGTGCAGCCACGAAAATCAATGTCACTTTGCCATTTTGTTAAAAACTTGTCTTCTATTTAAATATAGAACCAATAGGGTTGAGCCGATTCCCTGTTCAATTTTATTCTATGTTAAAATGGAAAAATTTCATTCTAGTTACTTTTTGATGGCTAAACCGCTAGATCTAGCCGAAAAAGGGCTAAATTGGCAAGAATTTTCTGCCATCATTCACCGCAAACCCCAACAAAATACTCGGATTCCATCGAAATGTGAACGCGTGTAAATACGTCATTGGCTATGTTAAATTTCTTTATTGTACGATACATTTCAACTTTTCTGGTTGTCTGCAGTTGTTTTGTCAGCTGTTCTATTTACTAATTATTTATTTTGAATATTGATTTAGTAAAATATAGTCAACATTTAAAAATAATAATATTAAAACATGACTTTCAACTAGTGAAATATTCGTTAGAAGAAATGTGGTTGAGATCGGCCTGACACATTTTTCCGCTAATCACGAATTATTTTTTATCAGAAATATATTTATGTGGGAAGTAGCAGAAAAATGCAAGTGACCATCGTGACGAGATACTTGAACAAAAACATTATATGTGACAGCGCATAGAGAAAGGGACCTAAGGGTGAAAAAATCAATTTTCACTTTTTTTTGATGTGGACAACATCTGAGCATCGAATGAGACCGATCCCATGCCCCAAAAGTGTTCCCTCCCAGAGATATGCGCGTTTTATGAAAGTGAAGTCGATGATTCTACACCAAAGATACACGTATTTAAATCTTTAATATGGCTCTCCTGAACAAAACTGGTTTTTACCCTTAGGTTCCTTTCTATTTTGTGCGTCACATATGTATCGTAAATACTAAAATTAAAAACTATGATTTATTAATCATTTTTTGTAGCACTTACTAGGATTGTTGCTTTATAATTTTTTCAATTCCTAGAATTATGTACCAATTATTTGCCCGAGATTTCAAAAAAGGGAAAATGGCTCCAAGTCTCAATAATTCTAATGGAGGAATGGACTTAGAATTGTTGGTGGAAACTAAAAATCTCACACATACAGATGGAAAACATTATGAATTTCCTTTTTTGTTTCTGAAAGAAAAGCTATTTTCTTAATATGTGAGCTACTCAGTTTATTCAGAAACATTTTTGGGGGTCTTTTAAATTCAGTAGATCCACCCGATGTTGTTATGAGTTCAAAGAGAGTCACTGTTTTGTTCACTGTGTCAGGAATTAGTGATCGTAGGGTACACTATAGTCAGCTTCGCCCAAATGATGGTTTTTTACTCAAATTTCAATTTTGTTGTGACAATCTTTATCAACATTTTGCCAAAAAAAGTCATGATATCAAAGCTTAAAGAGTTGACACAGAAATCAAAACGTGTTCGAATTGGTTTGCGATAACCCACGCCAAAACTAACACAGCTGCTGTGTTTTCTTTTAGTTTTCGTTTGCCAGCCAAAGCAAGTGGTCGTTCGTGTCAACTTCGTTACGGATGTTTTTGGCTTAGATTTTTATCAGTGAAAAAACTGTGTTGGATTAGGATTAATTATATTTTAAATAAAAAAAATCAAGAAATAATTTTTATTTCCACAGCTATGAAAATGTTTTAAATTTGATAATTTATATAATTTGTGACCCATAGTTACTCGGAACAGTTTATGTTTAATATTTTTTAATTGATACTAATATTTTTTTTCAATTTTTAGATTTCTATACGGCATCTGTATCTATTCTACTCTTTCAGTATTGATAAAGAATAAATTATTTTTTTTTATTTATTATTTTTTGAGAAAAATGGTCAGGTAGATTTTTATATTGTGGGTCATCGTGGTTTGTGCACGACTAACATTCCACTAACCCATGCCAATTAAAAACCGGGTAAGAACATCTAACAATTTTTCAGCGTAAATGACGGCGGCTTTACGAGTAAGAGATTTATAAAAAATGCATTAGCTGTTCGGAGACAGCAGTAAACAGTAGGTCCCGGTCAGTAAGTACACTAATTTTATCATTCACAGCTCACCGATTTGAGAGAAGTTTAACCATGGCCGAAAATGCAAGGGGCGAAATGGCAGCGGTTTGGAAATTTTCGGATTGGTGATCGGAGGGTACTAAGGTAAAATTGCTAAGTTCTGAAACAATGGTCGGATTTTTTGCATTTTTTTTGATTTTTATTTAGACAAATAGTCATAACTTCGGAACGGTAGGGCTTCGTTTAGGTAACTGATGTGAGAGGCTGAAAATGCAAGGGGCGAAATGGCAGCGGTTTGAAAATTTTCGGATTGGTGGTCGGAGGTTACTAAGGTAAAATTTCTCAGTTTTGAACCAGTGGTCGGTTTTTTTTATTTTTAAATTTTAGTCAAACTTTGGAACGGTAGGACCTCTGGGCTTCGTTTAGGTAATTTTGGAAAAGTAATTGGTAGGTCTATCTTATTCTAAGAGAAAGATGGACATATTTTGTCCAGCGTCTGACTGGACAAGTCAGACGCTGGTCTGACTTGTCCAGTTGTAAATGAATAAACCTTTATAATTATGTTAAGGCAATAATTTTTTAATCTTTTAATCTACTATGAAAGATCGTCGATAAAGTTGTCATTTGAACCGGGTTTTAAATTTAGTGTGACATTTCTGTCTTTCAATCTATTCAATACCGACACTTCTAGTACGGAGCTCTTATGTTTTGATACTTCATCCGACAATATCATACGGGAAAAGTGAACAGAATAAATGTAGGTGCCGTAGGCATAAGTGTGCAAGACAGTCGTGGAATTACGATTCGCCAGCGATCTCAACATTTTACATACCAAGTCCTCGCATTATTGGTTTACTAGGTACAATTGACTAAGCAACAGAAAACAATCGACCATCCACTTACTGACCGCTTCTCTGATTGGAACCAAGAGCACTTGATTTAATCATGTCGCCGACTATGTTAAATAGCAAAAGTATTTCATCTGGAGATCGACAAACCCAAACCACTTTTCATAGAAAATAGTCAAAGACGACAAACTATAAAATTTGGATTAAATATGCTTTTACGGTAAACTAAAAAACACACGATAAGTAGCAGACATGGGGAAGAAACTCTGGAAAGCTCTCAATATCGTAGAAAAATATGTAGCAACTGTGAATAAACCACGAAGATTGGAACAAAACAAAACTGCAAAATTAAAATTAGTTTTTTTTTGAAAAAGAACATTGTGGTCAGAAAAAGTTTTTGAAAAAGTTTCAAAATTAAATTTTATAAATTTACAACTGTTTATTTATGTTTAAAGTGCGCATATTTAATGTTTTCAATGTTTAAGTTTTGGCTTTTGTGTACAAACAAACGTGGAAAAATAAACCGAGAAGTGTAATAATTACTGAAGTGTTTTTTTACGATATTGCAAAAAAGAAGCACTTCGTTCATCTTCTATAGTTAATCGCAAAAACAATAATTTGAAGAATATGGGCGACATGCTTCTTCTTTGCAATATCGTAGAAAAACAGCCCCCAGTAACGTAAAAATTTTCTGTTTATTTGTACACTTTTGTTTGTACACAATCATAAAAGCGCCAAAACCAAAACTGAAAACACTTAATTCGCACACATATTACAAAGGTTGCTATATTATTTTTGGCCTAGGCAACACTAAGTGTTGACTGGCGCCATCTGACATGTCCATTGGAAAGTTTGACATTTGTTAGCATAAACGTACTCAGAACGTTTTGACGTACGACCATCATTTGTGTTGTTTACAGTGACTTGAAAACATCAATTTGGCAAAAAAAATGGAAATAATTAGTGAACATTTTCGTGCGATCATTTTTCACAACTTTCGACGTGAATTATCACGACAAGAGACCATCGATGAACTTAAATCTTTGTATGGCGATGAAGCACCATCCTATAGTACGGTGAAAAACTGGTTTAATGAATTCAATCGTGGCCGACGCTCGCTCAAAGACGAAGGTCGTCCACAAACGGCCGTTGTGCCAGAAAACATTGATGCCGTGCTTAAACTGATAATGCAAGATCGTCATGTGACATCCGTAATATAAAGGCATCCTTGGGCATTTCCACCAGCATACATTCGATATTGCATGAACACCTGGCTGTAGAAAAGGTTTTTTTCGTTAGATCCCGCACAATTTGACAATCGTCAAAAAAAAGATGGTGTCGATTGAAGAAATTTTAATAAAATACGATCGCGGTGCTTTAAAAGACGTTTATAAGATCGTCACAGGTGACGAATCATGGATCTATGCGCATGAGCCCGAAACAAAACAGCAATCGGCCGTTTGGGTCTTCGAAGACGAACCAAATCCAACGAAAGTTGTTCGTGGAAGAAGCACTTCTAAGCAAATGGTCGCCTGTTTCTTCGGCAAAACTGGTCATGTGGCAACTGTTTCGCTTGAGCAACGTAGGAGGTCAATTCTGAGTGGTACACCACAATTTGTTTGCCTGAAGTCTTAGGAGAAATTCGATAAACGAACAAGAAAAGACGAACCATTGTGCACTATGTTAATGCGAGCTCTCACACATCGGCTGAAACCAGCGCGTTTTTGACCGACCAAAACGACAAATTGATGGGTCATCCGCCGTACAGCCCTGCCTTGGCACCCAATGACTTCTTTTTATTTCCGCACATCAAGAAAAAATTGCGTGGTCAACGATTTTCGTCGCCAGAAGATGCTGTTGAAGCGTTCAAAACCCATGTTTTGGTGGTATCTCAATCGGAGTGGAAAAAGTGCTTCGACAATGGGTTTGAGCGCATGCAAAAGTGTATAAATCATGCTGTAGAATACTTTGAAAAACAATAAAACCATTTTTGATGATAAAAATTCGCATTTTCATTATTAGGCCAGAAATTTAAATAACAGCCCTCGCAAATACAATAAACAGCTCTCCTTAAATTATTGTTGTGTTTTTTAAATTCTCGTAAATGCATATTTCGCCCATTTTCTACAATGTATCGTCTTTGGTGAAAACAGTGAGGTGCGTGATGGAAATAGACTCTGTCGACTTGAGATTTTAACCGGTTTTGTTTTAATATGGCGCGAAAAACTCAATCTTTTCATACCCTTGATTGAAATACTCGAAATACTGGCCGGAGACTCCATAAAGTATATATCGTTCATTCCATGTCAAACCGGACACCTTTTTTACACGACCGTTTCAGATTTTTATGAAACTTGGCAATATTGCACTACTATTAGCACTGGTTAATTTGTGGTTGTCAGAAAAAAAAGAAAAAATTTTTTTAATGAGTTATATGCTTTTTAAAATGTTCAAAATCATGAAAAATGTGCTGAGGAGGCTATATTGAAACGGGTGTAGGATCAAAACGCGACGGTGGATTTTAAAAAGCTATACCTTATTTTAAAGGTCTTGACGCATAGTTTCTGCCGATCTAATTTAATTTTGCTATACAGGGTGCCGAACATTTGTATAGTTGTGAAATTAATTTTGTAACGTGATTTTCTCTATTTTTGCACCAATATTCCAAATTAACAAAAATACACGCATACTCCTCAATCGATTCTAAACAAACCCTGAAAATTTTAGCTTGGAGAAATAATGCGTTATATTTTAAAAAAATTATTTACTTAATGTAGTCCTCGAAAATATATGTACCAAAAGTACTACAACTCTGCATGTGAACACCCTGTCGTATATTCGAAAATATATAATATACGAAAATCTGAAAAACATCAAAAATAGAAAACATCAAAGCGTTCATATATTTGTATGTCGCACAAAAACATACATACATGTATCAAACGCAAAAAAATTAATCAATAGCTGATTATATAGTAAACAAACAACAGCTGGTCATTTAGTACACCGCATTTCATTTAGTACATCTGCAAAAGTTGTATTGTCGTATAATATAAGTTCTTTTAATTAAAGTATTTATTATCACGTGAAACACGCTTGTCATACGGTCCAAAATATCACTTTTATTGTGCAAAATGAATTCACGGCATGACTCTTGTATCAACCCATTTAATATTTCGAGACTTGGAAAAAAACCTACAAAAGATCTAAGCTGGATGAAAACGTTAAATGGAAAAATAAGAATTTGTAACACCTGCCGATTAAAAATGAGCAAAATGTCTTTAGAGGCATCAGAAATTGATTCGATTAGAAATGTTTCGCCAGACCCCGAAGCAAATAGACAGTGCCCGTCAAATAGTTCTTCATCGGAATCATCATTAAAAATTTCTTCACTTAACCAATCTTTGTTGCTCTTAGGGGATTCGCCCACCCAAAAAAGGAAAATGGTCCAGAAAAAGTATATCGCCCATAAAAAACGTAAAGTCGTTAGTCTGATCTCAGAGAAAATATTTAATGAAAACAATGAAGGTAATGAACAAGAAGAAAATATAAATCAAGGAGATGGTATAATATTAAAATTAAAGGAAAACTTCGAAAAAACAAACGATAAGCAGCTAAAAATGAAAATTTTATCATTATTTGCGGATTGGTCTTACAGCCAAATTCAGGCACATTTCAGCGGGGTAACAAAGCATATGATTTCTATTGTAAAGAACGTTGTGGATGAAAAGGGAATTTTAGCTTCTCCAAACCCAAAGTCGGGAAAAACTCTTACAGGAGAAGTAGTTAAGAGAGTAAAAGAGTTTTACGAATCACAGGATATAACCAGAATTTTGCCAGGAAAAAAAGACTGCATTAAAGTCGGAAGCGGACCTGCAAAAGAAACTGTCCAAAAAAGATTAGTATTATGTAATTTGAAGGAAGCACACACTTTATTCAAGGAAAAATATCCAGAGACAAAAGTGCAATTCTCGAAGTTCGCGGAACTGAGACCAAAATACTGCATTCTACCTGGAGCCGCAGGAACCCATTCCGTCTGTGTATGTTCTATTCATCAAAACGTGAAACTAATGATTGAAGGAGATTCTCTGGCAAGAATAACATCTAATAATTTAAAAATATCATCATATAATGACTGCCTGTCACGTATAATATGCAACCCTCCAACCTGTGATTGCTATCTACAGAGGTGTAAGATGTGCCCGGATTGTGAGCCCATAATTGAAGCAAATTTTTAATAATAATATGATAGACACAATAACATATAGACAATGGGTCACTACCGATAGATGTGCTCTTGAGACATTACAATCAAGCAGTGAAGAATTTTTCGACAAGCTTTCAGAAAAGTTGCTTCGTTTGTTAACACATTCGTACGTTGCAAAGCAACAACAGAATTTTCTCAATAAGAAAAAAAATGAGTTGGAACCTGGAGAATATTTGGTCATTTCAGACTTCTCAGAAAATTATGCGTTTATAATTCAAGATTCCATTCAAGGCGCTCATTGGAATAACGACCAGGTTACGATTCATCCAATGGCAATTTATTACAAAGACAATGGAAAAGAAAAATTTACTAATTATGTAGCAATTTCTGAATGTTTGAAACACGATACTGTGGCAGTTAATTTGTTCCAGAATGGTCTCATATCATTTTTTAAAAACACCTTAGGATCATTGCAGAAAATTTTCTATTTCTCAGATGGATCAAGTGCTCAGTATAAAAATAAGAAAAATTTCATAAATCCTATATATCATGAAGATGACTTTGGTGTTAAAGCGGAATGGCATTTTTTCGCAACATCCCACGGAAAGGGACCATGTGATGCCCTAGGAGGTACAATTAAAAGGTTAGCAGCACAAAAATTTATGAACCTATTAATAAGCCCATGTATTCTTTTCCTGGGTTAAAACTAATGTAAAGAATGTTAATACAGAATTTTTTACCTCAGCACAATATAATCAAAATTTTATTAAACTTCAAGATAGATTTAACAAAGCTAAAGTTATTCCTGGAACCTTAGGATATCACTCATTTATTCCACAAGAAAACAAGCAAATCCAAGTCAAAATTACATCAAACGCTTCTTATTCATTCACTAAAGATATTATTAAACATTAGTTCTTTTTACGATACATTTTTCATTATTATTAATTCTGTATAACATATGTAGCGCTTCTTTAATTTTGCAATTAGTCTTGCATTATTTTTAAAATTGCAATAAAACTTTTACAGATGAATTAAATTGGTTTTGTACTTTGTTTTAATTATTTCTGTTTTATATAATCATTTGATTGTATATAAATTCCGATTTGTAGTCATAAAATTACACTTCTGCTGATTTAGTTAAAGTGTGTGTGCGTGTGTGTGTGTAACTATTGTAACAAACACTATAGATTTGCAGAGTTGTAGTACTTTTGGTACATATATTTTCGAGGACTACATTAAGTAAATAATTTTTTTAAAATATAACGCATTATTTCTCCAAGCTAAAATTTTCAGGGTTTGTTTAGAATCGATTGAGGAGTATGCGTGTATTTTTGTTAATTTGGAATATTGGTGCAAAAATAGAGAAAATCACGTTACAAAATTAATTTCACAACTATACAAATGTTCGGCACCCTGTATAGCAAAATTAAATAAGTTCGGCAGAAACTATGCGTCAAGACCTTTAAAATAAGGTATAGCTTTTTAAAATCCACCGTCGCGTTTTGATCCTACACCCGTTTCAATATAGCCTCCTCGGCACATTTTTCATGATTTTGAACATTTTAAAAAGCATATAACTCATTAAAAAAAATTTTTCTTTTTTTTCTGACAACCACAAATTAACCAGTGCTAATAGTAGTGCAATATTGCCAAGTTTCAAAAAAATCGGAATCATCGATGTAAATTTTTTCAGAAAATCGTCCGGTTTGACATGGAATGAACGATATGTATGTATATTACGGATCGTCGTAAAATTCTAAGGTTAAGCCATGTCCGTCAGTCTGTGGAAAGCAAACCACTGGTCGAATTATTAAAGCCAGGTGGCTGAAACTGTGAGACACATCTTTTAATACGGTTGGTATGGAAAATGGGCTTGATCGGTCAAGGAGTCGTAATTTTCTCCTCACAAGGAAGAATTGGGTCAGACTCTGGACAAATCAAAAATTTTAACATTAAAAAAACAACCATGAACTTTTTGAAATATGAGACTGATATTTGGAACATATGATGTTGGCTTGTATTAAAACATCCTGAAGAAAATGTGGGTATTGCCACGCCCACTTTAAAAATTGAATTTATGGCCAAAGTAATAAAACCATCGTTATAAAATCTAAACAGGTTGAAACCAATGACTAGACAATTATTCCAGACTGCGCTGTAGTAAAATTATATAAGGGGCGTGGCAGCGCCCACACAACCCTAAACTTGAAAAAAATATCTCATTAACTTATAGAGATATGATGGTGATATTTGGAACATGTGATACTGGCATGGATTGAAACACATCCTGGATGAAAAGTGGGCGTGGCACGCCCCCTCTACAAAATTTAATTATTAGACCAGAATCCATGATGGAGGGTGTATAAGGTGGCCACGCCCCTTGACAAAATGTTCATATTAGACCGGCATCCATGATGGAGTGTACTAGATAAGCTTCGGCCGGCCAAACTTAATTTGTCCGGTTGTTTTTACTCTACATTTACAGCGTAAGAACTGATACTAATCAATAAAAGTCCATTATATCACAATTTATTCAAAATTTTAAACCAATTCGAATTCGATTAAAATCGAATAGTTTCCATCACATACCGGATGATAAACCATTTTCTTGCAGAGATTAAAAAAACTGGTTTGGAAGACTTTGCAGCAGGATGGCGCGCCTAAAACATAGTCGTTCTTTTAAGCTCCTAGTTTGGTAATAATGTTTTCTGTCATCTGGACGATGTACCGTGAAGGAACAATGCTAAGCTAACAATTCAAGCCCTGGATGGTGTACTGTGAAGGACCGATGCTATGCGAACGATTCAGGCTCTTAAGGCAAATATCGATCTAGCAATTTATGAGACAGAACCAGAAATCGTCACCAAGGTCTTGAACAATTGGATTCACTGTGTTTCTCAAATAATAAGGATGTTCTATGAAATAAATATTTTATTTGGAAAAAAAACATTGATTTTGACCAATCTTTTATGCGCTCTCACGCCTTGGGAAACCAAACGACAAATATAAAATAAATTGTTTTCTAACTGAAAGGTTCTCTCTTGCTTCTTCTAGTGAAATGTCAACGAATATCTGCAGGAATTAAAATAAGTTATATTCAAATTTGTAAACATTAAGAATTCCAAATCAAATGGCGTCTGTAGCAAAATAGCGCGAGAGCGATGATTATCAAATAAAAATGCGATGCTATTTTTATTTTAATTTGTAAAAATAAACTCAAACATTTTCCAAATAAAGTGATTGTTATATGACAGCCCAGAAACATAAGCTTTTACCGATGCTGTTGATGCTATCTGACTTTTTCGTCTTTGGTTGTGGTCAAGTCCATCCCTGTGTGTACATTTATTTAATTCGCTGAATTATTTTTTACCTGCTATCGAATATTAACAGATACTGCTGATGGTTGTGGCAAAACTACGTGCTTTTGCTATTCTGATTTGTTTTACTGGTGTATGCTGTCAGGTCTGTTCCATGTGTGTTGTATTCTTCGTCGAATTTTCAGATTTTTTCGATTCATTGTAATTGTTGCCTTTAGCAGCATCTATTCTTTTTCATTCGGCCAGGCTTAGGGTAATAAATGCGTTCTTCATAATATCGAACTAAAAGTAGCACAAAATAAAAATATTAAAAACAAAGCTACACGCAGCGAAAAAATCGTTGGGACAAGAACTTTCCGTTCTATTCTAAATACCACCATTTTGGTTTTCAATACTTTTGAGGGGTTAACCATATCATAAGATGTTTATTGAAATAAGGTACGTACAACCAATAAATGAGATTGAGTAATGGCATATAGGAAACTTGTGGTTGCATTAACCATTAGTTAAGTAAAAACTGGTACTTTTGCAGTAATAAACAAATAATTTCGTTTAAATGCTTACTATCTTTTCTAACATGTCATTACGATGGAAAGATAAAGATAAATTTCGCGACTTTCCCAAAGAAATCCAATTGCAATACCCAAGAAGAACATTTAGGGTTTTTAAATGCTGATCACAACAAAACGGCAGTAACACAAAACCATGGAAATTTGTCCGAAAGAAAAACAAGTAATAAAACTTAAATCGATCCTTACCCAAGACCGAAATACAGGTCTCGTACAAGGCACATAATATAGCACTTCATAATATGGCACTTCTAGAGGTAAAGTCTCAAAAGTGGAGGTACCTTTCTATGGCGGCTAAATAAAAATACTTATATACACCGATTTGGTCTAGTTTCACCAAAGTTAATTACTGGCAGTTCCTAATGTGAAATTGGGTACATATGATTAAGAATATAAAGAAACATTCAAGTGTTTCTTCAAGAAATACAAGTCTTGCTATTTATATTTCGGGTCCGGCAATAAAAACACAATAATTTATTATCGGATATGAAACATGATTTGTGAACGCTGCAACAGCAGCTTCGGGCGATGAACAACGTTGACCACTCATTTTTTTCTTGATGCTAGGGAATAAGAAGAAGTCATTGGGTGACAAATCATGGCTGTACGGTGGATGGCCCATCAATTCAACATCTTGAGTGGTCAAATAGCTCATCGTTTTAGCTGATGTGTGAGAGCACGAATTGTCGTGATGCAAAATAATCCGTCTTATCGTATTATCTTTCCTCATTTCTTCGAACACTGTTGGCGAACAGATGGTTGTTTACCTCTCAGAATAGACCGTCTTACGTTCCACTAAATGCACTGTGGCAACATGGCCGGTTATACCGAAAAAAAACGCAATCATTTGCTTCGATGTACTTCTTCCACGAACAACTTTTGTTAGATTTGTTGGAACAACTTTTTTTGAGAGACCCATACGGTCGATTGCTGTTTTGTTTCGGGTTCATATGCATAGATCCATGATTCGCCACCTGTGACAGTGTTATACACTGCCTTTGAGTTACCGCAGTTATACTTTTTCAACATCTCTTTGCACCAATCCATATGAGCCTTTTTTGAGCATTCGTCAATTTATGTGGGATCAAACGAGAACAATTTTTTTCACCGCCAAATGAACATGCAATATTTGTTTGATGTTTGTCATACTTATGCCCAAAATATGTCACATGTCGATCTTGCCTTATCAGTTCACGCACAGCATCAATGGTTTCTGGCAAAGTGACCGAAGTTGGACGTCCTTCACGATACTCATCCTGGAGCGAACGACGTCCGAGACTGAATTCTTGGTACCAGCAATTAACAGTGGTTTTTGATGGTGCTTCATCGCCAAAAGTCGAAACAAGTTGATTTAAACACTCTTGTAACGATAACGCCGAAAATCGTAAAAAATCATCGCAAGAAAATGTTCAGGGGATAACTCCATTTTTTGACTGAGATGAATTTTTCAACACACTGTAAACAAAACAATTCGCCCCCAAATGACAAAACGTTCTGAGTAAAGTTCTGCTAAAAAATTTCAAAGTTTCCAATAAAATATTCCAGTTTGCATCTGGGAGCACTAGTATTGTCAGGACCCGAAATATAAATAGAAAACCTCGTACTTCACTTTTACTAATCTTTTCAACATCTACGTCACCTAAATTCGGCTATACGTGCGCGCTTCAATGTCTTCTTTGAAGTTTTACGACTGGGTACTATAGAGGGCGTTTGCGGAGTTAGCAGGTAGTAGGGTTTCTCTTAAGCAGCGGCGGAATGTTAGGTAGGTTTCACTATTTTAGGTATTACAAGGACTTTTTTCTGAGATAAGTGACCTCATGACAGAGCTCAGAGTGTTTGCTATAAAACCTGTTTGTCTAGAAGTTCGCATCCATTCGTTATAGACGCATTACGGAGATAATTCGTTTTTTATTTGTGTTGTTCGTATGTGAAACAAACTTCACTCAGAGATGGTTCCTGCCACGGTATGAACAGATTTATGCCAAATGTTCATAAACATTATTTCCTCTTTGCTTCTCTACCTAACCAATATTAAACAGCACTACAATAGGGGACAAACCCTGAGTTTTGGTCTAATTAAAACAAGTGGGAAATAAAGTGTGGCCGTGCCGAAGCTTATATCTCCTGCATAATGATTACGGTTTGATATGAACATGTTGTTAAGGGGGCGTGACACCGGGGTTTTTTCTATCAGGGTGTGTTTCTTTCCATACCTACTGCTATCGTCATATTGGTATTAGTTAATTTTTAACACAATATTATCTATAATACCCAGCTAATCATCGATTTTATTCTGTTAAAAAATTATAACGATCGGTCCATTACTAGGGCCATACGACCGATTTATTAATGGGGGTGTGGCACCGCTCACTTTTCCTTTAGGATGTGCTTCGATCCATATGAACATCATATGTTGGAAATATCATCGTCATAGCTTTATTAGTTTACTCGTCGTCTTTTTAAATAAAGGTAGTGTGGGCGGTGTCAAGTCCATTTTTCAAATTTGACCGTTACATAGTCTTTAAAAATTGCCTAGTCATTGATTTCATTCTGTTAAAATTTTATAACAAAAGGTCAATTAGTTTGGCCATAAATGCGATTTTTAAAAGAAGCTGTGGCACCATTTAATTTTTCCAACATACGTGGGCTGCGTGCGATTTTTTTTGGCAGTATTATCCATTTGTCATTTCCGTAGGTCTGGTTTTCTAGCTCTATCTGAGACTTGAGGGGTTCAGATCCACAGGATTTTCGTGTTCCTGGGCATCACACTGTATCTTTTTTATTTCCCACAGAGGTCTTGTGGTATATGTATAAGTTCATAGATAATGAAACGGAGTTCAGAGCCAGCAACACTTGAACTCACATTAAACTCCCTTTGGGTAACGTTTAGGATTGAAAGACACGTACTACATTTTGAATCTATATATAGAAGTTCAAATAAATTTCTATATTATGAACCGACACATATTCCGTGTCGGTTCATTCACTAGTTCAGAAATTGGCGTTTCAGCAAAAACGTCTATACTGAAATGCTGCGTAAACAGGCAAGAACTGCGTGTGCCATAGTGTTTAGGAGGCAAGAAATTCTGCACGAACAGCGTCTACCTACAAAGGTTTTTAATTTTCCCAGGGGACGTAATAGCTTTTGGTCATTTGTAAGAAGAGTAAAAGATAGTTTATCATCTTTCCCAACTCTGGTTAAAGACGACCAGGCATTTACTGACCCGGCTTTTGGCTGAAATGTTTGCAGGAAATTCTTCCTTGCCGGAAAGCGATCAGCCATTCCTCGTGATCGAAAACGTATCTAGTTCCATGACTATAAATAATTCCCCGAGATCGGATGGTAATTTGGCACTTGTCCTACTAAGTGCTCTTCGACGCTAGGCCGTCCATTACACAACCTTTTTAACCTTGCTTATCATGCAGCGTTTTGGAAAGTTGCGAACGTCTAGTCAATCCCCAAAATAGGTGAAGCCAATACTCCAGCGAATTACCGGCCAAGTGTGAATTGCTCTACCATTCTAGGGTAATGAAAATAATGGTGAGCAACCATCTTATGAGGTATTTAGAGACCAACAGCCTTCTTAGTGATCGACCGTTCCATAAAAATCGCTCTACAGGAGACCTGATGGCGTTACTGTCCAAGGCCTTTAAGAGAGTCTGGCTCGGTGCATTCTTATCAAAGCTCATCGCTGTTGATGTCGATAATACTTTTGCTCTATTTATATCGAGCTTCCTTACAGATCGCACTATACGTGTAGTTGTAGATGGGTTCTCATCCAACGATCATAGGTTAAACGCAGTTGTACCGCAGGGTTCTGTTCTTTCTTCCTCACTTTTTTTCATTGGCGATCTTTTAGGTCATACCGTGAATCCAACCTACTCATTTGCAGGTGACAGCAATCTCGAATCTTCAAAAAATGTAAGACAAAAGGCAAATTATGGATGAGGCACTTGGCCGGGATTTACTTGCCATTTCCGAACGGTGTCGAGTGATTAGAGTAGGTTTTAATGCACGTAAGACACACGCTTGTGACGCTTGTTGGGTTGAGACATATTTTCGAAGGGTCGAAAGAAGCACTCAAGTGCATAGGATTTCTAAATAAGTGCAAGAAATATTTCACTCTATCTGATCTTTTCAATATCTACAAAACTTACATCAGACCGAAGATGGAATACCACTTCAGGTGCTCCTTGACCGTGTTCAAAGGAGAGCGATGGTGCTGATAGGCGACAGTAGGGTATCCAACTCTATTGTTTCCCTTGAGTATCGTCGGAACTGGGTAGTGTGACGCTGTTCCATCGTTACTTTAATGTTGTGCGTTCATTAGACGTTAATTATCGGTTGGCTACACTATGCACTACAGGTCAAATTCGTTTTTCGCTTAAACAGTCCGTATGCGAAATCGACTTTCGACAAATGTATTTCCCACTAATTACGACATCCAGAAGTCAAGGCAAGTGCCCTCATTCCTACCTCCGATCAAGTACTGTCCACTCGCCAACGCAATGCATATGCAATGCATACGCAATGCATGCCCTGTGTGTTTGTTATTTATGGGTCTCCGAGCAGTATATCGAGGTGGGACTAGAAAGCCAATGACGATGAGTTAATGGTATCATCACAAATATACCTGTTTATGCTTGGGAGACAACCAAACTAACCTAACCTTATTTAGATTCGCACATTTTTATATTGTTTAGATACTCGTATACTGATATCTAGTCAGGTCCATCCATATTTTCAGCTTTGTTTGTAACGAAAATTCGAGTGCATCAGTTAATAACACTGGGCCACAAAATTTGCGGCAGAAGGTTTGGGCTGCTGATCACGAATCGTTGCTATATTCGCTCTAGTTTAGGTGATATATGGCAAATCAGAGGCAAGATTCGTGATCAGCAGCCCCAAATTAGCTTAATTTAAAAAACAATTCTTCTGCCGCAAATTTAGTGTTGACCAGTGTAATTTGTTATTCTAATGAAAATAATATTCTTCTGTGACAACGAATCTGTTCTCTCAGGGTGGTGTTAAATGCAAAAATATAACACTCTTTAGCATATAAAGTGTTATTAAAATGACAACGCGCTATTTTAGACTTTACTTACTTGTTTTTATACTTGTCTAGCAAATGTATCCTTTGACATGTTATTTTTGTGTTGGTATTTAAGTTCAGTTGACCTTTATTTAATTTAAAATTATGTGCATTTTTGTTTGGAACACAATTTTTTTTTTCGAGTGTACTCTTAAAAAAAATGTTTCACTTGGAATCCGGAGATTTTTTCGAGGACATACCAAATGCTACACATTAATCACAAAACATTTCTCCACAGCATCGATTTGCGCTGTTTGTTTTAATGAACTTTAATATGTCGTCCTTGTTGGGAAAAACTTGAAAGTGCGACATTCATTGTCAGGATAACACATGTCACCATCATTTACAACATCTCACCATTAATCATCACCATAGCCTCAAGCTAAAAAAACACTAGATCCGCACCAAAAACAGAAACAAACAAAGAAGCAAAAAAATGAGCTGACATTTAATTTGGTGTGGTCCAAACCAGCAACTAGAGCAGCAGACACTGGCCACTTCATGACCCACCAACAAAACACACGCGTATCGTCGTTAACTGTCTTCGCACTCGAGTCTTTCCCACAGATTTTAGCGCATTTCGGAGAATAATCCTGAAGTTTTTATGTAATACAAGCTCATCATCACACAATGACAACCGTCCGACCTCAAACCACCACTTGTACGTCTGCCGTACTTACTGTTATTTCTGTTTTGTGCTTTCCGTTCTGTCCTTCTTCTAAACAAATCACACAAGAATGCGAACAAAACGGAAAGACAAGTAAGGAGGACTTGTTTAGACAGAGAATATGCTAAATATCACATGAGCACTGCCGCCACCACATGAGGAGACCACAATTGTGAAACGAGCAAATATTCAACACTCCTGGTAATGCCACAAACTTAAGAAAACTGAAGAACCGCGTCCGTTTAAGTTAAAGTTCGATTTATGTTTAGCCCACAAAAAATAAAAAAATACAGCACGAAGAAATACAAATCGGAAAACCACATCAGCGAAAGTCTGATTTTTTTTTATTTGCTCAAAATTGCATACAAAATGAGCAAGAGGAGAAGAGAGAGAGAGAGGAAGGATAACAAAAAGTAAACCGGCCGAGCGCATGTTTTCCAACACACTGAAGTGGAGTATTTATTGTTGGAATGTTAAAAACTCACACACACACACACATACATTGCACATGCAAGGACTGTGTGAATCCCACTGAAAGGACATCGATGAAAATTTGGGCCACCACAAGTGCAAATGCAAAAAACCGGAAACGGAAATAAATGATATATAGCCAACGCGGGGAAGACAGGGCGACCAAATAGTCCTGCGGTTGCCAAAAAAATAAGAATAGTTGCGTATGTACAAAAAACTATTTATATTTTAGATTAAGTGTGGGGGACAGTTAGTAGAGATATTAAGACATTCTCAATCGCGAATGATTGCAGTACACCATTCTACGAGGGCCGCTTAAAAAGTAGTTGATCACAAAGTGATGGCTACGCGGGCAAATGAATGTTCTATTGTTCGCCTCGTAAATGGCGGCGACTAAACGAGTAAGAAGAGAATAATCTCGAAGCCATATTTAAGCTTCCCTATAAAATACCTTTGGAGTTGGAAGTAGCCTATCTACACACGCATAAAAAACGTATGGTTGGGGTGACAATATTCGAAGGGGATCATACTATTATTGGGTATATGGTTGTGGCACAACAATATTATGATCCTCACAACAATAGTACGATTCACACACAACCATACTAAAGTCCCCACAACCATAGTATGATTCACACTCAACCATACTATACTCCTCACAACAACAGTATGATTTACACTCAACCATACTATTATCTCCACAACCATATTATGATCCTCACAAACATATCATTTTTCTTATACAACCATAGTATGATCCTCACAACCATAGTATGATTCACACGCAACCATACTATGCTCCCCACAACCATAGTATGATTCCCACTCCACCATACTATTATCCCTACAATTAGCGTATGATTCACTCAACCATACTATGATCCCCAAAATTATTTATTAGGATTGGGTAATGTTGTTATTCAAAAATAGAGATTTTTTATCAAGCAAGATATTTTAAATCGCATTACTACACTTAGTTGATAGCCAGATTTGAGGTCATGTTTTTATTGAACATTTCATTCACGAAACAAAATTATTTATTCCAACGGCAGTTGAAAATACTTTTAGTCGGTATTAGGTTATTTCACCAAACAAAGTAAACACAATAAAAATCTCTCGAACTACATTCCGATTGCTGTGGATTTTTTTAAAGGACAACATCCATTCACTGTATCGTGTGTATGTTTTTTTTTTTGGTATATCAAAAAAAACACATCTATGTATGCTCTATAAAACCTTTTTTGTTATGTTCATAGTCGCAACCATACTGTATGATTGCCGTAATCATATTATTGTTAACGTAAATTTTAAACAACAATACTTTGGTTGCACCAACCATGTTTATATGGTTGCTACAACCATATTTTCATTTCTAAATTTGGCAATAATAGTATTGTTACATTTCAACAATATTAATATTGCCGCAATCATACTGTTGTCAAAATTAAATTCAAAAAACAATACTATGGTTGCGACGAACATGCTTTTATTGTAGAGAACATACTATTGTTGCGGTGACCATATAGTAACCATATCTTTTCTCTGCGTGCAAAAACCGGGTGTTTAAAAAACAAAATGTCGTTTTTAATAAAAAAAACCTGCATTAACCTCATCCCGGGTTTAGCCCTTTGCCTAAAAATGGAAAATATTCTCCGAATCAGAAGTAAAGTCATTGTGCCCTTAAAGATTCGCTAAATTTACCCAGATTTTTTTTTATCAAGGTCATATGTCCAAGTTTAAATTGGTTAGATTTTTGAACATAGGGCCGTTCACCGAAATTTAGCCAAACTCTAAAATGATTTCATTTTCAGCTTTGTGAGAAAAATATAGTTTTTTTAAAGCCAAATGTCCATGTATTTGGGAAGCCAGTTTTTGGGATCCCAGACAATTTGGGCGGGGACTTTTTTTTTTTAAAAAAATAAGCCTATATGACTTAAATCGGTTCAAGATTTGTTGTTTGACAATCGAAATATACCATACAAAATCTGATTAAATTCGGAATTAAATGAAACGTTCTACAGCGGTTGTATTTTAAATCCAGAAAGATCTTTGAACTGGGGCTATATCAAATGGACCGGAATGACCAATTTTTATCTGAACTAATTACTGAACGATCTTAATGAACTGTGCCAAATTTTATCGATATTGGATCTACTACATATGTGGCTTCTAGAGCTAAACGCATAAAATCGGTTAAACATATGTGTGGGAGTTATATCTAAATTTTAACCGAATTTTATAAAACTCAACAAACTTTGTCAAAAAAAACCTTATTTTCAAAATGTCGGACAGCAATTGCGACCTGGATGAATGAAGGTACGGACAGACAGATATCGTTTAATTAAATCAACTGGTGATTCTGAGTTGAGCGGTACACCTTAAGGTGGGTCTAGCTAAAATACTTTTGATAGTTATGTTTTCCATACTTCCATACTTAAAAATTATGATTATACCGAAAAACGGAAAAACCGACATCAAAAAACCGGGTCAGCCGACATGTCGGGTTTTGAGCTATTTTTGAGAAACTAACTGTCGGGTTTGGACATAATAGCCGGAATGTCGATTTTCGGTTTTGGACACTAGTTCGAAGCCGGCATTAAACAATAGGTCCCACACAGTTAGTATAAAAATTATATACAGGGTGGTTCATATAGTGTTTTTTTTAAATCACATGTTATATCGAAAGTTACAGCTTTTCCCGTTTGAAATCTTGGCAGACTGTCGGTATTATATTTTCTAGAAGCAAAAAGAATCTGTTCATGATTGGCTGAAGTGAGGCACCAACGCGCCTGTTGTACGCTAGTTTGTGCAAAAAGTTGGTACATATAACCGGCATGATAGTGAGCACGCCTACGGGTTCGTGCGACTTAGTCGTGGAAAATGGAACGTTATCGCTTTGTTATTGCCTCTCATTTAAAATGGACCATGATTTCTGCCGTAAAATCTTCAAGACATGTTCCCCAAGCACTGCATATACGCTATAGCTGGATACTGCTAGTGCGACTTCATCAGCATGATTGTCGTTCAGACCTACCTGATAAGCCTAAGCATCCTGTGCATGAGATGTTGGTTAGGATGACTACTGCGGAGACATCCAAGGCGATACTGCTTAGACAACAAGAAATTGTGTCTCCAGGCGGAAAGGACCTTCTTACCTCATTTAGATGGACCTCAGAAGACATGAGAAGATGCACAACGGCGAGCGTCAGCCACGATTAAATTTATTAAATCAGTTTTTCACAGTGCTGTAGGATAGTGCTTCATCGCCATACAAAGATTTAAGTTCATCGATTCACTCTTGTCGTGATAATCCACGTCGAAAGTTGTGAAAAATGATCGCACGAAAGTAATCAAGAGTTAATTCATTTTTTTTGTCAAAATGATTTTTTCAAGTCACTGTAAACAACACAAATGATGGTCGTACGTCAAAACGTTCTGAGTACGTTTAGGCTAAAAAATGTCAAACTTTCCAATGGAAATGTTAGGCGCCAGGCAACACTTAGTGTTGCCTAGGCCAGAAATATATATAGAGAATCGTCGAATCACTATTAGAGAAGTTTCAGAGGATGTCGGCATACCGGTTGGCTCATGCATGCCATACAATTTTTTCTGAAATTTTGGACAGGTTCAAAATGGCTGAATTTTGAACAACAAAAAACCATCGCTTGTTCGTTATTGTTTGGCCGAAGGGAATACCATGATCATGCCTTAGCCACCGTATTTACAAGATTTTGTACCGGACCGCAGACGCTAAACCCATGGATCGTTTAGAATTCAGTAAGCAACATTTGGCCTGGCGGACATTAAATTCGGAAATCCCCACTTCGAGACCTTTACAAGGTTCATAGCTCTCAAAATCATGATC
The DNA here is from genome assembly GCA_963513945.1 of Hydrotaea diabolus. Lineage (NCBI taxonomy): Eukaryota > Metazoa > Arthropoda > Insecta > Diptera > Muscidae > Hydrotaea > Hydrotaea diabolus. The sequence continues at coordinate 76,224,139 of OY740720.1, forward strand.
AGCAACAACAAAATATTTTTTTTAAATAAGCAACGAAAGAGTACTTAGAACCTTCAACCTCAAATTAAATAACATTATTTTATAACCTATAACCAATTTAAAAGGAAGATTTTAAACAAATTACCCAGATTCATACGAAATACAGAACACAAGCGAATACAATATTTTTTAAAAAAATAAATTATTTGTAAAATAAGCAAAAAACTTTCTACTTACAATTATCGGTTACAGAATCGTCCTCATCATCACCCATCGAGGTTTTCATGATATTAAGATTTGTCAGCGATGTGGGTGTGGCGGTTGCCGGTGTATCGTGACTCATCTTCGGTGATATATCGGTGGGGCCATTGTAGATCCCGTTTATAGGATGAGCCATATTTTTGGCAATTTGTAGGCTGACTATCGAGTGTTTTATGTGATCCAACATGGCCTTAAAAGAGAACAACAACAACATATATTCAGTATTTCCATAAACTTTAAATAAAAGAAATTTAAAAGCAGAAAATCTATAATAGAAGAGGAAAAGAGAAACAAATAGACAAGCTATGAGGACAAATCCCATGTGTATGAGAACTCATTAATTCTCATGACCCTTGGCAAGGCCATCATAGAATGTGTTGCTGCTATCCTTGCCCTTCCTCGCATACAATGCTATGACCTATCGTTTGTTGTGGCGCTTGTTTACTTTCTTGTCCTTTTTCCTTCACCACCACCACCAGTATCATCGTCATCATCATCGTGTCGACTGTTCTTGTTGCTAATGAAACGGAAAATGTTGTCATACTTCTTCACACACACACTCATATTCCCGGACGCGTACGCATACAATATACGCCAATTAACAGGTGTCAGCTGTTCGCGGGAGGTTTTAATCTCACACACCATGACCACCATTGCGACGATTTACAGTGGTTTAAAATTGATTTAAATCGGGCAAAATTCAACAAGTTTTGATCCAAAGAATTAAGGACTGGACATTTATTTAGAGATATTTAAAGTGAAAAGGCGTGCATTTTCGAAAAGCTGAGAGGCTTATAAAGAGGATAACGAACCTTTCGCATGAATGCGACTCCATCAACTCTCAGGTGGAATTATTCCTACGCCTGAAATAACTTAAATAAATCAATTGGAAAAAGTTAATGGACAATAAGAAGTTCCTAGATAATTTTTTTCGTCAACATACTGCGAGCGCCTAATTACTTACTGATTCTAATGGATTTCAAGATGTTGGGCATCTCTGTCTTGACGTAAACTTATATTAAAACACGCCTCGCCAGGCCGAAGCTTTTTTACTCTCCACCATGGATTGCGTTGAAGTACGGCATTGCCAGGATTTGGGTATTTGGCCGTCATGTTTGACAGAACTACATTTTTGGGCCCAAAGAACCGTTGTCCTAATCAGATTCGTAAAGAAAATGTCAATGTTTTTTTTAGAACCCATATGTCTATTTTTAAATACGGCCGAAAGGGTCGTAGGTAGCCCGTAGATTAAGGCCTTACATTAAGACGAATCTTAAAAGTAAATGCATACGAGTATTGAGATAAGTGATACGTGACGTGATAAGTGACGATACGTTTTTTTAAATTATATTTGAGATATAACTTTTTGCATTTTTTGCAAATATCAAAAATACTAGGGTTGCTATTTATATTTTGATGCCGGCAATAAAAACACGATAATTTATCATTGGAAATGGCTTTATTGATTTTCAAAATATTCTCCTTTAAGATCAATACACTTTTGCATGACCGATTTTTGGGTCAGAGTTGGAAATTGGCACAAATCTTAAATAAAGGTACATATTGAAATAAGTAAAAAAAATTGTACTGTTTCGGAATACCCATAAGTCCCCGAACATTCGCGGAAGGTTTTTAGGGCCAGGGCCCATAGACTGCTCCCAAAGGTCAGCCAAATCGTAATATTAATGTCATATTCAGAATAAAATTTAACTGAGTACCTACATGTCCATTTCAAAAAGACCAATTTCTCGGCGACATTGGGACCAAACCTTCATTGTTCAAGACCTCAAATATCAATCGTAAAATGAATAAGATTTTCTGATTCGAAGAAGGCTTTAATCGCTAAATTGCGCCAAATGCCAATTATAAATACTACTAATTCTAAAATAATTACGTCTTTTTATAAACCTCAAAAATGATTTCTACCTCAAATTTAGTTGAATTTTGTCCGTTTGACACTGGTTCTGAACTACTGTGCACGACAGACGTTGTGTGCGAAAACTAAATAAAGGAAAGCGTTTTACTATCAACATATCGAATTTGTTGTGTGGCGATACGACTACGCCACGTGAAAGGATAATGAATTATTGTCCAGGTTGAATTCACTGGCAGGCAGTTAGATTGAAAGGTACATTTTTTGAATAATTAACAAAAAAAGAAAATTATAATATGAAGGCAGTATACACGAGGCTATGCCAATGATTGGGTGTTTTCTGGCACAATGCTAAGAGAATAAATGGAACACTCACGTACAGAACAGAGTGTTCAGGTACCCCGACTGGGAAACAGTAGTTGGCAACCAGACTAGATCCTAAAAATTTAATTATAACAACAAGAGATTTCCTTATGTCAATTTAATGGTTATGAGTACATCTCTACTTAGTAGGGACATAAATACTGTTACAACATTCAACACACCCATTTCAATAGTAGAACTGAACATACCCCGTTAATGTCATATGGGTTTTGAAAGCTGACCTCAATAGCGTTAGTCTGTAACGGGATTTTAAAATTGTTTCAACTTTCATCATGGAGTGGTCAGATAATGAGAACCGTATCGCTGTAATAGCGCTTTTCAAGTGTGAAATGAAAATAAGCGATATTTTCAAAACGCTCCGGCCACTAGGGATTAGCCGCATGTTCGTCTACCGATGCATACAACTGTTTGAGAAGACTGGTGATGTAAAAGACCGCCACCGGTCGGGCCGCCCACGCTCTGTTCGAACACCGCATGTCATCAAAGCCGTTAAAACAAGAATTCACAGAAATCCGCTCCGAAAAACGAAAATCATGGCCCGTGAGATGAATATCACGCAAAAGTCCATGAGTCGAATCATTAAAAAAGACTTGAAACTTGGGGCTTTCAAACGACGTACCGGACATTTATTGACTGCAGCTTAAAAAAAAAAGGATTGAAAAATGCAAACGTCTTTTGGTGCAGCACGCTTATAACTTGCACAGAAAAATTTTGTTCACCGATAAAAAAATGTTTACCGTTCAGGAAAAATTTAACAATCTAAATGATAGAGTGTATGCGCGGTCATCTAAGGAAGCATCTGAACTGATCCCAAGGGTGGAAAAGGGTCATCACCCAGCTTCAGTCATGGTTTGGTGGGGTGTCTCTTACGATGGGGTCACTGACCTGCATTTCTGCGAAGAAGGAGCCACAACATCGGCCAAAGTTTACCAAGAATCCGTTTTGGAAGCTGTTGTGAAGCCTCTTAACAATTCCCTGTTCCAAAACCACCAGCCATGGACTTTCCAGCAGGATTCTGCGCCGGCCCATAAGGCTAAAACGTCCCAGGCCTGGTTTCGAAACAATTTGCCAGCGTTCATTTCCTCTGAAGAATGGCCCTCAGGCAGTCCAGATTTGAATCCATTAAATTACAAATTGTGGACCGTTTTAGAGGACAAGGTTTGTCACACATTGGATCTCTTAAGACTGCTTTGATTCGAGCTGTGGCCAATTTTCCAATGGACGAGGTTTGTGCAGCTATTGATGATTGACCAGTGCGATTTAAGACGTGTGTAAAGGCAAAAGGCGGACATTTCGAATAGGTAGATTCTTTTTGGATACAATATGCATCAATTAATATATTAACAAATATTTGGTCCAAAAACATTCGGTACTTTTTATTTTTCAGCATATAAGTACTATTGTTACATTTCAACAATATTAATATTGCCGCAATCATACACTAATCAAAATGATATTCAAAGCACAATACAATGGTTGCGACGAATATGCTTTTATTGCAGAGAACATGTTATTGTTGCCTATATTATTGTTGACTATATAGTAACCATATCTTTTTCCTAAGTGTAAAGTGACAATTTGCCACTTTTTCCCCGCCTTGATGATTGACATTTTTTTATAGTATCACACTATTTGTTCGACTTTTTGAAAACACCATCCTTATTTTTGACAAAATCTTGCATCATTCACTGCAAATGTGTACGGGGTAAAAACTGTCATTTGTATAAACCATCTAGACGAAACTTCATACAATCTTCCTAAATACGTGTTCCGTTCTAGAAATACGACTAGTGATAGTTTTCATTGAATTACGGCAAAATTAGCAGTAGTCAAATATTGACAATGACAACTGTAATATCGGGCCATAGATATTGAAATATAGTAAATTTCATGATATATCCACATAAGAGGCCATTCTTTATCAAATTTTAAGGGATAAATTGCCAGCCTTGATGGCTTGGTCCATGCCTTAACCCTTTTTACCCCTGAGATTTTTTTTTAAAACTTTTAGGTGTATTTGAATTTTGACTTCAAATACAGCTATAACGGTAATATCTAAGATGTTAGGGATACATGAGACCGCTATAATTCAGCGCAGTTTTTTTAATTATGCCACAGATAATGCTTCAACCTTTATTAGGATGTTTCAGATATAAAAATGTAAAAGAACCTTTCTAATAAAGGTTGAAGGTAAAAGAACCTTCAACCTTTATTAGGATGTTTCAGATATAAAAATGTAAAAGAAAATAAAAAAGTTATGATGTAAGCAACTTCGCTGGGATAAATGATCCCAGTAGGGGCGAAAGGCTATAAGGCTATAATATAATGCTATAAGGTTCGATGTTAATTCTGCATAGTTCAAAATCATGGCTATATAGTTTTGTCCTTTTCGCATTTGAATCCACGTTATCCAGAAAGCCACACATTAAATCCGAACTTGCCCAAGTAAATTAAGATATTACATTATAGTCTTAAGTTTTCTGTAACAATACGTAGCTATAATTTAAAAATAGCATGATTCATAAAAAGGCTCAATAAATATAAACCTTAAACCTTAAATTTATTCATAAAAACCAGTTTCTTAAAGGCAACCCCTTGCATGATACTTTTTTTCCTCAGGATATTCTGTAAAGTAAAGCGTTCCGAATTATACCTTTATAATCTAACCTAATTGCGCCATTCGTACAGTTGAAAAAGGTTTTCTCTGCCATTTGCATTGATTTAAAACCCGAAAATTTTGATAATTGCATGTCAAGAAATTCGTTAAAAAGATTAATAATTCTTCCATCTTACTCAGTAAGCAAGTTTTCTCGAAATAAACACTGACAAAAACAGCATTACTTTTGTGCCACCTATTCAAAAAACGAATGCCACGTTTTCAAAAGAAATCCCCTTTTTGTGATACTTTTTGCAAAATTTCAGGGTTACCACTTCTCCTTAACCATAGCTGAATATTTGGTCTTGTTCTTTTGTCTATACGAGTATATATTGGACAATTCATGTTTTAATAGACGAACATACGAGTACGAATAAGTGAAAGCCAATAAACTATACATTGAAGTGTATTAAAATTTAATTCGTATAATAAAATTAATTTAATGATTGAAATTCAATGTTTGACTGACTATTCACGTGTATTTAAAAAAGTTTTCAAAAACACTAATCATACATAATTTATGAGAGAAATATTTCAGAATTTCAATTTAATGTTTATAGTTTAATATGTTTAAAGCTAATCAAGGTGAAATTTATATAAATTAATTATTTATGAAACAATAGGCGTGTTCTATTGGTATTCAATCAAACAAGAAAGTGACAGGTGGTCGCTAAGACGATAACTTCTATAAGAACTGATTGTCTTTATGCATGATAAACCATTCAATTTGATAATTTGTAATTTATAAAAAAAAAAGTTATTCAAAAAATACTATAAGCAAGCAATAACCGAAATCGATTATTGCTCGCTATTCTCAAATAACTTTCTTTCCAAAAAAATTTGATTGTACGAATCAAACGGGGTTTAAGCAAATTGTCTGTAGTTTCCTTTAAGCAAAATCATTTTTTATATTCTCATACAATGGTGTTAAGTTATCGCGTTAGCGACCTCCTAAGCGAGTTGTCACTAAAGACCAATGAAAATGAAGACTACAGGTAGACCTTAATATGCGATCTCGTTTTAGCTAATTTTGCTTTCTGCGACTTCTTTTCGCGAGCCTGGAAAAGGCCTCGTTTTAATTATTATTGGCTCTGGTTGATATTTTCTGGTTTTATTATTGTTATGCCAAAGAAATTAACAAAAATCAATAAGAAAACTTCCCCATTCAAAATGTAGAAAATCTTTTCTGCAGTTGATTTTAAATTTAACAGACTTTCCATATGGATCGGTGACCCCATAAAGTATACATATTTTTGAACGTTATAATATTCTAAGCCATGTCCGTTCTTCCGCCCGATAGCGATCAAACGAATCGACCTAGTATGTTGAAGTGCTGCATGACGGTGACTTATGATCAAAAGCTTTTTGGGATTATAATAGGGCAGATCAATAATTCCGTGACTTTTCCAACTTCTCTCGTAGTTATATGAAATGCAACACTGCTCCCATCAAGTACCATCTGTTAATAGACTACTGTCAAGAGAGTTCCATTATTTAGTTTGTGTTTAGTTTGTGTTTTAAAACATACAACCTCTTGGATTTTTTTAAAAATGGGAAAAACTATTTTTTGCTCATTAAACATTATTTTTTTGCGGTAAAACACCGTCAATCAAACCAAGGAAAAGCTTGATAAATACTATGGGGACTCTGTACCATCGATTTCAATGGTAAAAAGTTGGTTTACTGACTTTTGTTGTGGTAGCACAAGTACAAATGACGCTGAACGTTCTGGACGGAGGCCAATTGAGGCCAATACACTCGAAAATTTCGACTAAATCCACGATATGGTGTTGGTCGATCGAATAGTAAAAGTGCATGATTGGATTGTTAATGCCATCCGCATTTCATATGGCAATGTGGTTTCGACTTTACATGATCAGTTGGGTTTGAGAAAGCAGTCTGCAGGATGCGTGCCTCATATTGACCAATTGATCATAAACGTAATCGTGTGACAACTTCAAAGGATTGTTTGGAGTTGTTTAACCGCAAATCGAATGAGTAGTTGCGGCGTTTTGTAACTGTGGTTGAAAAATGGATCCATTGCAACACTGCGGAGGCCAAGCAGCAGTCTAAACAATGGGTTTCTCTGGATGAACCGGTTCTAAAGAAGGCCAGGGCCACTTTATTGGCCAATAAGGTGATGGCAACAGTTTTTTGAGATAAACGCGGGATTATCCACATCGATTGCCTTCAAAAGGGAAAAACAATAAACGGTGAATATTTTGAGATTCAGCTTCAACGATACAATTATGGATAAAATAAATGCCTGTTTTATGGACCTTGAAAAATACTATTTTTTGGAAGGGGTGCACAAATTGGAGAAACGTTGGACTATGTGTATTGAGCTAAAAGAAGATTAGGTTAAAAAATATTTTTTTTGTGTTTTATTCGAAAAGTGACGGAATAATTGATATGCCCTTGTATTTTCAACAAACTATCTCAGCCTTATTTTGAATAATTGTACTAGCCTTAGCCGAGAAAAGCACACATATCCAGCCAACTACAGTCAGCAGCAGCCCCAATTTCTTTTTAAGCAGCTTAAAATACAAAATTGTTTGATTGCTGTTTTTAGGCTTATCTGAGCTGACGAGAAATGTGCAGCCGAAAAATGTGTATAATGTTTAATGTTGTAAATGCAGAAGAGAGCATGAAAAAATGAACAGAAAATGATGTGACAAAAAAAGCTAAACGTGAACGATATTTTTTTTTAGTTCAATAAATTTACTGACGATAAAAACAGTTTATAAATACCTCAATAATGTCTTTTATTGTTTAGTTAAACTAATTACTTTAACTCTTTTAATTTGTTTAACTTGTATGAAGTCAAAACAAATTTAAACACGAGTATAAGTATATGTGACAGTGCATAGAGAAAGGGACCTAAGGGTAAAAAAAAATCAATTTTCCCTTTTATTAATGTGGACAACATCTGAGCATCGAGTGAGACCGATCCCATGCCCCAAAAGTGTCCCCTTCCAGAGATATGCGCGTTTTATGAAAGTGATGGTACACCAATGATACAACTATTTAAATCTTTAAAATGGCTCTCCTTAACAAAACTGGTTTTTACCCATAGGTCCCTTTCTATTTTCCGCGTCACATATACTTATACTATAATTTTATCTGTTTGGCAAAATAAACATTTATATGTAGATATCTGTAGCAATTAATGCCGATTATGTATAGGAATTTATCTTGCAAAACGTTCCACTATAATAACCGCGATTTAAATTGCTTGTCATGTGTTGTGCAACTTCGGTAAGCAACTCTGAACTGAATAAGAAATATTTTTTGGCTGCGCAAAACGCTGCAGCATTTAAACTAGCACAAACCAGCCACCAGCTTTGCTAAAAAAGCAGCAATCAAGTTGCTTAAAAGGCTGCTTTTTATTTTCTTCATATCTATTGCTAATGCTTTTAGTAACATTTTTAAGCTGGTCAGTGCATTTTTCTATAAGCTTGTCATGTTTAAAAGCTGTAGCTTTCTTTAGCTAGTTGGTACGAGGGCTGCTATATATATTTCTGGCCTAATAATGAAATGCGAATATTTATCATCAAAAATGGTTTTATTGTTTTTCAAAGTATTCTCCAGCATGATTTATACACTTTTGCATGCGCTCAAACCAATTGTCGAAACACTTTTTCCACTCCGATTAAGACACCTACAAACCTGTTTTCGAACGCTTCAACAGCATCTTCTGGCGACGAAAATCGTTTACCACGCAATTTCTTCTTGATGGGCGGAAATAAAAATAAGTCAATGGCTGCCAAGTCAAGGCTGTACGGCGGATGACCCATCAATTCGACTTGTTGGCCGGTCAAAAAGGCGCTGGTTTGAGCCGATGAGTAAGAGCTCGCATTGTCATGGTGCACAATGGTTCGTCTTCTCTTGTTCGTTTTTCGAATTCCTTCGAAGATATCAGGTAACAAATTGTGGCGTACAACTCAGAATTGACCGTCATAGCGGAGCGTTGGTCAAGCGGAACAGTCGCCACATGACCATTTTTGGCGAAGAAACAGGCGACCATTTGCTTCGAATTGCTTCTTATACGAACAACTTTCGTTGGATTTGGCTCGTCTTCAAAGACCCACAAGGTCGATTGCTGTTTTGTTTTGGGCTCATACGCATAGATCCATGATTCGTCACCTGTGACGAAAAATGTTCGAAAATGTTCACGAGATAATTCCACTTTTTTGCCCAATTGATTTTTTTGATTTTTATACGTCAAAACGTTTTGAGTACGTTTATGCTAGAAAATGTCAAACTTTCCAATGAAAATGTCAGATGGCGCCAGGCAACACTTATTGTTGCCTAGACCAGAAATATATATAGCAACCCTCGTATGTATTATATTTTTAGCTGCACTTGCTGTTGGCTAACATTTGTTTGGGTTTTTTGTAGCTAAGGAAAATCAACAAATTCATGGATTTCGCTAACACTGCATTAGCCTTTAAAACCCTGGAGCCAGTCTTTAGTCGCACACCCTACTTTCCTTCTAGTCACCACAATATGACATCATTGAATGTGTAAACATCCTCCAATTATCTCCTTAAGGCAAGTTGAAGACAATTGTTGATCTTGCCACATATATTTAGTAACCAACTGCGTCATGAATAATTTCTATTCTTTTTTAATATCAAAAATTATGAAATACACAACTTTCCACTTACACTGGCATTGTCCTGTAACGCTTTACATTTGGTCTTTTCACTAGGATCCGTTATATCATTAATGCGTTTCTCAATTGTCTGTAAGTGAAAATCAATACAAGTTACACATGAGAAAATTTCGAAAAATAAAACGAAAAGGAAAATCTACTCACATTTGTTTGTTCAATCATTAATTGCAAATATGCATCCGCTTCGGAGACACGTCGGCCAAATATTTCCAAATAGTTTGCGCGCTTACTTGTCAGATCCTTGTTGTAGCCACCGAGATAGAATGCACTCTGATTGTCCCACATGCGACTACGATTCGCATGACGCCGTATTGTATCCTCTAAGCGTCGCACCCACTTTTCACGCTCCTCGCTGTGCTGAGCCTGTTGAGAATGAGAAAAACACAAATGCCAACCATAAAAGCGTATTTAGCAAAATAAGTAAAATGACGACATTTCAATCTAAAGAACACGTATCGGAATACAATATGTGTATCGTTCGTATCAAATGCAAAATACTCTTCATACCCACCCCGGACCAAGTCTAATCGTGGAGTGAATGTTACACATATGACAGTGTGCAGCAAGAGGGTAAATTCAAATTATTTTCCTGTTGGGTGTAGGGGGAAAATTGTCATATACGAGGGGCAAATGGTTTTTTTCTGCCATTGTCGAACAGGTTTCTTGTGTTTTTTGTTAAACTTATTAAAATCAAATGGCTTCATTTTTAATTAGCGGTCAAGGGGTGTGTAAGGGTTGTTGTTCTTCATGTTAATGTGGCAATAATTTTCATTTTTGGACACTTTAGACCAAGTGATTTTGTAACAGCGACAGGGCAAATTGATGTGTGCTTAGTAGGGTTTGCAATTTTCCCGAAACAGGGGAAAAATTGTAATCAAATCCCTAGGTTCCGGGACAAGAGATTTTCAGAATGTAATTTTAACTTTTAAACTAAATTTTTCTCAATTCAAAAAAAAACTTTTCTCAAGAAAGTTAAAAAGCATTTTTTTTAGAAAAAATTGTACCAAGTGGGCAATATTATTTACGTTCAAAGATGTTGGATAGGTATTTAGTAGATGATTAAAAACACATTTAAATTTTGATATATATTTAATATATAGGGTGGACGATATAAAATTATAAATTTGAATCGTCTAAAAAAAAGTGTTGTTAATTTGTTAAAATTTTTGGTTTTATTGGAAAGGTTGAACTTTGCCATTTAATAATGGAAAGTTTTCGCTTCGCCGAATGGGTTAAAGATTGTTTGGCTGAGGATAAAGAATTTTACCGAAAAATCATGTTTTCAGATGAAGCTCATTTTCATCTCGATCAATAATCAAAATTGCCACATATGGGGTTTGGAGAACCCATAGGCGACTATTGGTGTGGATTTTCGACTGGCGGCCTTTTTTCTTAGAAAATGAGCAAGGAGCCGCCGTTAACGATGAGCGATACCGCGGTTTAAACAAGACGGGGCCACGCAAGCATCGATATTTTACACACTGTTTTTAAAAGTCTAATAATCAGCCGAAATTGTGATGTCAAACGGCCGCCTCGGAGCTGTCGAGTCCTTTGGATTATTTTCTGTTGGGAGCCATTACGGATAAATGTTACGCAAAGCATTCAGAAAAAAATTGAAGCGTTGAAACATGAAATCGAAGTTGCCATTAAAGAGATTCGACCAAAAACAATAGAAAATGTACTGCCGAGCCAGTCGTGGGTCATATAAATGATATTGTGTTCCATTATAAAATGAAAAAGTTCCACTTCCAATAAAACCAGAAATTTGAAAAAATTATCAGTAATTTTTTTAACAGTCTTAATCAATTCCTAGTTTTCAAGGGCTTGGCAAATTTCTCGTCGGCAAAGAATCAATGGAAGAAATTTTTGGCCCAGAGAATTCAGAACAGATTCTGCTGTTATCAAAGTTATGACTATGTCCAATGCTTGGACGTTTCACGGTACTTTTTCACTAACTTCATTATTTATTATCTAAATTATTACAAATTATCTAGAATTCTAACATTCTAAGTCGTCGATATTAAGACTTCCGCCACTATGTTATATCAAGCTCTAGCGTCATTTCTTTGTTGAAATTTATAATTCTATAAAATAATGTTTTTTGAGTACTTAATGGCTTTATCGAAATTCCTGTCATCGGGAAAAAAGAAAAATAGAGCATTTTTTACCTCTAGTATTATATTAAATTCAAGGGCCGATGTAAATGTGAACCGCACGTAAACGTCAAGTTTTTTTCTGCATTTCATTTGATATTTCTCAATTTCAGACTAACTCAATTTGAACCATGGAAAGATACACAAACGAGCCACGCGTTAAAGTTATTATATAGCGGATGATCAATTTACGAAGAAAATCATCTTCAGTGATGAGGCACACTTTCACCTTAGTGGATTCGTCAGTAAGCAGAATTGCCGCATTTGGGCGAATGATAATCCAAGAGTGATTGTCGAAAAAACAATGCACCTACAAAGACTGACTGTTTGGTGCGGTTTATGGGCTGGCGGCATCATCGGGCCGTGTTTTTTTTCGAAAATGAGGCCGGTCAGGCAGTTACTGTGAATGGTGTTCGCTATCGTGAAATGATAACGAACTTTTTATGGCCCGAATTGGAAGGTATGGATGTGGACGATATGTGGTTTCAACAGGACAGTGCCACTTGCCACAGCTAACGACATAATGGCTCTTTTGCGCGACAAATTCGATGGCCGTGTTATACCGTGGCGATGTTAATTGGCCGCCAAGATCAGGTGATTTGACACCGTTAGACTTCTTTTTTTGGGGTTGTACGTCGAAAAGGCAGCAACAATTTAAGAGCTAAAGGATGAGATAATTCGGCACATTAACGGCATAGAACCTCAATTATGGCTTAGCGTCATAGAAAATTTGGACCATTGGATGGAGGTGTGCCGCCGAGGTCGCGGCATCCATTTAGCCGATATTTTGTTCCATACATAATTGAACCATACCAATATTATCATAATAAAAAGAAATGACAATAATTTCCTCAATATTTTTGTGTTTTATTCAAAATTAACCTCGGCCCTAAAAATTTAACCACTATTTATTACACTATTCTTAGCCAATTTTTATTAATATTTCTCCCCTGAGTCATTTAATCTTCCTTTTCATAAGCCCCTGCACAGTGTGCAAAATATTCCTTATTTTCTTTTCAATATTTTCAGAGAGGCTTACTTCATTTGTACAGAGCCGACTGGAGATCATCTGGTTTTTCTTAGCGCCAAAGTCAGAAAAAGTAAAACCAATTTTTAAGATTTTGAAAAACGGTTTCTGTCTTAGTGTGGCAAGTAACATTTCTCAGACGATCCATACTTACAACATCTAAATAAACTTTTCTTTGTAAAGGGTGGTTCAACTATAACGGATGATGTTAATTGTGAGTCACATCCTAACGTCAAGTTTTTTGCCCAACTTAATTTGACATTTCTTTGCTTCAGTATTTGATAAACTTAACCATTGAGGGTAATACAATTAAGCAGCGCGTTGAAATTGTTGAATATTAGAAGTACAACAGGACAGAAGTAAAACAATTATTTAAATTGATTACCCCTGATGATAAACGACGAAGTCAGTTCGAAATATTGGGTTATTTAAAATTAAATAAATTATAAAAACACCATCTGTATTTTGCTTATGACCTCAAGCCTAACAATATCGAAAAAATAATTGTTGAAACCTTTTACGAAAATGGGCGTTGAAATGCAATTTATGCACTTCGTGATTTTTTTGGTCAGCATAATCGACCAAATGTGTCCACAATCGGGAGAATTGTGCAAATATTTGTGCAGGCTTGCTTGTCATCGGGCCGCACTTCTTCGAAAATGAGGTCGGCCAAGCAGTTACTGTAAGATGATAACGGACTGATTGTGGCCAAAAATTGAGGATATGAACCTGGAGAATATGTGCCTCCAACAGAATGGTGCCACTTGCCACACCCCCAACGAAACAATGGCTCTTTTGCGCGAGAAATTTAGTGACAGTGTTATCTCACATCGTGGAAATGCCCATTAGCTGCCACGGTCTTGTGATTTGACACCGCTGGACTTCTTTCTTTGGAAAGTGATGAGATACGATAAATTTTCAGAGTCATTGAAAATATGGACCATTGAGTAGAGGTATGTCACTAAGCCGAGGCTATATTTTGTTTTGCACATAATTGTTCTATCATAATAAAAAAAAAACATTAAGATAATTCGTGCGTCTTAGTAAGACCACCCTTTAGTAATTCTTAATTCATATTTTTCTACAAATACAAATTTTTAAATCAAACGGTTTATGATGCATCAGTTCTTGTATCCAAAAAACATTCAAAAATTGTTCACCAATTTTTAAAGTTATCAGCTTAGCGACCGCTTACTCTTTTAAAAAACAAGTACCAAATGAATACGCCTAATGTAATGATTTAATATTTGTGAAGCGCTAAATAGAAAGGGACCTAAGGTTAAAAACCAGTTTTGTTCAGGAGAGCCATTTTAAAGATTAGGTCCCTTTCTATTTGCGCTTAGAAATGTCGACTTCACTTTCATAAAACGCGCATATCTCTGGGAGGGAACACTTTTGGGGTATGGGATCGGTCTCATTCGATGCTCAGATGTTGTCTACATCAAAAAAAGAAAAAAAAAAAAAGAAGAAAAAAATGATTTTTTTACCCTTAGTCCCTTTCTCTATGCGCTGTCACATTTATTTCGAGGTTTTGTCAATGGAAAAACAAGTCAACTGACACTACATCATACAAAAAATACCCATGTCTATTTAAGAAGAAAATGTGGTAGATACATTTAAAAAATTAGTGTACTGTTTACTTACCTGAAAATGAAATGTTTTATGATCCACTGTTATTGTAAAGGTGTTGTCCTCCTGATCGTCAATGCCAATGACGGCATCTTTCAGACGTACACAGCCACGGCGAACTCCTTTCATCATTTTCTCCTTCGACTGCAAAAAAAATAGGAACAAAATGGAAAACATTAAAGCTTAACAAAACGAATTGAAAGAAACGTATGAATGACAAATCAAAATGTCAGAAGAATGAATGACAAATAAAAAACCAAAAGAAAAATAAAAAAATGTAGTTCAATGACTTTCCGTTCGGCTTCGCCGAAAATTATGAGTTCTACTGTGAAATCTACAAGTACGGTCTGTGTACGATACCAAGAAATGAAGTCAGTTCTTGATTTAAATAGGTCTGCTGTCAATAATGAGCAATTCCTCATTTTTTGGTGCGGGTGATACGAGTAGATATCTTTAATTTGTATGGCATTATTTTCTGCATTCATTGCGGGTTATATGGCAATAGATTTATGTCCCTTGGACAACTTGAAGTATTTTCTATGTTAGACAGAGTCCTTGTTTGACATGATTATCGCCGTGATGGCTTCGACCATGGTGCGCCTATCGCACAGGAGCCATTGCCAAGCAACGGTCAGCGCCCCTTAAGGCCAATCTCGCCGTTTCCAATTCGAAGTGTACAGTAATGGACACAACTCCCCCCTTGGTCAGGGACCGATGCCTAAACCTATGCTGATCTACGGGCCACAGCACCCGGTTACATGCAACTCCACACTGAGCCGAAACTTTCTCCACGATTTGAGTTCAAACCACAGCCGCCACCATAATCACCGAAGGTCCGCACCTACTAGCCCTAGAACAACAGTTCTAGGGGCTCCTTACTGCCCGTGGTACCAGACTTTAGTCTTCCGTCAGACCTCATAGCCGAGCTACTACCAGTTTGCGATCCACACAACGTGATACTGGTCACCCAAAACTAGAGGCATCGGTCGTGGGATATGTGCCTTCATATGTGACAGCACATAGAGAAAGGGACCTAAGGGTAAAACAAATCAATTTTCACTTTATTTTTTATGATGTGAACATCTGAGCATCGAATGAGACCGATCCCATGCCCCAAAAGTGTCCCCTGCCAGAGATATACGCGTTTTATGAAAGTGATGGTACTCCAAAGATACACGTATTTAAATCTTTAAAATGGCTCTCCTGAACAAAACTGGTTTTTACCCTTAGGTCCCTTTCTATTTTGCGCGTCACATATAGGTGTTACGGTCTGAAACCATGCTGTACATGGACATGGCTTGCTCACAGCTCAAAACAATGCGATCGGGATTTCGATTTTCGCCGGATCGATGATATATGAGAATAAGATCGAGATAAAATGTGATTAACTTTTCTACAAAAAAGTTAGTTTTAACAAAACTTAACAATAACAGGATGGCCCGAATTCAAGTTTCAACATCAAAAATTTAACAAAAAAAAAATGTTGTTCTGCAACACAAGTTCATATAATACAAGGCAGCTTTGCTTTAGCGCTTTCTCTCAACCCAATTTTTCAAGACCTTGAGAAGGATTAGCCAATTTTTTTGGTGTTGCGTTTAACAGTCTCTTCAAGGCCTCAGTTCAAGCCACTGATATCTTCAATAAACTGAAAAGCAGGAACAATGCCCTCAAGTCGATCGCCGGCAGCATTTGGGGCACCGACAAAGAAACCGTGTTGACTTCTTAAAAAGCGCTAGGTCGTTCTGTAGCGAACAACGTAGCGCCGGTGTGGTCGGCGAACGTGAGTACGATGCAGTGGAAGAAAATTCAGACTTGAAGAATGCCGCCCTGAGAACATCAGGAGGTTGTCTCCGTAAATCTTCCGAGGACCATCTACAAGAGGAACATCTCGCGCAGACAACTGTAATGCAGCTCTGAACAACTTTCATGCTGATAAAGTCGCTGCGACAGTATATAGCCATAACGTGCTTGTGGGACATTTCCCGGAGATTTCACCAGAGGAGAAGGAGCTACCTCAGCTGAGATCTGAACAGTGCAGCCGCTTGAATTCGTATTGGCCGCGATTTAATGGAAATGCAATCAGGGACCACATGATGACAAGCGGGACCGTTTCCTCCGGAGTAGACCAAACTCGGTGGTATCATGCACGACGGAGTTTAGGACTACCACTCCAACAAGCACCACAAAAATAGGCATTGCTAAGTCATTGCCATTGTTACCATCGCTAAGCACATTCAGCAAATAGAGGAAAAAAACGAACGATGTTGTACAGCCCTACGTACGAGGTTAGAAATCGCCTGGCCTTGATAGTCAGAAGCAATTGGGGAACCCACTCTTCGAATTCCCCTAAATAGTTATTCCAGACAGCAGGTTCGATTTTAAAGAAAGCTAAGAGAGCTAAACTGCCGCCCTATAGGAGTCAGCAAGAATGTTTCTCAATATAGAAGAGCTGGATGACGACAGTCGTTAACTTCGCGATTCTTTATGCAGCTCCAGTCTGGGCAGATGCGAAGGTCCGAAGGAAGCTTACCTCTATTTGTCGATTGAGTGCCTCTCCGAACAATAAATAGTTTCCGATTAAGGAATGATGCCGATCGGCATACTGGTAGAATTAGCTCGGCGCAAACCCATCTGAGAGAAGATAAATGTTCAAGGTCGAAAGGGGAGTCTCAAAGGATGCGTGGCAAGCAAGGTGGGACGGAAGTTCGAAAGGCAGGTGTGCACATCAGCTAATTCCCACTGTCTGGGACTGCACTTACTGTTTCCAAGGTTTCCTCTTGTATCTATGAAGATTCCATACCTGTGGTACACAATAAAGAAAAAAACCCCAGTTTCTTTAACAACAACGTTCGTAAACATTTGGCTAGAAACCAAAAAGAATATTCCAAATTTAAAGTTCGGCCAAACATATGAGGAATCGCTCGTGTAAGAAAAACGCACATAATTAAAATACATTTGTACTAGACATTATTTTGTAATTCCCTAGGTCGCTGTTGCTAAAATTCTTGTACTCACACACTAAGAGCTTCAATCGTATGTTCTGATGGTTTGCACTAGTACTTTCTTCCCAGCCCCAGCACTTTATATACGGCGGTTGTGTGGGGGTTACGACTTTTCCTACCTCGCATTACGATCGAAAATTTTAGTTTGGATTGATCGGGTAATGAACGAACACACAGCAGTGTAATCTTAATCCAGCGTTGATAAACAATCAAACGAGGCGCTGAATAAATCAACGAAAAAAGGATATAGCAGCAAACTCCAATTCATCTGGACCCGATAAAGAAATGATGAAGAGTTTATTTGAGGAATTGAATTGTTAGTAAAGCAACAATGTGGTGGAATAGATTTAAAATATTAAAATGTTTTTTACTGATCTAGCTGTCGAATCGGAGGACCGTTTCGGCTTTGATTCCCCAACATTTCTCATTACCGTAATTATTGTGTACCTAGTGTTTGTTTACACAATTGGACCCAGGTAAGTGAAATTAAAATCGAAAAACAGAAAATGAAAACAGTTCATTGAAATAAAAAAGTAATGTGTTTAAAACAAATGGATATATAATGAGTTCGGGTTCGTTGTACTGTTAAATCTTTATTTTAATGACATACGAGGGCTGCTATATATATTTCTAGCCTCATAATGAAAATGCGAATATTTATCATCAAAAATGGTGTTAGTGTTTTTCAAAGTATTCTTCAGCATCATTTGTCTTTATATGTATAAGTATACACTATTGCATGCGCTCAAAACAATTGTCGAAACACTATTTCCACTCCGATTGAGACACCTCCAAAACATGTTTTTCCAATGTTTCAACAGCATCTTCTGGCGATGAAAATCGTTGATCACGTATTTTTTTCTTGATGAGCGGGAATAAAAAGAAATCATTGGATGCCAAGTCAGGGCTGTACGGCGGATGACACATCAATTCGACGTTTTAGCAGGTCAAAAAGGCACTGGTTGTCATGGTGCATGATTCGTTGTCATGGTGCATGATTCGTCTTCTCATGTTCGTTTTTAGAATTTCTCCGAAGACTTCAGGCAAACAAATCGTGGTGTACCACTCAGAATTGACCTCCTACGCTGTTCATGTCCAGTTTTGCCGAGCATTTGCTTCGAAGTGCTTCTTCCACGAACAACTTTCGTTGGATTTGGCTCGTCTTTGCAGACCCACACGGTCGATTGCTGTTTTGTTTCGGGCTCATAGGCATAGATCTATAATTCTTCAGCTGTGGTGATCTTATAAACGTCTTTTGAAGCACCGCGATCGTATTTTTTCAAAATTTCTTTGCACCAATCGACACGAGCCTTTTTTTGGGCGATTGTCAAATTGTGCGGGATCCAACGAGAACAAACCTTTTTTCACGGCCTGGTGTTCATGCAATATCGAATGTATGCTGGTGGAAGAAATGCCCAAGGATGCCTCTATTTCACGGTATGTCACATGGCGATCTTGCATTATCAGTTCACGCACGGCATCAATGTTCTCTGGCACAACGGCCGTTTTTGGACGACCTTCGTCTTTGAACGAACGTCGGCCACGATTTAATTCATTAAACCAGTTTTCACAGTGCTAAAGGATAATGCTTCATCGCCATACAAAGATTTAAGTTCATCGATGCACTCTTGACGTGATAATCCACGTCGAAAGTTGTGAAAAATGATCGCTCGAAAATGTTCACGAGTTAATTCCATTTTTTTTGCCAAATTGATTTTTTCAAGTCACTGTAAACAACACAAATGATGGTCAAAACGATCTGAGTACGTTTAAGCTAAAAATGTCAAACTTTCTAACGGAACTGTCAGATGGCGCCACAATACGTGTTGGCTAGGCTAGATATATATATCAACCCTCGTATTATTCTTCCAATTTGTACGCGGACTATATCAACAAAAGAGGTAATAGCTCCAAATCGGTCCAAGATTGCTTGTTTGTCCATCGTTATACAAGTATACTTATACAATACCATTTGATCGAGAATTAATATAAGTTTATGAATCTTTGGCATCTTTGTACTGGTACTAAGAGTATAATTTTTTATCCCACACTGATCTATCGTAAAGAACAGTGCAAAATTTCTTCAAGATGGATGTAACATGTGGCATCAAGAGCTAAATACATTAAATCGGTTTAACGGTTAACATATGTTTTACCGATTTTCTTAAAAGTCAAAAAACTTATTTGTACCAAATTGCATATGGATCGGGCAACAATTGCAACTTCCTGTTATACTTAGTAGGCACATAAATACTGTTACAACATTGAACACACCCATTTCAATAGTAGAACTGAACATACCCCGTTAATGTCATATGGGTTTTGAAAGCTAACCTCAATAGCTTTAGTCTGTAACAGGATTTTAAAATTGTTTCAACTTTCATCATGGAGTGGTCAGATAATGAAAACCGTATCGCTGTAATAGCGCTTTTCAAGTGTGAAATGAAAAAAGCGATATTTTCAAAACGCTCCGGTCACTAGGAATTAGCCGCATGTTCGTCTACCGATGCATAAAACTGTTTGAGGAGACTGGAGATGTAAAAGACCGCAACCGGTCCGGCCGCCCACGCTCTGTTCGAACACCGCATGTCATCAAAGCCGTTAAATCAAGAATTCACAGAAGTCCGCTCCGAAAACAGAAAATTGTGGCCCGTGAGATGAATATCACGCAAAAGTCCATGAGTCGAATCCTAAAAAAAGACTTGGGACTTGGGGCTTTCAAACGACGTACCTGACATTTATTGACTGCAGCTTTAAAAAAATAGGATTGAAAAATGCAAACGTCTTTTGGTGAAGCGCGCTGATAACTTGCACAGGAAAATTTTGTTCACCGATGAAAAAATTTTTACCGTTCAGGTAAAATTTAACAAACAAAATGATAGAGTGTATGCGCGATCATCTAAGGAAGCATCTGAACTGATCCCAAGGGTGGAAAAGGGTCATCACCCAGCTTCAGTCATGGTTTGTCTCTTACGATGGGGTCACTGACCAGCATTTCTGCTAACAAAGAGTCAAAACATCGGCCAAAGTTTACCAAGAAACCATTTTTAAAGCTGTTGTGAAGCCTATAAACAATTCCCTGTTCCAAAACCAGCCATGGGCTTTTCAGCAGGATTCTGCGCCGGCCCATAAGGCTAAAACGTCCCAGGCCTGGCTTCGAAACAATTTGCCAGCGTTCATTTCCTCTGGAGAATGGCCCTCAGGCAGTCCAGATTTGAATCCATTGGATTACAAATTGTGGTCGGTTTTAGAGGACAAGGTTTGTCACACATTAGATCTCTTAAGACTGCTTTGGTTCGAGCTGTGGCCAATTTTCCAATGGACGAGATTCGTGCAGCTATTGACGATTGGCCAGTGCGACTTAAGGCGTGTGTAAAGGCAAAAGGCCGAAATTTCGAATAAGTAGATTCTTTTTGGATACAATGTACATCAATAAATATATTAAAAAATATTTGGTCCAAAAACATTCAGTACTTTTTTATTTTACAGCCTAAATAAAACGTGTGTAACAGTATTTATGTCCCTAAGTATTGTAAGGATGTCCGTTTAGGTTCCAATTGTTATGCATTATCGCTTGCATACATTAAACGGAAGAAAAAAGATGGCTCGAAGTAAATAATAAAGTGTTCCAAAAGTATTAGCGACTATAACATTATTATGGGAGAAGTCGACTAAGCCGACCAGAAGAAAGCCGTCTATAACCGCAAGTCTCAAAAATGGTGAAAGAAAGTTTTCTACAAACTTCGCGTAAAAGAAGCAGAAATTATCGTTAAAGGCTTTCTGGTATCACTTGCCAGTAGAGAAAGAAAAGCGCTGTCGCTGCACTTTACTTGGTATCGAAAATCGCACAAAGATGATATGCTTCGACTGCGAAACGCTTTGTTCCACAATATAAATCCTTAATTACATTAATGTTCTTAAATAATACATAAAACAAATAAAAATAACTTTATTTGAAATCGATTAATCTTCTAATATTTATATTTTTTTTAAATTTTAATCGCCAATTAGGAACACTTATTGGGATTTTATGTCCCACGAAAAATGATAATTGGGATTATACGTCCCAGGTAAAAGTACGATTTCAGAGTATGCAGAGGATATTTTTTAGCCATATCTTTGAGAATATTTAAAAAATTCGGTCCCAAAAGGAGTTAAGTATTTAATACGTGCTTTCTTGGGAGACATTACCTTGGTTAACCCGTTTTCGGTTACAACTGTGGAGACTCTTGTATTTACTCAACAGATACTTTTTTGTGTACGCACCATGGCGTGGCGAGTTGAGACGCACTTAAGACCTCATGATGCAGAACCTTTTGCAACTTGTTACCCAGAAAATTGGCCCAATTAAACGTTTACTATGAACGTATGGTCGTTTATAGTTGTTCGAATTAAATTTCAATGCTACGAGTATAAATGCATATTTTTCCACAATCTGTTAAAACTTAAAAAAAAATAAAGCTTAAACGGGTGAACTAACTGCAGGAGCCCAAAAATGGTAAATCCAAAAAATATGGAAATATTGAAACTCAAATTAAAGGAAATTTTTGTATGAACTTAAATATTGGAGTGCATATAAGATTTGGCCTGGTCGAACATAAAGACCATGATAAAACATTGAACTTGCGCTATAATTTGTATAAATTTCGCAATGTCGATGTCCTTCTAATATGCAAACTTACCAGGATGTGGACACATTGGCCATTTAATGGCAATAAATTGGATTTTTGTGACAAATGAGCATCATAAAGGGTAATCCGCCAAAAGTTTGACAGCTTTCATATTGTTCTTTGTCTAGGTAGCTGCACTTATTATTCAAGTGTTTGCAAGTTCAAAATTTACATATTTTTTTAAGGTACTCAACGACAGTCAACCAAAAAGAATAGAAACCACAATACATTGTTTTTTTTCTTTCTTTGTTTTAATATGTATTAGACTAACAAAGTTAAATAATACAATTTAAAAAAAATTGTCGTAAGCACCAGAACCGATTTTGTGCAAATACAATCAATTATTCCAAAACTAAGCATTAATTCGTTTCGATTTCTATGACATGTCATGGTAATTTATAGTGGCAAAAAATGAAAATTTCCCTAACAGCTATGAAATAATTGAAATTGGGTCTAGGACCTTAGCAATAATGGCCTTTAAAACAGCACCACGATGGTCGAAGTGAAAGTCTGGCGTTACTCGTGTTGGATTGTATTTGTTTGTAATTTCTATAGCTTTGAGGCAAATGCGAATTGTATAGGGTCTAGGGGATTCTTGTCCCGGTATTTCAAAAATGCATAGTGGCAATGAATTTTATAGTTGATATTGTAACTCGTAGGAATTGGACTTTGGACTGTATCCAATTCAAGGTGTTTAGGGATTGAGACGGAAAGGTTTCATTGATTTGTGGAATTGGGAAAAAATAAATTTAAATGTGTTTCCGCAAAAGCCATAACTTTAAATGAAGTTTTAGATGAATATATTCATAACGTTAATGTATGACCCAAACTACTCCAAGTATTCTACAAAGTAATAATGCAAAATTTATATTAACATTTAAATTTGTCGGTGTTTTTTTGTTTTGTTATGATCATTTGTTGTTATAATTTTTGAAAGAGTGAATTGCTCCACAAGCTAGTTAGGTCAGGTTTGTCATTAGGCATGTTTTATTTAACAAGCGCAAAAAACGCCGTAAAGACGATATTTAAAAAATCGTTATCCAAAAAAACACAAAACTCGTTATACCCCCCACCGAAGAGTGGAGGTTACGCTAAATTTGTCATTCCCTTTAAATATTATTGATCGCCGTAAACTTCTACAACAATCAAGCCATGTCCTTCAAGGGACTAAAGGTACCTCGGTAAAAAGTTCACTTCTTTGAGTATGGCTAAAATGGGTACCGTTGGTTAGAACGCACGTATTACCTTAAAAAAGGATAGTTGCTAGACTTTTTAGCTCAAGTGGCCCAAAAAACGTCCAGCATGGTCAAAGACTTTAAAGTAATTTTTTGTAACGAAAATTCGAAATGTCTGTAGAATTTTGCATATACCTTCAACAACTCTTATCCGAAATAAGCACTGAATATCGTTGAAAAGGCCAATTTTTCCTCTAAACACCGCCCCTTACATTTTGAAAATCGGCTTAGTGATAAAGCAGTTCAAAATCAACGTAAATTGACTATTTAACCTTCTGCCGCAGATTAAGTGTTGACCAGTGTAGTCAATATGGACATACGAGGGTTGCTATATATATTTCTGGCCTAGGCAACACTAAGTGTTGACTGGCGCCATCTGCCATTTCCACTGGAAAGTTTGACATTTTTTAGCATAAACGTGCTCAGAACGTTTTGACATAGGACCATCATTTGTGTTGTTTACAGTGACTTGAAAAAATTAATTTGGCAAAAAAAATGGAATTAACTCGTGTGCGTTTTCGTGCGATCATTTAAAACAACTTTCGACGTGGATTATCACGACAAGAGTGCATCGATGAACTTAAATTTTTGTATGGCGATGAAGCACCATCCTATAGCACTGTGCAAAACTGGTTTAATGAATACAATCGTGGCCGACGCTCGCTCAAAGACGAAGGTCGTCCAAAAACGGCCGTTGTGCCAGAGAACATTGATGCCGTGCGTGAACTGATAATGCAAGATCGTCATGTAACATACCGTGAGATAGAGGCGTCCTTGGACATTTCTTCCACCAGCATACATTCGATATTGCATGAACACCTGGAATTAAAAAAGGTTTGTTCTCGTTGGATCCCGCACAATTTGACATTCGCTTAAAATTGATGCTAAGAAATTTTGAAAAATACGATCGCGGTGCTTCGAAAAACTTTAGTAAGGTCGTCACAGGTGACGAATCATGGATCTATGCATATGAGCCCGAAACAAAACAGCAATCGACCGTGTGGGTCTTTGAAGACGAGCCAAATCTAGCGAAAGTTGTTCGTGGAAGAAGCACTTCGAAGCAAATGGTCGCCTGTTTCTTCGGCAAAACTGGTCATGTCGCGACTGTTCCTGAGTGGTACACCACAATTTTTTTGCCTGCAGTCTTCGGAAAAATTCGACAAACGAACAAGAGAAGACGAATCATTGTGCACCATGACAATGCGAGCTCTCACACACTGACCGGCCAAAACGTCCAATTGATGTGTCATCCGCTGTACAGCCCTGACTTGGCACCCTATGACTTCTTTTATTCCCGCACATCAAAAAAAAAATGCGTGGTCAACGATTTTCGTCGCCAGAAGATGCGATGGAGTGGAAAAAGTGCTTCGACGATTGGTTTGAGCGCAGGCAAAAGTGTATAAACCATGCTGGAGAATACTTGAAAAATAATAAAACCATTTTTGATGATAAATATTCGCATTTTCATTATTAGGCGAGAAATATACATAGCAGCCCTTGTATATTGTAGATCAGACCTTCAACAAGATAACGAAGTGAATAGATAGATAATGAGCTATTGCTAAAACGTTTTTTTTTTGGCTTAAACCAAATTTTTAAAATAAAGAGTGTCCCAGTATGAGTGCATTATTGAAATTTAGTGTCATTTTTTGTGCAAGTGTCAGCTCTGAAATTTTTGTTCCGTTTATTTAAGTTAAAAAAATAGCGCGCTTTGCGAAAGAAAACGCGTTATAATTGTCAGAACTTATTAAAAAAGTTTGGAAAGTAATACTGAGACTGCTGGCAAACTTCGAAGAATTTTCGGTCGAAAAAGTGCACCAACCATTCGATGAGTGGTCAACACATTTATAGAAACAGGGTCAGTTATAGGCAGTACGACTACCGTGCGTCAACGCACCCATCGGTCTCATAAAAACATTGCTGCATTGTTAACGAGAGTGGTGCCGAAAGCCCTAAAAAACATTAATTTAGCATCGTTCTCAACAAGTTAATAATGTCATAAAGCACTACGCAGAGAATTTTGGAAAAGAGTTTCCACTTTTATGCATACAAAATTTAGCTTAATCCGGAGCTCAAACCAACAGACGTCGGCAATTCGCACTATGGGTAATAAAGCAAAGTAAAGTCAATAACTGTTTGGTGCGGATTTTGGTCAGGCGGTGTGATTCGGCCTTACTTTTTTTAAAGATGCAGCCGAAATCGCAGTGACTGTGAACTGCATTAGTTACAGGAACATGATAACGGAGTTGTTGTGGCCATAACTAGATGGCATGGATCTGAACGACATGTGGTCTCAACAAAACGACGCCACCTGCCGCGCCTATAACAAACGATTTGTTGCAGCAACGATTGACGCAACAAATGATCTCAAGAAGTTCTGATGTTTTGAGAAATAGCGGGTGTATACGAATAAACCAGAAAAAAATCATGAGCTTAAATAAAAGATCCAACGCGTCTTCAGGAGATACAGCCCTATATTTGCGAAAAAGTCTTGGACAATTTCATAAAAAGAGTAATGGACTTTCATTAGAGCTGTGAAGGCCATTTGACGGATATTTTTTTCCATACATAATTCGAAAATGTCTTATACACAACCCAATAAAAAAAAAATCAAAACTATCTCAAAAAATGCGCGTTGCATTCTTACTGAGACACCCAAGTAATATATATATATATATATATATATATATATATATATATATATATATATATAAATATATAAATTTACAAAAACATATAAATGGTTCCGGGGACTATTATTCAAATAAGTCAAAATGTCGTTTTGTCCCGAGGGTAGAAATTAACAAACTGAACAAAAATTTACACAACACGAAGAAACCACACAATAGCGTATGGTATTATATAAGTAGTCACATAGGATCATACGAGTACTATAAAGATTGTACGAAGTTTCTATATATGTGACAGCGCATAGAGGAAGGGACCTAAGGGTAAAAAAATCAATTTTCACTTTTCTTTTTTCATGTGCACAACATCTGAGCATCGAATAAGACCGATCCCATGCCTCAAAAGTGTTCCCTTCCAGAGATATGAGCGTTTTATGAAGTAATGATACACCAAAGATACACGTATTTAAATCTTTAAAATGGCTCTCCTGCACAAAACTGGTTTTTACCCTTAGGTCCCTTTCTATTTTGCGCGTCACATATGTAAATATTATAATAATTTTTCTGCAAGTTGAGCACGTTTTAAGTCAATGTCCGGTTTTACAGCGCCGGCGATCCTATGGGTCTCTGAATAATCCAGCCTAACTTTAATGTTTAAAGATAATTACAAGCGGAATTATTCACTATTACAAATTGAATTACAAAACCAACACTGCCTCCTATAGGGTACACTATATATGTACACCTTATAGGAGGCCTATATATACATCGTATCATGCCTAATTAGGCATCATTACTATAATGATTGCAATTATTTCCTAGTTTAAAATGCCAAAGAGAGAGACACTTAATTCCCACTAACAATTTAAGTTTTAACTTTAAAATAAAAAAATTACTTTAAAATGTTATGATTTATTTTTATGTATTTCTAGGTTTATGAAAAGTCGCAGACCATACAAATTAAAGGGATTTATATCGATTTACAACGTCATACAGATCCTGTCATGCATATATTTGGTAACACAGGTAAGTTGTCAAACCAAAGACTATCTGAAGAGCAAGCAGGTTTCAGATTAAACTACGTTTTTCATACAAAGCTCATATAACATTTTTAATTTGAATCGTCTGTAAAAAAGTACTGATAATTTTCCAAATTTCTAGTTTTTTTGAAAAGGTTGAACTTTATTACTTATTAATGGAACATTATATCATTCATATGACTACAACTGGCACGGCAGTACCACATCCGATCAACCCAATTTTTCAGTACGTTTTCGATTATTTCGGGACGATTCTTTTCAATGGCAACTACGATATTTCTTTTCAACGCTTCACGTGACATCACAATTTCGGCTGATTATTCGATTTTCAAAAACAGTGCGTAAAATATCGATGGTTGCGTTGGCTTTGTGATATGTGGCCCCGTCTTGCTGAAACCATAAGTCGGTACATGTCATTTTCTGAATTTTTTAAAAAAAAAATTTTTTTGAGCATGGTAGCGCTTACCGTTGACGGTAACGGCTTCTTTCTTATTTTCAAGAAAAAAAGGGCCCAATGATGCCGCCAGCCCAACATCCACACCAAACAGTGACTTGTCGTGGATGCGTTGGCTTCTCAATAGTCACGTGTGGATTCCCTGAACCCCATATGCGGCAATTTTGCTTATTGACATAGCCACCGAGATGAAAATGAGCTTCATCTGAAAACACGACTTTTCGGTAAAATGCATCTCCTGCCAAACAATCTTCAGCCTATTAAGCGAAGCGAAAACGCATCGGATGGTGTTCCATTATTAAATGACAAAGTTTAACCTTTGCAATAAAACCTGAATTTTTGAAGTAATATAAGTACTTTTTTTTAAATTCTAAATGACACACCCTATGTGTACGCCCGCAGTTAAAGCTAACTTCATGATTGACTATACCCTCTACTCATTTAGGACTTTCTTTTAATTTTAAATAAAAACTTGAATTCGATTTGGTTTTAGCTATCCTTATTCTGACCTGAAAGAACAATTTCTCTAACATTTTCAGAAGTAGGTTGTCTTTTCAAAAGGTCCAAATAAGAAGCACTCTTTCCAGCATTTCGACAGATTTTTGAATTTATATACTCCAAAGAAAGTAAAAGTGGACAAATAAGTTCTACCGTGCCGAATATACATATGTGACGCGCAAAATAGAAAGGGACCTAATGGTAAAAACCAGTTTGTTCAGGAGAGCCATTTTAAAGATTTAAATACGTGTATCTTTGGTGTACCATCACTTTCATAAAACGCGCATATCTCTGGGAGGGAACACTTTTGGGGCATGGGATCGGTCTCACTCGATGCTCAGATGTTGTACACATCAAAAAAAAAAAGTGAAAACTGATTTTTTTACCCTTAGGTCCCTTTCACTACGCGCTGTCACATATTCTCTATCATGAATTAGTATGAAAGGCTGTATATCTTCTAATTGCCTGTCAAGGAAGCATTCAAATATCTCAATTTCACGCCCCTTTTCTGAAACGTGACCATTTATGGAAATTTCGATATAAAGAATTTGCTACTTTCAAAATGTTATAATGATCGGTACATTATATAAGCCTATATCAATATTGTTTCAAATGAAGAATTGAAAGAAAAGTGGGCCACTTATATTATTTAATTGGCCCATTTTTATTTATTTTTCCTTTCTTCAGCCACCTATTTTCGAAAGTTGCTTTTGTTTTGATTGTCGAAAAAACAGTACAGGGAAAGCATACGAAATCAACTTTACAAATTTTTAACAAAGTGTACAAATTAATTTCAAAATAAAATAAATTAATTGAAGACTATTCAAGCACTCACAATTTCTCACTATTTGCAGATTTGGCAGCTTACATCCTGGGATATTTTTAATTTCAGCAAATGTGTATACTATGAGCCAAATACCCACAGCCGTGAAGTATTCGATGATCTGACCTATTTTACTTTCTGGCTTAAAATATTCGAATTAACCGATACGGTATTGTTTGTTCTGAGAAAGAAGCAGAATCAAATAACACTTCTACATGTGTTCCATCATGCATCCACCATAACATTAGTCTATTTACTACTGAGATATTACAGAGGTAATAAAATAAATCCTAATAAAAATTTAAACATTTTTTTGCTAACACATTTTTTAACACTCTCTGTTCTTTTTGCAGGCAATGGAGCATTGTATCCTATCTTCTTGAACTCTTGGGTCCACATCATTATGTACTCGTACTATTTAGCTTCCAACATTTGCGGGCCGAAAGTCATGAAACGTCTGATGTACGTCAAGAAGACCATTACCATCATTCAGATGGTACAGTTTGTGTGCATCTTGAGCCAGGCCATGTTTATGTGGAAGAATTGCAAAGTGCCACTCATACTGAGGATCTACTATTGCTTGGTGGTCAGCGTTATATTCTACGGTTTCTATGATTTCTATAAGAAGGCCTATCACAAATCACACAAGTCTAAACTGCTGGTGTAACGAGTCAGAGAGTATTAGATCTGTTCGCATCTCTTAGATTGCTTTAGTTGTGTTAATATAAGTGAAGATACAAAAACATACCTACAAATAAAATACGTACATATGTCTAAGAAAAATTATCCAGAGTATTTATCATCACAATTTAATACCCTACACCACACTGTGGTACAACAAATAAACCAGTTGCTGGTTGCATTAAACATAGTCCGTCCGTTTGTCTGTCCATCTATAGTTGTAATCACAGTACAGGATGTAAATGTGAACTAACAAGCAGTATTGTTCTTGGTTGGTATTGATCTGTGTTTAGATATAATACAAGTATCTTCTTTTCTAAGTTCCGAGCTCGATTTTTTCGTGTTTGGTAACTTCCCGCCGACATTTGTTGAATACTACCCCAGGCCACCATGTGTTAAGTATGTTGTGGAGGCATCTTTTTATGTCTGATTTGATTTTATGTGTGATAGCTTTTGTAAAAATTCATGTTTCGCATTCTTTTATTAAGGTGGACTTTCGTACGCATTGGATATTTTTATTTTGGTAGCTTTGCGTATTCCGTTGTCAAAATCTGAAGGATTTTAGCTGAAGCTCCATAGTTCTAATGCTTGCGGGACTGCATTAAGTGCCGAAAGGACAAAGACTTGTTTTTCTCCCATCAGGCAGAGAAAGGGCTGGCTCAGTCTTTTTCCTTGTAAAACTCTTGACACTCCACCGTCATAGCTATTTATAATATTCCTTGGTATGCCTTCTAGAGCTTTTCATATAAGTAAAGTGTGTCTCAGTAAGAGCGCAATTTTTTCATTTAAAAAACGTAGATAGTACTGATTTTTTTATTAGATTGTAAATAAAACATGCTCCGATTATGTATGGAATAAAATATCCGTGCGGCCATTTGCGCGGCTCTGATGACAGGCCATTTTTTTAAATGAAAAATCTGTTAACAGAACCCTATCAAAACATGTCTATTAATATTAGAATACTTCAATTCAAGATTACATGTTTTTCAATCCAAGGAGCGTTCTGATTAATTCTTTCGATCAGAACGCTTAAAACATCCAGCTTTTTTATTCTTGATTATATATTTTTCCAAATGGTCATAGGTTAGGTAGATGTGGTTGTCTGTACAAGCAGACTCCAGTGATACCAGGAAAACTAGCAGAACAATCCTAAGTCAATGCTGTTAAACCATTGTCATCGCCTCAAACAGCTCTTAAGTTGTCCAATATTAGCCAGTACGGCTATAAAAGTTGTAACCCCGACTTATTGTCAAAGCAGGGCACGTACAGAGAAGGTGTTGCGTTAATTCTCTCTTCTCCCCATCCTCACAACTTCTGCAGTAGTCTGACTGCATGCCTTCCAATCAGAGAGTGCCCGTCATGACAGATAAGATCATTGACTGGTCAACTTAAGTAAACTGCAGCAGTGTGCGAAAGTGTTTAAAGCCAGACATTTGTTTGGACTTAACGCAGCCTGTCGCTGAAGCCCACCTATTATTAGCTTCCCTATAGACTCTCTTCCACAAAATGAGTATGCAGGTGGCCTTTAAATTCAAGCTGGCCTGTAGTCCGCTAAGAAGTACCAAGTCTTACTCACTCATCTGCTCTACAGTTTCCTGGCATGGTCCTGTGGCTCGGTAATCAAATATAATGAATACTAATATAATGAATAACAGCCGGTTCTATGCACCGGATCGACCCAAAGGAAACATTCTTCGGCCAAGGGCTGTCACCCCTTAACTATGTACCGCTGCAACAACAACAACAATGAATACTAAACGGCTGAGCCATCTCTTCAAGAGATTTGCGGCAGTTGAGGGCTGATGATGTGTTCAGGGAGACGAGATCCAGAGATTTAATGTCAGCCTTACTGTTTATTAATTCGGCTAATTCCTTAATGATAAGCCATCTCTTCAAGAGATGCTGAGCCATCTCTTCAAGAGATGCTGAGCCATCTCTTCAAGAGATGCTGAGCCATCTCTTCAAGAGATGCTGAGCCATCTCTTCAAGAGATGCTGAGCCATCTCTTCAAGAGATGCTGAGCCATCTCTTCAAGATATGCTGAGCCATCTCTTCAAGAGATGCTGAGCCATCTCTTCAAGAGATGCTGAGCCATTTCTTCAAGAGATGCTGAGCCATCTCTTCAAGAGATGCTGAGCCATATCTTCAAGAGATTTGCGGCAGTTAAGGGCTGATGTTGTGTTCAGGAATACGAGATCCAGAGATTTAATGTCAGCCTTAAATGGCTAAGATATCCGCTTGCTAAACTCTACAGTGAAAAGGTAGCCTTATCTAGCCCTAGGTCATTTTAAAAAGACGCCGAAACCTAGTTGATAGCGCTGTCAGTGTAAGAGGCATACGTCCTTTTAGCGGGAGTGTATGGTACTTCTTGTCGAAAAGCGGTTCGGTCAGTGTGTAGTCAACGATATCAGGCATCACATATAGGATTACACTATTTCCGTAGCCGTTTATCGATTATAAAGATATATCCCTCAATCTTAGATAACAAAAAACACATATTA
This sequence comes from Hydrotaea diabolus, assembly GCA_963513945.1. Classification (NCBI taxonomy): domain Eukaryota; kingdom Metazoa; phylum Arthropoda; class Insecta; order Diptera; family Muscidae; genus Hydrotaea; species Hydrotaea diabolus. The sequence continues at coordinate 76,256,310 of OY740720.1, forward strand.
TTGAGGTAACCAAGACCGTTAAAAGTCGGTTTACCACCGCCACAAAATATTGCACTAGTGCTCTTCTTTTTGCAGGGGTCCGTTCTAGCTGTTTTGAAACCCCTCGATTATTATATCTGGCGGTCTTAGTTTATGCTAACAAGCCAACAACTTTGGTTGAACTTGAGGTCAACTTTCTAGATATTTTTGCCGCAATAGCGCCGCTCATATTAGACCGAGTGATCAAAAATCACCAGCAACAAGTGGTTAGTCAGTACTCTTTTATGGAAGCGTCCGCAATTTCTGGGTTTGCTGGCAAAGCTCTTGACGTTCTTAATTTTCCCAGAAGCAGGTCAAGCGTTAGAGTTTTTTATATCAAGCAATAAGAGCTGAAATTAAATCTTAGGCCCTGTTCGCTCACAAAACGATATGGAATGGCAAAGCAGGCGGAAACGGCTCCAAAACGCATTGCAAAGACCCTAATAAAAAAAAAAAAACGTTATTAAGTCTGAGGAATGCTGAATAAAGCAAGAGGATGGGCGTTCTTGCCGGCTACTCACCTCTTAAGACACACCTCTTTTGCATTGAAAGAGTGGGATCGAACATGTGCAAGACATGCATGGAAGACATCGAAGCGATTGAGCATTTTTCTGCTAATGTCCAGCATTCGCGACACTACAACATACTTCTTTCGGCCAGTGTGCCAGACTTAGAGCACATAAGGCAGATGTGTTGGAGGAGGATGACAAGTTTCGTAGACGATACAAAACGTCTTTCATGATAGCACTTTGCCAAAGCATCAAACAAAAGCGAACAGTAAACCGTGGACTGGCTTTGGCGTATTCCCTTAGGATATAAGACCTTTATATTGGTCCCCTCTGGTCAGCCAGTCGAATTTAAGCAATCGCGATCATTTCCATCGCCATGCATTTAAAGTCATATGATTGTATGACAAAGTGATGAGCGCTAGACATGAGATGACGATGTCGCCACGTTTTGATTTTTATAACTTCAAGCGTTGTATGTCATTTAGCGCCGTCATGTTGGACCACAGCTTGAATATTTCAATATGGCTTTGATCACAGAAATGAATGATACATAGTATCTTTTGTAAGAAGTGTTTTTTGGTCGAAAACTTGTAGATGCAATAAAGGTAATTTTGCTTGGTAACATAGCTGACTCAAAAATTAAACTCGCCAAGTAGCAAATTTTTTGGTTTTGGACCGAATCGTCGGCCGTTATTTTCAGCCGCTCAGCACAATCTTTTTCTGATGTGGACCCAAACGCAACCACAATTATGCTGAATGGACTTTTTGCATATATCCAATTGAAGTGAATCGACATTTCTGTGGCTTCTACGATAGCGGTCGCTTCGACGGTTGTGTTATCTTTATTTTACTGCATTCATTATCCGGTGTGACAAATTGTCAGCGCTATAAAACTCTAAAACTTTGACGAGGACCGACCTTTCGAAGAGATTCACCAAAGTAGTATTATATATTTTTTTTTATAATTTCTATAGTGTGTTTAAATGGGTTACCTTATTGAATATTTTAAAACCACTTCCCCTTCATGGTACGGTATGCACTGAAAGAGGCCGATGTAGTAAAGACAGCGCGATTCAGACCTGGAATATCGACTCGCCTTTGATTTTAACATTTCACGCCTCATCTTGTTGAGAGTTTTGCACAAAGGCCTTGCATTACTTACTCACAATTTGCAATTTACACAGCAATTGAAGATTGCAGAACAAAAGCTTCGAGGTCGTTTTCAGTATTGGGCTGTGGAGCTCAACATGGACAACAATTCTGCTCGAAAATTCATCTATTCCGATGAAAAATGTGAACATAATCATCGAGAAGGATATACACCTTAGAAAATGACACCGGTTTGTTCTACGGAAAACATCGATGTTGTTTACGATAGAAAGGAATATCCGCGAAGCTCGACTAGTGAATGGTGTTCACTATAGCACCTTAGAAAATGACACCGGTTTGTTCTACGGAAAACATCGATGTTGTTTACGATAGAAAAGAATATCCGTGAAGCTCGACTCGTGAATGGTGTTCACTATAGCGAAATCATAACGGACTTCTAGTGGCGATATGTCGTTATAACAGGATGTCATACGGCCAATGAAACAATGGTTCTTTTGCGCGAGAAATTCAACGGCCGTGTTATCTCACGTCGTGGCGATGTTAATTCGCCGTCACGATAATCTGATTTGACACCGTTGGACTTCTTTCTTTGGGGATATTTAAAAGAAAAAGTGTACGACAATAAGCCAAGAACAATTCAAGAGCTAAAGGATGAGATTATCGACATTAAGTCTCCATTATGTATCAGACCAGTTGAAAATATGGACCGTCGTATAAAGATATACCACCGATGACTAGGCGAGCATTTGACCGATATTCTGTTTCACAGATAATTGTCATAGACCCTTTATCATAATAAAAAATATTAAGATAATTCTCTGAAAACTTTTTGTTTTAATTCTAATCAACATCGTGCGTTTTTAGTTCGAACAACCTTTATTGTTAATATCTGGTCACCCTTTTATAAAAGTATTAAACGATAACAACCAAACCATATCGATACCAAGAAAAATACTTGCTTGAAACAATCGACTGGCTGTGAAGTGTATAACATCTCATTTGACCATTATTTCTACTTTAAGTTTGATCACAAGACCTACAGGGAGAATAGTGGGCGCTACGTGAGGCGCTGGATATTGATAGAAGATGGATATAGAAGTATTGTTATTTTCACGGACAGCCTGGATACATGCAAGCTTTTGAAAGCCAATAATAATTTCAATTATGTTGTTGCAGATCTTCATATATCCTTGAAATCCTCGCCCATTGAGAAATGTCATGTGATTTGGATACCTAGTCACATATTCAGATTAATGAGATTGCCGATGAAATTGCCAGAAATGCCACTGAAGTTTGCGCCAACCTCGACGAAAAGTTTACTCCAGCTGAAGGACTTAGGTAAATTATGGATGCACTGACTGACGAATGGAATACGAATTTCCAGAACATATCTAAAGACAAAGGGAGACAGTTTTCTAAAATTGTCCCTGATGTTAAACATCGACCTTGCTACAAGGGTACTGATTTTGAATCGAGGCAAATCAAGCTTTTAAACAGATTAATGACAAACCACACCTACAGTAAAGCGTATATCCGCCGGATAGGTGGCAGCCAATCTGATCTATGTGATACCTGCCTTGTCAAAGAAGATGCTCAACATCTGATTTTTGATTGTACAAGATTTGCCAAACTTAGGCCGGAATATAAGTTTTTGAATGTCACAATGACCTAGTATCTATAAGTATACTAGCATCGAAGAATCTGCAAATGTTGCGGGAATTAGTTATATTCATAAAAGAATCGTTGTGCATCACCATACCAACTGCCTGTATCGTTATTATCGTTATTATCATCATCGTTTTGAATTACTTTATCATAATTTTATCATCACATCATCGTTGTTCTTTTATCACCATCATATCATCATCATCATGCTGTCATCATCATCAATTCTACATCAGCATATCATATGTTCATCTTTATTTCCACTTTGATTTATCAAATATGATTTTTGTTTTTGACTCATCGACACCCTTTTAAGAAAAAAACGTCGGATTTTATAACTGCAGCACAATCGTTTTGCATATTTCATCCTAGAAGTGAGTTCTACAGGATCCACATTTCCACAAGCGTTTAAACGACAGTTCACAGAGGCTAAGTTCTCTGCTATTTCCATACAATAAAACCCAAACCAGAAACAATCGAGTATTATAGAATCATCTCCAACTATCCAAAAAGAAATCGAAATCAAATTTAAAACTGTAAAAATCGTTCCACCCTAATGTTGTAATGCTTTAATGTCTATCAAATAATATGTAGTTTTTATTCTCGTGTATCTTATATAAATCAAGGTGATTCATGTGGTTTTTCTTCAATAGAAATGGATAATAGCTGCTAGTTTGATATTTATCACATTATTTTTAGTTACAATCGAACTTTAATGCGTTATTGTTAGTTTTGAGTCAATGCATGATCCTATTAAATGACCGCAATATGGCAAAAGTTTGCAAAAAAAAATAGACGAGGCACATATGTATCTATATTTTGAACAAGAATTGAAATAATGATATGACAGTTTCCGCAGAAATGTCTGTTTTGTCTCGTAGACACTGAGCATTCAGGGCATCCGAGAAACGTTTCAAGAATTTCTACGTATTGTAGGGTCCGTTTGTATGGGTGGTACCAAAATGGGGGAATCTTTTTTAAATTACGAATTTGTTATATACTCGTATTGAAGTGAAAAGTAATAAGGAACTTTGATTTTGAAAACACACTTATTTGGAATGGGAATTTTTGATGGGGAGTTAAGTGGACAAATTATCGTCATGATCGTCAAGAAGCCAGTGCATCGTTCAGAAGTGACAGTTTGGTGCGGATTTTGGAGTGGTGGCATCGTTGCCCAATTCTTGTTTCTATATCCCCTACTAAGGCATGATAAACCTTTTTTTTGAAAGAGGAATTACTCCAGAAACTAATAAGATCAGGTTTGTTGTTGTCTGTCATAGAGGGAAGGAAAAGTAAGTCAGCGAAGTAAAGCAAACACATTACCGTCTGGTAAACGCGGCGTTTTGTCGTTGGTTTGGGCGGCTTTCAATACCATTTATGTGTGCTGCCGACCTGGCATCTACTCGTTTAACTATCTATACATACAAAGCATGCATTTTTTTGGCCGGAGGTTAAAGGCCTGGACTTGTACGATATTTGGTTTCACCATAAATTCGCGCTATGGCGCCCTCGATATTTTCCGCGCCAAGTTCGGGTTAAGTGATATGAGCCGTCTCGGCATGTCAACTACACACCTAGGAGCTGCGATTGAAGCCTTGAAATTTTTTGTTGAGTACAGTGGATGACCAAATGATGTAGGCGCTTAAGAATTGCCATCAAGGTCCTAGAAAATTGGGCTACCAGGATGCGTTACTGCGTAGCAACCCGAGGTAGCGACATGAAGAAAAATTTGTCTATTAATAATGAAAGTTTATGTTCTTTCGATTAATTTGTATACCAAATAATATAGTTATTTTAATTTCTAAAACAAACTTGGATTTAGACTTTAGGAATCCCAGTACACTTGTGTGGAACATGCGGCAAAATGATCCATTTTTAATCCTAAAGGCAGTTTTGGCTTTTTAGATAGCAGCATACAAAGTTTAAAACGATTGGTAATTCCTTTCGAAAATTGGCATGTGGACCAGACAAACACGACTGGAATATGTTAAAGTCATAGCGGATTTGGCGTGTTTTTTATGCAAAGTAGCACTAAATGATTCACACTCTATTACTGAGTAGAGAGAGGGCATAAATTGTATATTTTGTTACAAATAATACAAAAATACAAAACGATTTTGTCATTCCGATTTTCCCGGCGAATCACACAAGTCTGGTAGTTTCCTAACCCTAGCGACCAAGTATAAATCTCAATAATCTCTTAGATTAGATAAAAATCTTGGCGATTAATAATCTTTTAATGTGTACACAACAATTTGAATACCATGACATTGAATACAGACACATCGTATCGAATACCATGCCACTGAAAATTTATTTCAATACGCTTTTTTGTTGTTTTGCCTTGTTTTCATAATATTAGTCATAACTTTGACCCTCCGAATGTACTTAAAATAGCTTAGTTGTGCAGGGTATACGTCATTCAACTGCACTTGATCATTAACACGTATATAAAATACAGTACAGCGCCAAAATACAATTTCATATGCAAAATATTTGAAAAAACTGAGAGATTTACTGCCACTAATGATTGTTATTAATAATATTCTAGAAAAATTGCAAATAAAGAAGGAAAGATCGCACAGAAGAAATTATAAGTGGTTTGAAATCTGTCAAAATCCGAAAAATTTTAATACTAGTATTCTATTTGTTAACCGCTTTTTCGTTTTTGCATTTCGCAACTACTAACAAAACGAGAGCTATGGTTGGCAATAGGAATGTTATGTTAAAAATTTAGTATGATTTTAATATAGATATGTCCTCTTGAAAAGATTTGCAGAATTAAGCTGTCTAAGTAAAAAATGCGAACATGTCGTCAGCAAGACTTTCATTGAGTTCGGTCGGAAAATTTAAAAATTTATATTTGTTGGTGCAATTAAATATTTGCATTCCAAATTTTCTGTTATTTGTTTTCATTTCATTTGTTTCCTTTCATTCATTTTTATAATTTGCCTAATTGGTCCGAGGTCATATTCAAGTAAAATCTAAAAGAATTTATAGATTTAAAATACTTATATTTTTCTTTTAAGTAAATTTATGTTTACCATAGCATGCAATTGAACTATAAGTATATGAATTAAACAAAAGGACTTGAGACAAACATTAAGGCAGCATGGCCTAGCACTTCAAGGGCTGCAATATGACTTAAACACTGGTCACAGCATTTTTACACCAAACAATGGTAAAAAAAAATATTAAATAAAATTTAATTAAAAAATGTCAGCGCAAAAAGTCAAAATCAAATCCTGTTAAACCCATTAAACAGTTTTTATTTTGTTTCGTGTGGTGTTTTTTTTTTTTTTTGGTCCGATCCCAGACCAGTAGTTCAAGGGTTCTAGAGCAATTTTTTTTCAAGTTTTCAAGACTAAAGTGGATGCATATGACTAGGGAAAGCTGGCTTAATGTTAAACAAATCTTATAAGCTTCTTTAAAGCCATAAATGGGGACAATTTGGAAAAAATATATATTTTATTAAAAATTACCCTAAGTTAAAAATGCCCGTGTTTTTAACACCCTAGATTTTACTTACTGCAACAATGCTTGACTGGTTGAAAGATCTGCCAATTTAATCGAACAACTTTTGTCGGACTAGAAATATAAAAAACAAATTTGTAAAATGCCACTTAACATGCAACTATACAAATCGGTAAGGCTAGATCGGAATATACCTCAGTATTTCGAAAAAAAGAAGACATGTAAGGTTGGTTTTGTTCCGTAAGGTTGGTACAGTCTCTCATGTAAGGTTGGTACAGTCTCGTCACTGCTGTTCCACTAAAAACACTAGAATGACCGTAGGATCTGCACTTGAGAAATCATATGTTTGGAGTGCGCTTTATAAAAGGGTGGGTTGCACTGAAGCATACCTCGTTAACAAGAAATGTTCGTTTTCCGCTTTCTTGAAAAGGGTGGTTAAATTTTAATAGCCGATTGAATTTGTCGTACAAAAGAGCCATTGTTTCGTTAGCTGTGCGGTAAGTGGCACCGTCCAGTTAAAACCACATATCGCCCACATCCACATTTTCCAACTTGGGCCATAAAAAGTTTGTTATCATCTCACGAAAGCGAACACCATTCACAGTAACTGCCTGACCGGCCTCATTTTGAAAAAAATACGGCCCAATGATGCCGCCAGCCCATAAACCGCACCAAACAGTCACTCTTTGTGGGTGCATTGTTTTTTAGACAATCACTCTTGGATTACCATTCGCCCAAATTCGGCATTTCTGCTTATTGACGAATCTACTGAGGTGAAAATGTACCCCATCACTGAAGATGATTTTCTTCCAAAATTGATCATCCACTATTACCATTTCTTGCCACCAAGCCTGAATAACTTTAACGCGTTGTGTATCTTTCCATGGTGCAAATTGAGTCTAAGATTGAGAAATATCAAATGAAAGGCAGAAAAACTTTAAATTTAGGTGTGGTTCATATTCAACATCGACCCTTAAAATTTAAACACCCTTTACTTATGAATACTTATCAACAATATAGTAATAAGAGCTACAAGAGAATCATTGAAGGGACTACTAATCACACAGTTCATAGTACAGCGGGTTGATAATAATCCAGGCAGTAGAATTATCAACTAAAGTTAATAGCGAAAAAGATAGTAGCCAGAGAAACACCAAAGTAGGCGTAAAGTCTTCTCTCCTGTGGATTGTGTCACTTAATAGTTTTTTCCAACTATTAGTGTGGTCATGAATATCAGATTCATCTACTACTATCTCAAGGGCCATAGAATTGAAAGTCAACCCGAGTAAATCAGAACTGACATTAATAAAAAAAATAGAAGGAGTATTTCTTTAACCATCCAGGGAAATTAATAACCTAAGTATGCATTTTTGGCATAACAAACTATAAAGAAAAGGAAATAACAAAGAAAGCCATTAAAAGAACTTAATCAGAACCATTGATGCTAATCGAAATCCGCAGTAGGCTGCACAAAGACAAGTAAAAGGTGGCACAATGTTGCCAGTTATTAAGACTTATGTAGGATGTGTAAGGACGAGAATGTATAAGCATTAAAAACGATGGAACACATTCTTTTAAAGTCTACAGATTTAAAAACTGAAGTGCTTGGGGAAGATTCCTTGAGTAATTGTATGGCAACGCATAGAACAGACTTCAAGATACAATCCTCCTTGCGGGTACGAATATATATAAGTAATAACCAAATAACGCAGTCAGATATCAACTATACATTCCTTCTTTATTTGGTTTATTTTGGTTTATTGTTGTCTTTATTTGGTTTAATTCTCACAGTTTTTTTATCATTCATCTTTTAAATTATTTTTTAACCGTATTGGGGCCATGTCAAACTAAATCATTTTTTTTCGCACGCTGCACTATTTTTAAACTTCCGGTTGACTGAAAATCATTAAAAAAAAAACTATGTAAAATCGTCGTAAAATTAGACCAGACCGAACCTTATATACCCTTCACCATCCATACGCTACTTAAGCCGTTTTGGGCCCTTTTGGCCCATGCGCCCGCACCTATTCTCAGCTAAAAATTGACTTCGTATTTGAATTAGTTGCAAAGTTTGCTTTAATTTGAGTATTTATATTGACTGTAAATCAACCGTTTTGGCCATGAGGGCCACATAAGTCTAGAAAGTACAACTATGCTTAAGTAGTATTTTTTGCATCCCAATTAAATGTACCCATTTAAACCATTGTCTGTCCACAAAAACAATGATTTGTTAAGCAAATACCTAACAAAGTTTACTTTTTCCGAGGTATCTTAAGTCCTTTAAAGGGAAACCTTTTCCTCCCTAAATTGATTTTGCCCATTTACAATTCTAAACGGCATCATTTCGCAAAATTTCAGGATCGCCGATTGATTCGTTTAAATCAGTAGTATAAAGTTTATAGGGTCCCCGATCAATATTTCGTGCTGTGCAAACGGAATACAAATTAAAATATTTTATTTTTAGACAGTAGTCTAAAGGGTTTAAAATGCTAACCCGATTTTAGCCAAAACCACACAATTTGTACATTAGCTTTAGCTTCAAGAAATCAAAACTAACAAGCCATCATATGCTAAAGTTAAAAGAGCCGCGGCATTAGCTAAAGAAGCCAATGCTGACAAAAAAAAACCAAATAGCATTAGCAAAAGAAGAAAAAGCAACAGCTTCTTTGGCTAATCTGTTTGCTAATTTTTTGTCAATTTGTTCTCTACTTCAGCTCGTTTGCTGGTTCGGCGATTGTTTGCAGCCGAAAAATTTGTTCGTTGTAAACGTGTGAAACATTATTTGGAAACAATTCATTTAAATATTTATAATTTTGTGAAATGAGTATCAATATCTTACAAATGCCAAAGCAAAGCTTATTTAACTTTGATGATTATTTTATAATAGATAATAACAAAACAATGTGTAAAATGTGCAAATAAGAATTTAAAAGCGATAAAAAGTACAAGTTGAGAAGCCATCTGGGAAAAATGCATAAAATAGTATTTTCTGAAACAGAAAACATAAAACAATTGGAAACGAAGTTTAAAACTAAAAAAATTAAATGCGATATTATTATTAAGAAAGGTTTGTATCATAAATCTACGTTAACACTTTTTTTATATTCCCCTATGTTTGGTTGACAGCACTGAAAACAGCTAACGAAAAGTGGTTAGCCATAATTAGCTTAGCCAAAGAAAGCCAATGGTTAGCTGGCAGGTGCTTTTAAACCCTGCTAAAGCCAGTTAAATGATTATCGAAATCCTACAATCAACAAATCGCTTCAAGTCCAGATTTTAAACGATTTTAAATCAAATTTTTAAAATGTGCAGTAGATCTAAAAAAAAACGTCTTAGACGCCTTTACATAGGATATGTGCTATTTTCGACGAAAGCGTGGAGGAAAAATGACAAGTTTTTGCTGTATGTGGGATGACCACTGTGCATTGTTTTCGCCTTTTTAAACAAGCGCGAGATTTCGATCTTTAAGGAACCTGGTTAATGGGTGCCGGGACCTTTGGACAACATCAAAAGTGCATTGAGTTGTCAGTCAAAAAAACAATGGTTTGCTTAAACTGTTATAGAACTCTACAACATATAAAGGGTCATGTCTTTTAATACCCTCCACCGAAAATTGGGTGGTATATTTAATTTGTCGTTCCGTTTGCAACACCACGAACTATTGATTGATTTGGCATGATGATGGCTTATATTGCTTGGCATTGTAATTCGGAATTAGTCAGGGGAAAAAAGTTTCACTTCAAGGGTCTAAAGGTACCTCGGAATAAAGTACACATTTTGAATTTTTGGACGATCAATGGTTAAAATGGGTACAGTTATTTGGGTCGCAAATAATACCAAATGACGAAGTTACTGGACGTCTTGTCTCATATGGACCGCATGTTCAAAACGGCTCTATGAAATAAAGCCCCAAACTGAAAATGAAATAAAGACCCAAAAATTTGTACAGAAAGCAACAACAACGATATTTGGGGTTTTGTTTCGTCTTTTTTAGGGCTTTATTTCATTTTGGTAATTAGGGCATTATTTCATAATAAAATAAAGTCCTAAATTCTAAAATATTAAAAAGCGAGATTCTGCAAAACACAAGCTAAATAACAATCATGTATCGCTAACACAAGCTGCATAACAGTTATGCATCGCTAACACTCCAAAATTCGAGCGAATTTTGAATCTTTCCCCCTTCTTACACTTCGACAAATTTAAGTGCAATATCTTTTTCCACACCATCAATTTACGTTTACCTAAAACTGAAATTCGAATTGTCTTTCTGCACCATGTATTTACACACGCCTTTCTGTAAGTGTAAATTGGTGGTGCTGGAAAAAAAGCTTTAATTTTGTCGAAGTGTAAAAGGTGTAGAAAATAAAAATTCAAAACCACCAATTTACACTTTCTTAAAATTGAAATTCCAATTATATTCAGTTTAATGAAAGTGTACATTGTTAAAACAAATTAATTTTGTAGGTTTAATTATTGCCAAGCTTTAAGGCGAAATATGTGTAGCCGAAAATTATTGCTTGACTATATCAAAGCTTCGAAGGCAGCACCTGTGGTATATCATAAAATAATGACACTTCCATTGTTGCCGTTAAATCGAAAATGCAATTTAAAATTGCAAGCAGATGCGACTTCCAAGGGAGTAGAGCACTATAAATGTCCATATTGCCGACAAGTTGTTGAAGATACAATGCAGGTGTTTGTTTAATATTTGATAAATTTTTCAATAAAGAAACTATAAAACTATATATCTTTTCAAAAAATGAGGCCTTAGTTCATTATAAAAAAAATTAAATTGGATGTTGTTTCATTTTAGGTTTGGGGTCTCTTTTCATCTTTTTAGGGTTAAATTTCATTTAGGGAATTGGGGCTTAGTTTCATAACGAAATAATGCCCCATTATTGGGGCTTTATTTCGTTTTCAGTTTGGGGCCTTATTTCTTCCGAACGGTCGATCAATAGTCATTATGGGCATAGAGGTATTTTAATTAAAGCGAATTTTGCTATCAACCCGATTACTGATTTACTTATTTTGAAGTTTTGGCTGATAGTGTCGGGCGCATATGCCAAAAGGGCTTTATGACGGTGGAGTGTGAACTCAGCGATGTTTTTACTTGTTCTAGGTGCAACAACATCCTATTATGTTACAAGGAGAACAAGGGGAACTACTGACCGAGATATACTGTTTAAAGCCGGCTCCGAACGTCTAATGCATATTTATAAAGAAATTTTTAATATGTTAAGTTAATTAACCGGAAGGTATTTAAAGTGCGCATCATCATCGTAAAAAAACAAATAGCGTGAGTATTTAGGCATTGGAGCCTATACCCGGTCACTATATTTTCGCCTGGTACTGTAATACTGCAACCTACATAAAGCACTATTGCTCAAAATACTCTTTTTGTTTTAATTAAAATTACTTAATTGTAAAAGTCTGTTTATAACGAAAGGCATAATTATTGTTGATTTCCCTTCCAACAATTATACAAAAAATAAAACTTTTACAATTAAACATATTTGCATTGTTCTTCTCAGGTTTGGCTAAAAAAAAAGCGCGAGAATATGTGTGTGCAAAGGGATTGTTTTGTTCTTCCAAACAGCCAAGGAACAGAACGCAAAGTCAGCGTTATCTTCTTAACGACCAACTTGTTGCTGACACAACAAATGGACGGACAGATATGCGATTCGAAACACATATCGCTGATACTACATAAACATTCGACGAATACATACCGTGTAATAAGATAAGAGTCCGGCATTTTCATCCAACACAAAGAAGCGATACTGCCATCCTTTCATGACATTTGTCCATTTGCTTAGTGTGCCCTCCATTGTACCGCTTCCGGCCACCAGGGTAATCGATGTTGATGAGGCGGCTGAGAGGGCGGCATTGGTAGCGGTGGTTGTGGCTGCAGCCATGACGATAATTAATAGTAGTTTGTTGTTGTCTGGCGTTGATTGGTGACTAAGGAAATGAATGACAACCTCGAACACCAACAGCCCAGAAACTTACAAAAACCTTTAGCTCAGATAAGGTGAGCAATGTGTAGACACCACGGTGGAAACACCTTTTCGAACACACTATACCCGACTCCTGCTGCTGCTCCAAGAATAGACCCGTCGATACTAGTTAAGGCAAGTGTTCTATTCGCGTCGCAATAATTCCGTTTATTAATTTTAATTGTTCGATATGTGTGCTCCTTCGTGCATATACCTACACATATATATCCGTTCATTCACACATGATCTATGATCTCTCGGTTTGTTTGCGTTTATTACATAAATTACGTGCTATTTATCATTTATTGCCTTAGGTCAAAGGTAATAAATTTGCTAGTTTACACTATAGTTCTCGGTGGAGTGTTGTTTTTGTCAGTACAAGGAGCATTAAGCCAATGACCGACACCTCTTTTTTCCTTCCACTTTCAGAAGTCGCGATAAGAGGAAAATGTTTTTTGTCTGTGCAAGTTTCGTGCGTTCATAATTTTCTTTTTCTTTCCGTCAAAATCATTCTTGTTTCAGACTCTTCATAGTTGCACCTCTTATTACAATTCAAAACGTACTTTTTTCAATAAAAAAAACAATAAAAACAATTTTATTTTTACAGAAGAGACAAATTTCTTCAATGTAATTTTGACAGCTGACGGACGACGGACGGATGGTCAAATGAGCTTAATGTCAGAAAAATTAGTATTGCCATATTTGTTTGGTACTTGTCATTTCTGGCTGAGTTGCCACACGGGTGTCCGAGTTCTAATAGGCAAAAATCAGTGATGGTTTTTAACTGTTATTTTTGAATGTATGTGAGTGGTACTGTACAAAAACAAAATTTCTCTTACTTTTTTGTTAATTTTTTATTTTCGATAAAACTGAGTTCAGACATAGAAGTAAAGCAACGACGTCACCTAAAGTGAAAAATATTCACAGCAAGTTTAGATACGGTAAAATTGACTGAGTTTGTATATGAACTATAGCCGAATTTCGAAAAACGAAAATAGTGGAAATGTATTTGTAGACGTATAACCACATACAAAAATGTCAAAGATGTCAGTTGGGAAATTTCTTCCTCGCAACCAATACTAACAACGCAAAAAATACACAAATCGTGCCTCTATTTTCTTTGAAAAACACTTAAGATCTCTTCCGACTTAAAAACTTTCTGTTTTCGTGCTTGTTTCCCTATAGAAACGAATTAGGGCTTGTATGATAAAGCGAGCTGCAAGACCAATTATCTGGATAAGAAAACGTTTGAAACTGACAGAAGTATTTTTCGTGTTCGTTTTCTTCACATAAATAAAATAAGAGTTGCCAACCATTTATCGGATTTGTATGTCAGGAAAACTTCGAGTTTCGTCTGACAGAATAGGCCTTCTAAGCGAGGACGAGCGGCTCTTCCTAACGCCGTTATCAAAAGCGGCTCCAGAGTTTAAGACCGATATGAAATTATCGGCGGCATACCTCGGATGTTTTCGATTAGTGGTGGCGGCTTAACCTAATAATAAACTTAGGGAACCGACAGCAATTGAACACGATAGAAAACTCTCGGCGGCACAGGTATTTTTCATAGGCAGCGGCGGATTTTTTTCATAAATTTAAAACACCGGTAGCGTCTATATTTCGGCTCACTGTTATTTCAATTCCCCACAGAGGACGAGTAGGGTCACCTGGATTCCCTTAAAAAAAAGTTTCCAGTCCAAAAAGGTAGTTTTTGCAACCACGAGATAAAACAATTAATGTAAAAAAATGAAAAAAATAAATTTTAGGGTAAAAAGTAGTCAGAGGCGTCACGCCGCCGGTTTGAGCTGATGCCACTTCAAACTCTGTATTTGTCATCGACACCAGGGTCTTAAGCCTAATCGACTTGATCGCAGCGCCGTCACCAATGAATTTGTTGCTTAGCCACAGATTTCAACGATTGAAATTTGATTCATGAAACCTCCGTTTATTTCTGTAATAGTAATAATACAGGGTGTCCGTCGGGAAGGATTGATTTTTGATAATTTTTGATTAAATGAAAGAAAATGGATCTTATATTGATAAATGTTTTATTTAATGTCGGCAACTATGTATAAAATACAATATCAGATAAATGTCCGCCTCTGTTAGCCTCACAAATGCGAACTTTTTTGAGCACATTTTTTAGTTATTCTTTGAAGACCAAGCTCCTGAGCAGCAGTAATGTTTTCAGCTGAACTGGCAGTACGTTGTGGTTCATGCTTGGGCCTATCAGTTACTGACCCTCTTTCTTCGAAATAATTCACTACACGATAAAATAGTGCGTTTTGTTATAAATAGTCACGTTGTGTTTCCCAAAAATTTCACGTAACTTTGTCATCGTCACTGTATAAGTAATTGATGATTGATATTGACAAAATGTTTTAACGATCAAAACACGTTGGTTTATCGAATATTTTTCCATAATAAATTTTGGCACGTCTCTACTTCACGACTGCCTAATATCAACTGTCAAGACTAATATTTACCAAAATGGCGGCAAAACAAAGTACTTTACCTGCCCGGTGGACACACGTATTATAGAAAAATGTGTTACGTATTAAAGAATTAATTTCTGTGCTGAATTTTAAGATTTTTTACTGACAAAATTCGGTAGTTTTATTAACTCTGATTAATTTTCTATTATTTATAAAGAGTGTTTCAGTAAAAATACCCTTTTTCATTTCAAAAAAACAACACGCATTTTTTGAGATATTTTCGATTTTTTTCGATTAAGTATGGAATAAAATATCTGTTGAATAGTCTCCACTGCTCTGACGACAGGACATGACTCTTTTCATGAAAGTTTTGATGGTATTTAAAAAGGATGTGTCTGTATCACCGATGGATGACGCATTGGATATCCGAATTGTTTCTAGTTAATTGGCGTAAACCCGAGATTTCAAAGAGGGAAATCGCACTGCGTTAAAACGCATTATCTTACTTTTGTCAATTTCATAAAAAACAGACAACTATTGCGACCTGTAGTTTGATTAGAAACTTTAGATAGACGTACAGACAGTTTTAGATGGACGTCTAATTCAATTATTTTAGCCATGAAACTAACTTGTAGTACCCTATTTTATAGAGTGGTACAGGATATAAAGAATAACCTATGTTGTAAAGTCATTATCAAGGGTATTCAAATGAGTATAATTAAAATAATTTATTTGAAAATTAATAACGACTGTTTCTTTCTACGGTACTCAACACGTCAATTTTTCCCTGTAGAGATAAATGTAAAACAACTAAACAAAAATTTCGTTTGAGGCGAATACTAGGTTAAAAGACGCACTTAGACGGGGATGGGGATGGCTTATGGAATCTAGTGGGCTGAAAAACCGCCCCTATGTCCCCAAAAATCGTGTACTAATATGAACATATACATAGTGATCAAAAGTTAATAAGATTTTATTATTATTCGAAATCAAAATCTATTTTCAAGATCTGCTTACAATTTGGTCAAAGACGCACTGCCGCTTATAATGCCATGTCCACACTACATTTCGAATTACCTAATTCGCTCTCTGAATTACTTACGCGAATTACCCTGTTTACACTACGCGCACTTAATTCAATTTGACAGTTGGTTTGGCTTCGGTATTCCTAAGAAAAAACTGTGTTTGTTTACATTACAACTCCACTTTTTTATTCAATCTAAATAACTGAATTCCTCTTATTTTAAATACATTGCATTTGGTTTTTTGCAACAAGGTGAATAGAAAAAGAGAGATTAAATGGGAGCAGAACCAGTGTTGCCGTTTTGGTAGAATTCTACCAAATTTGGTCGGACGAATTTCAATTTTTTAATTTTGGTCGGATGGTAGGCCCAAACTGATTATGGTAGATTTTTGAATAAAAATTTCAAATATATATTTTTATTATAATTTACCATGTGTTGCACATAATTTTATTTATAAATATTCACAGTTTACAAAATCATTACTATGTGTGAAACGCCATCTATGGAACGAGGCCAAAGTACAAAATCATTTGCCGTTTACTCTGATGTCTTAGACGTCGTAAACAGCTTATGGCCTCTGAACTGTTGTATGCTTGTTCGCGGTATTTAAAGACTAATAAATGTAAACAACATGTAAAGACTAATAAATGTTAACAGTATCATGCTTTGTAAAGAATTAATCACGAACAAAGGTTCGCATACTGTATGGTCAGCTAAAAAAGACTTTAAAACACCGAATAAACTGTAGTGAATTGAAAATATGTTAAACATGATCTCGGATTTACTGACAAATGATCTCCAAAATCTCTGTATATATAAGAGATTTTTTTTGTTTATATAGTTTTGTATATATTTTTATTTAAAGAATTAAAATAATAGACTGAATTTACATTATTTTTTGTTTAATTAATAAAAGTTTTCTATAAATTAAATATTGTTTTTTTCGTTACAATTTTGGTCGGTTTTGACCCAATTTGGTAGGATTTAGAAACAAATTTGGTCGGAAAAAAAAATTTCTTGTGGCAACACTGAGCAGAACAGCATTTTTACATTTTTATTCTGACAGCAGCTTCAATATTTCCCAATAAGAATTAGAGAAGGCAGTGATTTCTTCGTAATTCAAAATGAATTACCACCAAACAACGTAATTCGCTCTCAGAATTTTGTAGTGTAAACGCCTTATTAGGGACCAAAGATGGGCCGTGGTCAATAAAGCAGACAATTGTAATCATATCGTCACAGAGGTCATAAATGTAATAATTAATATTTGTCCCATCTCTAGAGCGAATCCACAGGATATTTTACTTCACACCCCATTTAAGTTGAATAAAAATATTAAGAACAATAGGTTTGTTTTCTGTTGCCTATATTTTTTTTAAAGTACTTAACATTTACGGAAATGGTAAAAACATAAATCAACAAACAGATAATATATTAGAATTAAAAAAAAAACATAAGGTTACATGTATGAAATCTCATTGGACATATTTATGATGATATTGAATTACAATTATCTAACATGAAATTCTTCTTTGTACGAGCAATTCATTAATCCCCTAAATTGAAAGGTCATCGTCATTCCATGGGTTGAGTGATTGTGGCACTTTCAAAGAAACCGGATAGGAGATATCGGTACAGCGCATAACACAAACCGAATAACCACATGCCTTTAAAGAGTTTATCCACGTACCACATGCTGCAAATCGACAGAGAGAAAACACATTTTATTCGGTGAGATTATTTGGCTATAACTATATTAGCGAGTTAAGCTTTGTATACATTCGAAATTTAATTCAGATAATATCTTAATTATGATTAAATTAATCTTGAAATCACTGGGGAAACTGACTGCAATAATTCAGATTATAATTTCGAGTGTAAACAAAACGTTATCAAAATAATCGCGCTACCGTGATTGAATATATCACAAATATACTAGTATACTAGAAACCGATTAAAAGTCAGCGATAATCGATAATCGCAATTATATCTTCCAATTCTTAGTTTACACGAGGAACTAAATCCATGTATTTCCACGATTAAATCAATTATGGTAGTGCGAATATGGGAATATATCTTCTAGTGTAAAGATAACCCGAGGAGTCTTCTAAACGCGACTAGGTACTTACACTTTCATATGTCTTCTGGCTGCCGGAATTGTGTCATCGGCTTCTTTGAGGATCAGTCGGCGCGCGCACAAGGTACAATTGGTGAAATAATCGATTAGATCGACATCGATTTTTTCTATGACATACGTCAAACGTTCCTTGTTGTTCATAAGCTTTCGCAACCGTATCGCCTCCGCATTATCGAAATTCCACACATTGTTTGCATAATATTCGAATACTTCGAAACCCTTAGAAATACGATTTTGTACTCGCATCAGACTGTAAAGAAATTAAGAACGAAGTTAATGATAATGAAGAATAATATTCACCCGGCTACGTTTGGAGTCGGCTTAATATATTAGGTTGGGTCGTTTTGTTTAGAAATTGTTTAATATCATATATCATCATATATGATATATCATATCTAAATAACTTTTACATAATAGGCATCAAACGTGTAATGATAAAATGGAACGTTTGTCAACAGGTTGGACAATTTTTTTTATAGTTTGAGGGTTTTTGTCCCAATGGTCATTCGGTTAAGCTGAATTTGGAAAAATCGTTATGTGAAGTTTAGAGGGAACTAAACATTTCGAAACCATGTGACTCTGATTTCAGATGACCGATTCTCCAGCCCTTGTTTTGATCATCGAATTTTTATCAAATCTAAAAGTAATAACATATTTGGATTCCTAAGAAAATTTCATAATTTTTTGTACCCGGCCCGGGCCCGACATTGCTCGAAACAAGGGGCGAGTGTCGTGTTGGCGATATCCTTAAATAATATAGCATAGCTGACCGTATCAAAGGTCTTGGAAAGTCCTATAGTCATGATTGCGTGTTGGCGATATCATTAAATAAGGTAGCATAGCTGACCGTTAACGACGTCGATTATTTGATGATGAGTACGGCGTTCAGAGGTTCTGGAGCAATTGTATATAATAAACGGGTGGACGATTTGTACAGGGGAGGTGTACTTTCCCTACTGCTGCAGAGTCTTAACATCAACACTCTGCTTAAAGCCATGAAGAAGACGTGCTGAAAGAAAATTGCATACGCGGTTTTGAGTTCCAAAAACTGATACTAGCTATAGTATTAGCCGATTTGGTTCTATGGGGATGCTGTCTGGTGGGAGGCTTTAGAGAAGAACTGTTACAAAGGCAAATTCAAACGTATTGTGAGAACGATAGCGATAATAATTACGGGTGCGCTAGGATCGACCCGATCAAGATCTCTGTTCTCTATCCTTCACTGAATTGGAAGTACAAGCACTATGACCACGCAAAAATTTTGGGTATAGTTAGTATTAGGTTTTCTGTAGAATATGTGATACCTAAACCTATTTTCAATTTGGTTTCGTGAAGTTAATACCCGATAATTTGGACTACATGATTGGCCTCCGCTTCCAGGAGAAGGCAATCCAAATACTGACAAAAATCACTAAGAAGAGTTGGATGTGGTATCTATTCGGATCAGCTTAATTTGAAAATGCCTCTTAAGCTACTGGACTATCGGTACTGCGCAGCAAGTTCAGTATTACGGGGTAAGATGCAGGGATATATAGGGTGGTCCATCTATAGGTATTTTTTTTCAAAAATAAAAAAAATACTAAAATTCAAATCAAGTGTGGAATCTTTATTGTTCATACGAAAGGGCATTTTATGCCATATATTTTTTGAATATAAGTTTCTTCGAATGTTGGCAACTGTATTATGGAAATGAGCGTTCGGCGAAAAACTAGTGATGAGTTCCATTTCTGGCGCAACGGCAACGTCAATAAACAAAATTACCGCATTTGGGCTGAAGAGGAACCAGAAGAGGTTTCATTATATCCAGAAAAAACCACGGTTTGGTGCGGTTATGGGCTGGTGGAATTATCGGTTCATATTTTTTCAAAAATGATGATGGTTGAAACGTAACTTTCAATGGTGCTCGCTATTGCTCCATCATATCGGACTTTTTACTACTAGGAAGGTGCCACTTGCCATGCAGCTGGTCAAACAATGGGTCTAGTGAGGTAATTTGGAAGAGCAGCTAATTTCACATTTTGAACCGGCGAATTGGCCACCTAGATCTTGTGATATAACAACTTAGACATTTTTCTTTGAAGCTACGAAAAGTCTAAAGTCTATGCTGACAAACCATCTATGAATCAGGTCTTGGAAGTCAACGTTACGCGTGTCATTCAAGTCAATACGGTCGAAATGCTCGAATGAGTCATCCAAAATTTCACCCTCAGAGTGGACACCCAGAGGCGTAGTTGCGGTCAACATTTGAAGGAAATTATATTCAAAAAAATAAATGGCATACAATTTCCTTAGAATCAATATAAAAAAGATTCCACACTTGATTACAATTTTTTTATTTTGAAAAAAATACCTCTAGATGGATCACCCTATATTTATACAAATATACTAACAGCAAGGCGGCCATTAGATCCCTATGGAATGTGTTTAAGAACACATCCCAATCCGTTTAATAATGCCGAATGTCTCTGAAAGAGATAGCGAGACATTCGTCGGGTTCCTGGACATAGGGACATTGATGGCATTTGTACTCCTGACACACTTGCAAAAACTGGCGCAACCCAGAAGTCCAATAAGTGTAGCAGTAAGGGATAAGCTGCTTAAGTCAATACGCTCTTTCTCCTTGCCAAGAATAGGTGAGAAAGAAAAGGAACCAACTTGCGTAGAGGAAGCAAAGATCTGGCTTTATCTGGAAGAGTGGCAAACGCGGACCGCTATTATTCTGCCACGGATTTATCTAAAATACCTTATTAGGGTAATCACTGGCATTCGGGAGTACACTAAAGGAGACTGGTTCTGTAATTCAACGACATTTGTGGAAGTTGCAGCACTGAAGAGGAGAAGGAGACAACTAAACATCGTCTCTACCACTGTCCGGCATATATGGGCTAAAGACGAGAACTCTTTGGTCTACAGATACCTACAGACAAGCCTTGCCAGGCTGATGGAGATTTGGGCAGGATCAACACCTTTATCATGGCTGCAGGCTTGTTCAAGGATGAAAGAGGTTGTATACGGTAACACCTACTCATGGGCCTATGTTAGGACGGATGCTAATTGTATCTAACCTATGCAATGGGACCATACCAAACATGAACCTATAGCGCTTATTTTTATATATGCTGGGTACTGGTCGATCTTATTCAACTGTGAAAATTTCATAGCGATAGGGTGTAATTTATCAGACCCAAGTCGGACCTGTAGTTTGATTACAATCTGTAGATGGAAAGCTAACGGATAGATCGCTAAATCGAATCAGCTCGTGACTCTGAGGAAATCATTGAGCTTAAAGGTTGGCCCAGCTCAACTTCTGCTTCGACAAGTCAAATCTATTGAAATAAGTCTTTGATATTACTCGAAATTCTCCAAGATGGAAAAAGGTCCAGTTTGTTAAGAAAAATTACCGCCAGAGTTCTGCAGCTTCCCCCAATCTATGGACGCGCTACAAATAACTTGCTTACATTAGAATAAGTATACTTACACTGGCGGATATCCCAGTATTCGTAGCAAAATATCCACAAAGATCGCCGGCATCCAATGAAAGAGCAGCATACATATCCAATGAAGTATATAATTGGATTTCATCGACCCGCCGGGATACCAGGCCACACCATTCAACGGCACACGATTCTCCACCACCCAACGTCCGATTTCAACAATTTCAGCCCATGAAACCTTAATTTCATTCGAACTGGTCATATGGGCTACACGGGTTTCCATTGGTCCGAATTCCGGTGTCAAGAAACGCCAGGTGGTCACCAACATAGCGTTAACGGC
Organism: Hydrotaea diabolus; assembly: GCA_963513945.1. NCBI lineage: Eukaryota > Metazoa > Arthropoda > Insecta > Diptera > Muscidae > Hydrotaea > Hydrotaea diabolus. The sequence goes on from OY740720.1 coordinate 76,278,453, forward strand.
AACATCGACGGGCAGGAAATCACCGAACCCGTTGTCATTGCAATACATTGTACGAATGACACCTTTGCCGGCTCCAATCAAGAGACCAGTTGGCCCATTAATATTATCCGTCCAGCCCGGCACGGGTTCACGCCAAACCGGTATAACAATGGAGGGACGGAAAATCGCCGCCGGCAACTCATCGAACTTCTCCACCACTAGGGCCTCCGCCAAAGCCTTTGTGTAGGCATATGTATTTGGTATATCGCCCAATATTTTCTTTTCGATGCATGCCACTTCTTCGTCGGTTAACCATTCACAGGCACTCACCACTTTGTGGGGATCTGCAGGCGGGTCATAGGGTTGTTCGTACAGAGTCTTAACGTGCAAGTGGCAATAGGCTGTTGAGACGTAGAAAAATGCGTCCAAGTGTTTGAATTTCGACGCCAAGTCGAGCATATATTTTGTTCCTCGTACATTCATGAAGACGGCCTTCCGCAATGGCTCATCGAATCTGTATGAAGGTAGAGTTTTGAATAAAGAGGCAATTGAAGATATTACGAATGTTGGACCTACCTAATGGTGGCAGCACAGTGCATTATTACTGATACCTCGTTGCATAATGTTTCAACATCTTCGGGTGATATACCCAAACCGGGAAGCATGACATCGCCGCAGACTGGCACCACTTTGCTGAGTATAGTGTCAACACCTTCCTGTGCCTTCACCTTATCATAAAGCTGAAAATAAAAGGACCATGGAGATGTAGTATCAATTTAATTACTTTAAGGAAATCACAATAGGAACGCTAAAAATAAGGGTTGCGTGCTTCGGCCGCATATTTGGAAAACTAAACCACAATGCAAACGAAAAAAGTTTAAAAACTGGACTTTCCTGATTTGTACGTGGAATCAGAAACGATCAATTTTAGAAAATAGATGAAATGAGCTTTTACAAGAATTTGAAAAATCACAACAATCATGTTGGAAGAGCTATTTTTATATTTATAGTGCGCGAATTTAGTGTTTTCTGTGTTTTATGTATTTCAGTTTTGACCATCTAGCGTTCATGTAATTGCGTTCAAACGAAAGTGAATAAATATACCGAGAATTTGTGCGTTACTGAGTGCAGGTTTTCTACAATATTGCAAAAAAGAAGCACATCGCCCATCTTCTACAATATATCGTTTTTGGTTTCTCCCATCTTTTGTAATTTATCTTTGCCTTGAATGTTCGAACCAAAGACAATAAGATAAGCTGTAGTAGGTGCACGAAATGCTTCTTCTTTGCAATATGATAGAAATACGGCACTTGAGTCAAGGACAAATTCTCGGTTTATTTATACACTATAGTATGTAAACAATTGCAAGAAATCAAAAAACCAAAATTTAAACACAAAAAATAATAAAAAAAAATTAATTCGCAAACTTTAAATACAAAAAACAGAAGCTCGTTTCTGTAACTCGTACCGATCGCAGTTACCGACTGAAATTACCGATTTGTCGTCACTGTGACGTAATTCTCACCTTCACTGTTTTCTCGTTCCAAATCGGTGTATGAGATTTGTTCCGATTCTACTTTAATTATATAAGTTTTATTAAAATAGCAGTGTTTTAGTACAAAATATGTGTACATGAAAACAAATGCAAATAAAAGCTGCACGCAGAAAAAGAGTATGGTTGTGGTGACAATATTCGAAGACGATAATACTATTGTTGGGTATATGGTTGTGGTACAACAATATTATGATCCTCACAACAAAAATTTGATTCAAATACTACCATACTATGATCCTCACAACAATAGTATGATTCACACATAGCCATACTATGATCCCCACAACCATAGTAAGATTCACACTCAACCATACTATAATCTCCACAACCATAGTATAGAGATGGGGAAATTTCAATATTTAAATCAACTCAATAAGATAGTCCAAAGACATTTTCAAATTTTTGCAATATAGAAATGAGGGTGATCCATCTAGAGGAATTTTTTCAGAACAAAAAAAGTATAAAAATTGAAATCAAATGTGGTAATTTGGAAGAACATTTTATGGCATTTATTTTTTTAATATAATTTCTATCAAATGTTGGCCACAACTACGCCTTAGGGCTTCCATTCTGAGGGTCCAATTTTGGCTGACTCATTCGAGCATTTCGACCGGTATGGTTTTAATGACACGCGTAATGTTGACTTCCAAAACCTGAATCGTAGCTGGTTTGTCAGCATAGACTTTGGACTTTACGTAACCCCAAAGAAAAATGTCTAAAGGTGTGATACCACTCCATTTAGGCGGCCAACTCACCTGTCCAAAACGTGAAATTAGCTGATTTTCGAAATGGCCTCTCAATAGATCCATTTTTTAAGCAGCTGTATGGCAAGTGGCACCGTCCTGTTGAAACCAAGTGTCGTCAAGATTACGGGCTTTAATTTCAAGTAGCACAAAGATCGATATCATGGCGCGATAGCGAGCACCATTCACGGTTACGTTCCGGCCATCGTCATTTTTGAATAAACATGCACCGATGATTCCACCAGCCCATAAACCGCACCCAACCGTGGTTTTCTCTGGGTATAATGGCACCTCTTGAACCTCTCCTTGCTGCTATTCAGCCCAAATGCGTCAATTTTGGTTACTAACTGCCGTTGAACCAGAAATGGGCCTCATCACTGAACAAAATTTTGGTCGAAAACAGCGGATCTTCCCGTTTCTCACCGAACATATCCATTTGAAGATAATTATTTTCAAAAAATAAATGCCATAAAATATGATTTTTATATTATTTTTTTGTTCTGAAAAAATACCTCTAGATGGATCACCCTATATATTCCGTCTAATATGGCCAAAAACCACACCTTATGCACATAAGCTTGAATTCATCGCAAGGCTCAAATTCGACCATGACACCTCTTGTAGCTTGAATCCTTTTGACAATGACAATGTGAAACTTTATAACTTCCGAGTACACAATCTCGTGCGAACAAACCACTCAACCTAACTAAAATGACAAGACTAACTAAGACCAATAAAAATCCTAAAAGGCAGAATTTCTACGGCGAAGGATAACATGGTGCGGGGACATGTCATGGTAATTAATATCGACTATCCTTGTATTCATATCCAGTTAGTATTCATTACTTACCACATTATTAAGCATCTCCTTAATACGTTCTTCGGGCTGTTTGCCTTTCTTTGGGCGCACCAACAAATAGATTTTCTTTAGACCATTGCAAGACCTATTGGTAGGATGGACACGGAGAAATATGATTTAAACAAATTATCAACACAGTGGAAAAACATTTATTTTTCCTGACCAACTCATAGTAACGAAGAGAAGAGGGTGGTTGATGTTAAAGGCATCCATACATACCGTAACAATTTCTCCACCAGCACTTTGCCGAGGAAACCAGTTCCGCCGGTTATGAAGAGACTACGACCAACGAAACATTCGGCAACACGATCCACTTCCGATTCGTCCACATGACCGACTTGAACCAAGCCGGGATCCTTTTCGAATTCAAGTTTTGGCCTTGGTTTCATTGTGTTCAATTTCAACTTTAAGTAGTGGCTACTTTTAATTCCGGCACTTGTAATATTTCCGTTTCTTGTTTGTATCTGCAAAAATACAAATTAAATAAAATCAACAATTAATTAATACATACTTGGCTGTTGGTGGTTTACGATTGGTAAACATTTAAAAAATTCTTTAGATTCGATTACTTCACATGTATGAAGTGGTGATAGGAAAAATTAATCAGCCTTGGCTGATCTTTAGTTTAAATTATTCAAATTGGCCAACATATGGTTAAAGTTAAGTAAACACTTATATTTTGTGAAAATAATGTAAACGTTGTTCTTTGTCTTGCTGGGTTACTCAATAGATGAATGGTACCACACAATTGAGTCATTTGATTTCCGCACTGAGAACCATTTTACCTTGTTTAACAAATCTTGTTTATCGAATTTACCTTGGTTAGCAGCGTTGCCAATTAATTTTTTCCCAAGCTAAATTTAGCGGGTAGATTTCGTGTTTGTTCGTTAAGAATTTACATTTTTTCTATGTGTTTTAAAGAACACAATTTATATATGTACATACGAGTATCATACATCAAACCAGTGTTAATACCCTAAAATTGTATTTAATAGTCCTATTTTTTGAATTACTTTCCTTAAACAACTGAAAATTATGTTCACGTAGAGATAGACACAATGCGAACATTTTTATTCGCGAGCTGGTTTAAATTCGATACCATTTACGAGTACATGAATTAATGCAAGTATTTTCTTTGCTTATATTTTATTGGAATTTTTAGGGCGGCGGGCTTAAAAAATGTTTTCGTCATAGTAAAGTAAATTTACTCTTTTTGGTAGGGAATGACTAAGTTATTGCGGTTTTGCTATCCAGTCTATGGTTTTAACGTCTAACTTCAAACACCTCTTTTATTATTATAGTTTTTACATGTTCATTTCGCCCATCGCCAAGGAAAATTATTTTTTTTAAAATAGTATAATTTTTCTGTTTTCCTTATATACGATCTTGCATTATTAGTTCACCCACGGTATCGGTATTCTGAGTACGTTCATGCTAAAAAATGTCAAACTTTCCAATGGAAATGTCAGATGGCGCCAGTCAACACTTAGTGTTGCCTAGGACAGAAATATATATATATATATATATATATATATATATATATATATATATATATATATATATATATATATATATATATATATATATATATAGCAACCCTCGTAACATCTAAATATTGCGCTTTTGCTATCGAGTAAATATTAAGGCTTTGAAAAAACACAACTCAAACCTAAATTGATATTTAATTTTAAACTAAAAGTTGACCAAATGACGATTGACGACATTTGGGGTAGGATATGAAATAAAGTTAAAATTTGCAAATGTTTAGAATGCCAAACCTTAGGACTCTATGAGTTGGAAGAAAGAAATTGAAAGTACTTCACGTATTTTTGTCATAATTTATAAATGATTAATACTCGTATATTTAGCAAAGAGTGACATTTTTATTTAAATGACATTTTTTTTATTAAAATAGGCATTACGCAGCTTAAAGAACAAAGTGATGTTTTTTGTTACTTTTTCTTTACTCATACTCAAATTAATGCAATACGAGTAATTAGTACGTTTAGCTCGGAAAATGAGTGTGGGGCAGGTCGGCATAATAAGCACAAAATAGGTCGTCTTTTACCGGGACAAAATATATTTTACAAGTGGTGCTGTGTATACAAATTCTTCGCTGAGTGATATTCCCATTTGAGAAACAACATGAACGGTGATCATATAGCATGCGAGAGTAGTCACTCGTAAATAAACTAAATTACTTATGTGAAAACTGACTAATTCTATGACGGATTTATTTTTTCAAATATGACAATTTTGACGATTTTCTGTTTAAAAAACGATGATTTTTTTTACTGATTTTGGTTGCCTGCCCTTGTTACTTGTTGCATTTTTGAGATCAAGTGTCCATAATATTATTTCTAACTATAACTTCTAAATTTAAAAACCAAATAAGAAAAATACGTTTTAAAAAATGTCAACTAAGTTTTCTGATAATTTACATACCAGAGTTACGAGAAACAATGTAGTTCAAAATCTTTAGCAAATGTCAAAATAATTTTAATGTTTTTTTTTTTGTTAAACACGATTTTTACCTAAAATCACGAACTTTAGGTAAATTAGCCTACTTGTGTTTATTTAACTTTAAAGTTATAATTTTCTGTTATAAAACCCTTAAAAGTGTTTTGTTTAATTTGTATTGCTTGACAATTTCTTTTTTGGGTGATTCTGAGATAATGGGCCAATCTCGACATCGTTTTTGGCATTCGATTTTTTGCAGAATTTAATATTTAATTCAGGTAGATGTCTTAGTTCTAAAAAAGACTAGTCTTTTTAAAAGGTACACATCAACATTTTAATTTTTAACGGAATCATGCAAAAATTTAAAATATGACCTCTAGGGTATTGACTCATTGAACAGCGAAACGACGAAGACAATAAAATATATAGTATTTATTCTTTAAAATTAACAAATTCATTTTAATTCAGTTCTTTTGTAAAAATAATAAAAGAAAAAATCTGTTAATCGTCATTCCCATTTGAAAAATTTTGGCAGGGGAATGATGAATTTCTACAAAACCCCCTGAAATGTTTATTTAAGTACTTACCCTTACAAAATTGACTTGAGCTGGAAGTTTATACCTTCAATAAACACAAAAAACACTTACAAAATTATAAAAAGTATTAATTATCTTTTTAAAAAACAACACAGGGGAATGACCCACTTAAGTGTGAATGTTCGTAACGAGTGACAAAACACGACTTATACTGCATTTTCATTAGGCCATTTATTCTCGTTTTCGCTCGAAACTTTTCAAAACGTCTCAACCAAATTTCAAACAATTTGTGGTCGTTTACATTCTCGTTTTGGGTTTCGTTTGACAGTTCATTGTTGTTTACAAACAAAGAACAACGTGGTGTTAATAGTCACCACGTTGTTCTACTGAAATACATATTTTTCTTAAACAAATGGATAAATTAAATTAAGTTTTTTTTTTCTTTTAGCACGCTCATTTTTACTTTTACTTCATAAAATATCTATTTCACCAAAAATGTTTGACGATTGATTAAAAATGTCTGCCTTGAGATGACAAACCAACGATAAAAAAACGATTATTTTGGGGATGACACTCTTTATTTAAGGTGGCATCGCCTGTGCGAAACGTTTTCGTTCCTCTTTCGTACAAAAACAAGTCAAAGTGAGACGTTTTCATCACTTGAATTTGTATTGGAAATCGTGTCATTTTGACTTGTTTTGGCCAAACTTTTGAAAACACTTCAAAAGTGCCTAGTGAAAACAGAGCATTACTTAATTTTAATAAGACTGTTGACGAAAAAACTATTAGATGTGCACCCACTTCATATTTGAGTTGCTTGAAATCAGGTTTGGTTTGAAATGTGAATTCTAGCGAATATTAGATTTTACAGGGGAATACTGTGTATTTTCAGGGACAGAAAATAAACATCCATAAAAATATAAATTGAATAACAAATTATAATCGTTAATAGCAACAAAATTAATTGAATATTATTTTTTACTATGGACTGGTTTTATTAAATAAATAATTAATATTTTTGTAAAAAATTGAGAAAATTTCAATTGAAAGTAGTGCTAGGGACAACCAGGGCAGCGCAATGATATTTGAACACTTTGGTAGGAAATTTTTTAAAGAACAAATAGTTTTTTTAAAAAACAATTTTAGAGACTTTAAAGGTCCTATAAAGATTTATTGTATAGTAAATAATAAAGTATAGTATATTTTATTTTTCCCGCTTGAAACAACCAAGGACAACCAAGTGACCCATAATCTCAGAATCAACCTTTTTACAATTGACGATTTTTGTTCAGAAATTTGACATTTATGTGGCATCACTGGTATTGTAATTGAAGCTTCACAAATAAACTCTGAGAACTGTCATATTTATCACTTTCGGGCATTTTAACATGATTAGTGTTAGTACCATCCATGTAAGGGTTAACATTGCATTTCTGAGTTATTTTTTTATTTCACCACCCTTATTCACGGCGGTTCTTGGTTTTAATCGATTTGCTTTTGAAAGTGTTTATATTTTGAAACGCATTTCCAATGACTTCTACTCGAGCGATTTAATTGGTCTCTTACCAATATTCAAGCATTTCCTTAAAAGCTCAAACGAAACTGAAAACGATTTTAATTCCGTCTACTCGAATTAAATGAATTGAACTGAACAACTTTTGGAAAAAACACAAACATTTCCAACTCTTGCCGTAGAAAAACGATTTGAGCTTGATCTATGAATACCGTTAAAATTGCTTGATTTTGCCATAAGCAACTAACAACTAGTGAGACGCACTCTTAAGCGGCTGCCGAACCAGTCAGTGAAACCCCATCCACATAAGAGGCAAACAAGAGTGGTGGTAATTTGGAATCGGCCACGTTTGTTTTCATTCGAGTTTTCATTAAACACATATGCATGCATGGTACACATGTTGCAGTGGGCCGTCCTACATTTTAGTACAAACACAGCTATTAACTATTAGTACACACATAGTATTTCTACTTCAATTATCTTACAAGCTCACTATCATGGAACTAGGTTAAATGTTACGTAAAATCAACCGCAAAAATATCACAATAACTTTTTTATAGTTACCTACGGACAGACAGACAGACGGACGGACGACTGTCTGTCTATAGCAGATATTTGGTCAAAATCACCAAACAAACAACTCCGATTATGTTGCAACAACATTCGCTTGCGCCGACTGTTTTGTTGCGGCTGGTTGGGTTTGATTGAATGTCTGCGTGGTTAGGTGATGGACGAGCCGGACGGACGGAGGGGCATGCCGCAAAGCCGCTAAAAACTTGACGGCCACATGTTACTCACTTCCACGTCGCTTAAAGAGAAGGAAAAACACAAATGCCCCAGAAAAGCAAAAGTGAATGTTTTTACAGCTGTACCCTACATCCGGTTGTGGTTTTTGGGTGGATTTAATTTTCATTTAATGCCAAACAAAACGAATATTTACATAAGTTGCGCAGAGGGGTAAGTTCTTCTTACAAGATTAATCGGAGATGTGGCAACTTGACTATATTGAAAATTGGTGTGGTATTTTCGTACGCTAGACATTCTCTGCACGGGTAATTGGAATTTAATTACTTTATAATTGATGTTTCAAAATCGTTTTTTCAAAATTATACGTACCCACTTAATTCTCTTCGCATCGCATTAAGGAACAAACGAGAAACTTCTCGCAAATTTTTTAGACCGACGAATCTAGTAGTTTTATGCTCGTTTTCCCAACTTTACAAATAGATTTGCGAAAACAATTTGCCAAACTAATGTTTACTACCTTTTAGGGCACCTTACGACTTACAAAATCAATTAAACTTACAGAAGGTTAACCATAATTTTCGTTATACAAATGTTCCTTAAAGCCTTTTCAGAAGAGCGCCGAAATGCCGATTTTTATGTCCAAACCAGACAGTCGGTTTCTTAAAAATAACCAACTCCCGACATGCCAGTTGACCCGGTTTTTTTGCTGTCGGGGAACATTAGTTTCGATACCACCAATTTAATTATCTTGGTATTACGCAGTGTTGCCAGAGGGACGATTTTTCATCAATTTGACGTTTTTTGTAAAAATTTACCCAAATGACCATTGATGGATTTTGCTTTAATCCCGCTTTACTTTGATAATTATCTTTAAAACTCAAAATTAAGGAAAAACTCAGTACTCTGGAAAAAAGCAGATATATCGCTAATCGAGGTTTAAACATTAAAGAAATTGTGTTAATTTAGAACCACAAGGTGGCTAATGAAAGCCGCTACAAAAAAAAATTAATAACTTTTTTTCCATATAATGAATCTGGTTAATTTTTTGCAGATTGATTTTTAGATTTGACAAAAATGGATGACTGGAACACTGAAACAAGAATTTGGATTATCTGCCGCTATCACGCACTGGAGTCCGTAGTTTCGGTTCAAAGAAAGTATAGGCGCACGTTTGGCGGCAATCCTCCGAGCAGATGGACCATAATGAGACTTGTTAACAATTTTGCCGAGTATGAGACAGTCAACAGATAACCTTACCATCGAACCCTACAGTTCGGACGAAGGAAACAATCGCTGCTGTAGCTGCCGCCATACAAAACAATCTAAGAGTTTCGACAAGAAGCTGATCTGCTCAAATGGGTATAAGCAGACAGTCATTGCACAAAGATTTGGACTTATTCCCATATAAAATCCAAATGACCAACAAACTGAAGGCAGCAGACTTCCCGATTCGCTTGCAATTTTGCCAGAAAATGCTTTCAATGGTAGAAGAGGAAGGAAACATGTTGATCTGCCAAGTCATGTCTGACAAGGTCAAGTTCAATTTAAACAGCAACATAAACAAATAAAATTGTCGAATATGGAGTGCTTCCAACCCACTGATACTCCATGGAACGAAATTGCATCCACTTCGTGTCACAGTGTGGTGTGCAGTTTCATCACGCTGCATTGTTGGGCCCTACAACGGTTTGGTAAGATGCCGCACATGCATCAATGAGCAGAGAGGCATTTAAATTCCATTATTTTTAAAACTAATGAAGTTATACTCGTATTTAATAAAACAACTTTCGGTTTTGTATGTAAAAGCCAAGAAATGCAAAATACTGAAGTACGAAATACATACGTAAATATTAAAAATATTTCAGCTCGACTCAGAATCACCAGGTGATTCGATTTTACATTATCTGTCTGTCCGTCCATCCGTCGGTCTGTTGCCTTTCTAAGGCCTGTTTTCAAACTACAGGTCACAATTGTTGTCCGAACTTCATGAAATTTGCAAAATTACGTTTTTCATATAAAGACTTTTATAAAAGTCGGTAGCACACATATGTGACGCGCAAAATAGAAAGGGACCTAAGGGTAAAAACTAGTTTTGTTCAAAAGAGCCATTTTAAAGCTTTAAATACGTATATCTTTGGTGTACCATCACTTTCAACGTGGGGCATGGGATCGGTCTCATTCGGTGCTCAGATGTTTGTCCACATAAAAAAAAGTGAAAATTGATTTTTTTACCCTTAGGTCCCTTTCTCTATGCGCTGTCACATATGTTGATGAAATGTTGAAATCAAGCTCGAGGTCAGCATTTTTTGTATATTTATTTATTTGTTATTTTCGATATTTCGATCTTCATCGAAGATTATCTTCAGGAACGAGCGAACAAAAAATATAACACACACCCTACTGCTGAACTGATGTATTCTTCGTCTGACAATCAACACATATTTTTAACCGATTTTATGTCTTCAGCTCTAGAAGTCACAAAGTACATCCAATGAAATAAAAAAATGAAATAAAAATGGGTCATACCGGTACACGTTTTGATATAGTCCCAGTGCAATGATCTCTCCTGCTCTATAATATCAATTTTCATTCCGTTTTCTATCAAATTTGGTAAAGCATATTATTGGTTTGACAAAAAACTAATTTAGAACCAGCTTGTGTCATATGCGCATTTTTTTGATATAGTCCCCGTAAAAATTGTCTGGGGCCCAAAAAATGGCTTCCCATATACATGGACATATTGCTTTAAAATAATTATTTTTTAAGATGTAAAAAATTTAAACATGGGCAAATGGATACCCAAAAAAAAAATCAAATATAAACCGATTTTTAAAATTGGTTAAATTTAGAGCAGTTCCAGGGCACTAGTACTTTACGAGGGCGACCGCAAAAGTAACTGGCCTAACATAAAAAGAACCGTTTTTTTAGAATTATTATTATTTATTTTTCAACATAATCTTATTCCAACTCAATACACTTCATCAAACGTTTTTTAAGTTTTTTAATTCCATCCGAAAAATAAGATTTTTCAAGACCTTCAAAATATGCCTCAGTTTCAGCAATAACCTCGCTATTGGACGAAATTTTTTTGCCACCGAGAAATTCTTTTAAATTTGGAAACAAGAAAAAATCAGAAGGAGCTAAATCTGGACTATATGGTGGATGCGGAGCAATTTTCCTGCAGACTTAACAGTTTTCGCCTTCTTGGGACCACTTTTACCAGCTTCTATCCATTGTTTTGACTGTTCTTTGCATTCTGGGATGTAGTGATGGATCCATGTTTCATCAACAGTTATGAATCGGAGCAAGAACTCTATTGGATTACGCTGATAAATCGCTAAAAGCTCCTCGGAATTGGTCCAACGGACGATTTTTTGGGGCAAAGTCAACAAACGCGGCACCCATCTTGCGGATGCTTTTTCATGTGGAGTTCATCATGTAAAATACTCCAAACTTGTTTTTCGTGTATTTTTACAATATCAGCAAGTTCTCTGAACTTTATTCGTCTATCTTTGTCACTTCATTAAATATGTTTCTAATGTTTTCAATAGTAGTACGAGTATATTAATCTGTTAGCGAAAAAATTGCCGTGTAGATCAGTATAGAACGAAAGAACTGTTTTTAATTTTGAAATAAATTGCATTGAGTTAAAACAATTATTTGAATTGATTACCTCTGATGATGAACGACGAAGTCAGTTCGAAATATTGGGTTATTTAAAATTAAATAAATTATAAAAACACCAACATTTGTTTGTTGCTTAACATCATGCCTAACAATAACTGAAAACTAAATTGTTTTAATCATATTCAAAAACTTTTATTGCCGAGGTTCTATTAGCAACTTACTTAGGAGGTCGCTAACGCGATATTATACAGAACTATAAAAACTATTTCGTTTCGTTTACAGAAAACTATAGACATTTGGCATTAAATACCCCATTCGCTTTAAATAATTAAAATTGTTAGAAAGAAAGTTATTCAAGAATACCTTTTAGCGAGTTAAAGCAAGCTCGGTTATTACTCGCTTATAGTATTTTTTGAATTACTTTTTTTCTACAAATTACAAATTTTCAAATCATACAGTTTATGATGCATAAAACCATTTAGTTATTGTATGCAATAACTAAAATTTCTCGTGTAGTTGATGTTGTCGCCTTATCGAGTACCAATAGAACGCACATATTATTATTTTTTTTTTGCAACTGTCAAAAATTAATTGACCAAACAAAAATTAGAATTAAAATTTCAAATTTTGGTTGCCGATGGCAAACATGTCTACACTGTTTCTGTTTATAATGCCTGCAACAGTTGTAAATTCCGAAAACTTTTCGTTTCAGCTGCGTACTACCAAACGAAAATTACTTGCATTGCTACATGTAGCAAAGCAAACAAAATTTACCTTTGTTATATTGCGTTAAGCTATTTTCGTTTGGAAACGGAAACGGAATTTGCAACTGTTACAGGGATGTTAATAAGAGCAGTGTAGACTTTTTCACAATCTGAAACGAAAATGAATGTTCTGATATTTGTTTGGTCAAGGAATTTTTTAACATTTGCTATAAAAAAATTAACAAATGTTGAGAAGTCATTTTTGAGGGTATTTAAATGAATTTGATTGAAATAATTTATTTCAAAATGAGCAACAGCTACTTCTAGACTACTCTACACTACATTGTAGAGATGAATGTAAACTCCTAAGCGAAAATTTCGTTTTAGGTTAGTACTACTCTTTGTGGAGAATTTGAGCACGGAATCTACACAGAAAAAAATAAAAAAACAGATAATTTTAACTAAAAAAGTCAAAAGACTTATATCAACCAAAAATGTTTTTGTTGTTTTATCAACAGTTGTAATCGAATTCAAAGAAAAATATGACCCAATTAAAGCTTGTGAATAAATAAATTTCAGAATGAAGTTTCAAAAAAAATATGTGCTTTGATTTTTATTGTGTTGTTTAAAATTTTTCGTTGGAAAACACTACTGCTAGCAATTCTCGTTTAATATTCGTAGCCTAAGTGCGGCCGCTGATCATAGTTAGAGCACTGTAAAGATTTTGCATACACAACACCATATTATGGTATTATGTTTAATATGGTTTACCATATTATGGTAAACGTGATTCGTCTATGACGTCAGGCTACTTCTCAATACCATTTTCGTGTTTATTAAACCGACCTGTCAGTATCCGAAAATTTCAGTTGTCAATAGAGATATACACGAAATACGTTAAGTGCGACTAATAACTTTTTCTGGTAATATTGGACAATATCGACATTTGCATTAAATATGTCCCTGCCAATCTTGAAATTTTAGTCAACCTTGACCGACTTTAAATTCTTTTACTTAATTTTTTATTTCACTGGAATAGATTTTAAACGTTAATATGTTTTTTTTCGCATTTTTAAAGAGCTAAAAGTACAACATGATAAAAACCTTGTGCACATCCCTGGTTCACACCACGATTGCTCAAATGACCATCAGACTTCTCGGACAATATTTATTGGCTATACAGAAACACTTGCGGGCATAGGAGATCATCACTTTGTTGCTGCCAATCAATCTTAGTTTTATTCGTTGTGAGGCGGCGTATCATTTGGAGGTTTGTGCCTAACCTATGAATTTACCACGTTTCGAGCTGTTTCGTCTCAATAATTCGCCCATTACATTGTATGAATATAGATAGTAAAGCCAAGAATACGGACCTTGGATACTCAGCTGTAACTAGTAAAGCCAATAATTATGGAAATTTTCCTTTATCTGAATTTTATTGTCTTTGATTGGCTGTATTGCAATTGTGCGGTGTGATTTAATGATCGTGTACAACTACGTTGTTCGACATTTTCTAGGTTTAGCCGAACTAATTGCAGGAGTTGTGATGCAACCAACGGACAGGTATTTCTGTCTTTATTTCGTGGTATGAACTCAGTAGATGGTGGCCAAGATCACCATTATGGTGGAATTAAACTTGGCTGCATACATACGCAAGTATCTAGTCGTAAATATCGCACCAGTGGCATTTCATAATAGCACCATGGAAACGGGTTAATGTCCAATATGCCATACATGTCTGTATATGGATAGTTCATACCAACGAACTAGTATCACATTATCATTGAGTAATTGCGGTTCAAACTAATAAAAAATAGTAAAGATTTCGAAACGCTTGAAATAACTTGAAATTATGACTTCATTAATGGGGTTAAGCGAGTATTGTGTCAACGGTTAAGGGTAAAAGTTGCTTTAAAAATGTTAAAATGTATTAACATGTGAACATGCAAACACATTTCTAAAGTCTAAATGTATTTATTACTTAATACCCGATGACTAAAGTTTATAAAAAAATCCATTGACTAAACTTTATAAAAAAACCCATTGACTAAACTTTATAAAAAAGACCCCATTGACTAAAGTTTATAAAAAAAACACCTTACGAAACGAGTAAAGTTTGTTTTTTTTTCTAGATAAAAAATTAGCATTTTTTTAGGCTGATGGCATATTAAAATGACAGGACGTTTTCCCATAAAATCCCATGAATGGTTGGCAACTCTAACTTTACTATATTACCTCCATATAATTTAGAGTTGCAAACCATTTGTGGGATTTGTATGGGAAATGAGTCATTTTCGGCTTAAAAAAGCAAAAAATGTGTCTTTCACATTAAAAATTAAAAAAAAAACCCATTGACTTAAGTTTATAAAAAACTCTTTTTAGACTTACAAAACGAGTAAAGTTTTTTTCTAGATAAAATAAAAATTAGAATTGACAACCATTTATGGGATTTGTATAAGATAATAGCGTTTTCAGGCATATCAGACTGCAGAAACTATTAGTTTTTCAAGACGTTTTCCCATAGAAATAATTCAAATGTTAAAAATGCTTTATTATACATATTTTTTTCCATATAAATTAGAGTTGCCAACGATTTGTATGGGAAATAAGTCATTTTCGGCCAAAAAAGAGCAAAAAAGGTACCTTTCACAGGATTTGTAAAGGATAATACTTATAGCATGTACAGGTTAATGGCATATCATACTGACGGAAACTAATAGTTTTCCAGGATGCTTTCCCATAAAAATCCCATAAATTGATGGCAGCACTAACTTTATTATATTTTCCTCGATATATAATAGAGTTGCCAGCCATACGTGGGATTTGTATGTGAAATGAAGCCAAAAAAGAGCAAAAATGTGCCTTTCACAGACCGACAAAGACTTGCTGTTTTGTTGATTCCCGCAACGTATTTTCCCAGACCACGGAAACCAAATGTAAAACTTGTTTTACATTTGTTTATCCTAAATTTGTCAAGGTCTCAAATGTTTAAAATGTACCCGCTTTCAGCATGTCTGTAGCAAAAGCACTGTTGCATTCGATTCTGGAAAAAATGTAGAAAAATAATTTGTTGTAACTTTTTAGTACTTAGCCTGGATAGAAGCTCGATGCTCGGTAGTTATTCAGGTTAAGTTCTAAAATAAAAACAACAATTAACTTAACTTTTTGAAAGAGAGAATAACTCCTAGTACTAATTTTAAAATTTTCTTTTGATGGCTAGTACTTCTGGATACATTTATTAGCCCCGAACAGAATTGACATGGTTCATCTTGGCCCTAGTACACTTGAATGCCCACCACAAACTGTGGCATTCTCTTCTAGACAACGACCAGAGGAGCATAGCTTTGGCAGAGAAAATTGATATCATGGGATCGCCATAGTTCGCCAGACATAAATACGTATGGCGTCGCCTGGCCTGATTAACGACTTCACATTGCAACCAATCGTCTCGTTAGGACCGGACCACATCCCACTATTTTCTCCATCAACACGACTTCATAATCTCTGAACGCCGTACATATCTCAATCAATAGAGGCTGATTAGGACGCCTTCAGAGAGGCAACCAACTGTAGCTTTTGTTATCTACCCGTTTCCAAGGATATTCGGGTAGCCGCGAAGAAGTTCCAGGCCATCAACTTAGCAGCAGTAGCTCGCCATATTCCTGCTGGTCCAATATCCGAGATACGATCAAATTTTTCAGCAGAGGCAGGGGGACTCGCAGATGAGCGTGATGACATTCGTCTGCTGTCCCTGTCCATAACTCTGAGATCAGTAGGTTGGTCAACGAATATAACCGGAACAAAAGCTAAATCACTTGAAGCTGTTCAACTTATGTTCCGGAATTGGTAAATTGTGGACAACGGTCAAATCGCTCTCTAACCCTTGAAGAAAGGAAGATCACACAGCCGTCACGTTCGGTGACAGATCGGAAGCGGTGCGCGAATATTTTTAACCGGCTTTTTATTGAGCACCTAGAAAGCGATAAGGCGGAAAGGAGAGGTACTACCACATTTAACCGCCATCCACAGCTCAAAGTCTTCATAGGCGCTGGGTCCATACATAATCTCAATGCTGAAGATAAGGCACTTGAATATGCAAGCAAAGGAGAATCGTACTGGCTGATCTCCTAGCTTTCGCCAGTAGCAAAGACGCTTGAAGCACTGCTTCTCCGGCCCGATCGATCAACTTCCATGTGCTGATCATCAGCATTGGTTCCGCATGCAGTTCAGCACAACAACTACCTAACTCCGTGTGGAACATGTACCACCACAATTAAACGTCATCCACATTTCAAAGTCTTTAAAGGCGCTGGGTACAGACAGAATCTTAATGTTGACGATAAGGCACTTGGATATGCCAGCAAAGGAGAATCGCACAGGCTTATCTCCTTCCTCTCGCCAGTAGCAAAGACACTTGAAGCACTGCTTCTCCCCGGCCTGATCGAATATCTTCCATGTGCTGATCATCAGCATTGGTTCCGCATGCAGTTTAGGACAACTACTTAACCAGAACAAGACCTACGACAAGACGGTTCTCGAGGCTCTCTACCTTACCAAGGTCTTTGACACGGTCAATTATGTCAATTATTTTGCTAGGACATGGCAAAAACGTCCCTTCCGCCTAGTTCGACACGTTGGGTAGTAAACCGTATAGTTAAACAATCTGTTTCCCAGGATGGAGTGATATCTCCGGCAATGTTTAATCTCTACCTCTCTAAAATTCCTTCACCACCAGACGGCTTTGAAATTGTATTGTACTCTGATGATTGCACAATTCTGGCGGCAGGGCCATAAGTGGATGACATATGTGAGAAAATCAACTCTTACCTTACTGACTTAGCACGCTTCTTTACTGCGAGATATTTGAAAATATCCGCCTCAAAATCATCAGCTACACTGTTTACTGCATGGTCGGCAGATGTGCAGTTGTCCCTTAATGTAAAAGTCGATGACGTCAACATTCCGACTACCTATTAATTACCCCAAAATCCTTGAGTTCACATTGGACCAACTTTTTTGGTCCTCTGCATATGCTGCAGCTATCTGCGTTAAGAAAAACCGATGGGACAAGTTGCCCAAATCAGTAGCCGACAGTGCTTGAGGAGCCGGTCTGTAGCAAACTACCCAGCGCCGCACAGTGGTCCAGGATCGATTTCCATCGGCCAAAATTCTATAACTTTTGATCTAGTAAATATTTTTGAGTTCTGTGAAATGGGAAATTGTAGCCAAGGACTCGATTATTTTGAGATATTTACATTTAATATCGAGCTAGTGGATATATTTTAGAAAATCACTTACAAAAAAAATTATATTGTTGTTACAACAACAACAAAAATAGAAATTGTTCTGCTAACAAATGATTTAAGTGTTGCGGTTTTACTATCTATGCTTAATAAAAAACACCATTAGTATTTCTCAGATGCAAAACTACTAAGCGACGTTTTGACGTGTTTTAGCTACTATATAAGTACAAACTTCAAACTGCAATAGTTCTTAATGTAATTGTGACTATTGTTGTAAAAGTAATTATTTGGAAACTACCGATTTTTATGGATGTATTTTTTATTTATCAACCATTGCAAAACAATTAAAAATATTTTCAAATTACCTTCTTCAAGCGCTATAATCAGTTTTAAATTGCAATTTGCATGGATTTCGGTAATAAAATCGGGGAATTTTTTCTAACCAGATATTTTGAAAACTACTGTAAAGATTCAGAAGAATAAATAATGATGACTTTATTGACCAATATTCTATTGTACTTAATAACTCAAGTGAGTAAACTAACAAATAAATTTTCATTTTAGTATCGTTTTTAATAAAATAAAATGTCTGGGTCCCTATCATGCTACTCGATCGGAAAGTTTAAACGAATCCAAAGTTACATCATGTTGGAGTTTTGAATTGCACTATGTAGCTCTTTATGATTCAATTAAGTGTTGGAGAGCAACACTTAACTGTGGCAGCTCTGGAAATTAAACTGGCCACATCGAACAAGTCAGATTGGGTGGATTCGTTTAAAGGTCTCGAGAACATGTAGTTTGGTCACCGAAACCAATAGAGTTTACTAAACTAGCATTTGTATGGAAGATAATGGGTACGCAAGCGAGTTGGCCTCAAGTTGCTTAAATACGAGTTAGAGTTAAATTACCCATTTTTCCTACAAACAAATTAAACATGACACACCCTGCTTTTGATACCCTCACTTCACTTTGTCATTCCGTTTCCAACATATCGAAATATTGATCGGTGACCCCATCAAACATATATAAGCATATTCTGAATCGTAGTAAAATTCTAATACGCTCTAGCTATGTCTTTTTGTCTGTTGAAAGCAAACTACACGACGCATTATTGAAGCTAGGTGGCAACACAAACATGTCTTGATTGGCTGAAACGGTTGATATTAAAATGCGCCAGATCGTTTCCCTTCACAAGGATTGGGCCAACATACGGAAAAATCAAAAAAGCTGAACTTAAAAACACAATATCTCATGAACTATTAGAGATATGGTGATGATATATGAAACATATGATGTTGGCATGGACCTAAACCAATGATGCCCACAAATTGAATTTGCATACCACGATTGGTAGACCGCAAAAATTCTGTTTCAGCGCAGCCGCATCTTCGTGATTTTAATCGTGGCCGTTCGTCTCTTGTTTTCTTTATATTTTTTCAAGTAAAGTCAATCAGTTGCTTTCCAGCAGTTTCGAAAATGTTAGTCAAATTAATTTAATTTTTTCATGTGATGAACATTTCTTCCGATTTTCGGCGAAAATCGGTTTCAGATCGGTTTAATTAAAACCATTCCAAAATAAGAAATACGATGTTATACTGCATTTTCATTGAACCATTTATTCTCGTTTTTGCTCGAAACTTTTCAAAACGTCTCAACCAATTTTCACACAACTTGTGGTAGTTTTCATTCTCGTTTTGGTTTTCGTTTGACAGTTCATTATTGTTTACAAACAAAGAACAACGTCGTAACTATTAAAATACTGAAATGCATATTATTCTTAAACAAATGGATAAATTAAATTAAATTAAGTTTTTTTTTCTTTTAGCACGCTCATTTTTTACTTTTACTTCATAAAATATCTTTTTCACCAAATATGTTTGACGATTGATTCAAAATGTCTGCCTTGAGATGACAAACCAACGATAAAAAAACGATTATTTTGGAGATGACACGCTTTATTTAAGGTTGCATCGCATGTGCGAAACGTTTTCGTTCCTCTTTCGTACAAAAACAAGTCAAAGTGAGACGTTTTCATCACTTGAATTTGTATGGGAAAACGTCTCATTTTGACTTGTTTTGGCCAAACTTTTGAAAACACTTCAAAAGTGCCTAGTGAAAAAAGAGCATTAGAGGTTCCATACAATTCAGGAAATGATTGGCAACTCTAAATGTGCTTGTAAGTGCAAAACGAGCACGAAAATTACTAGTTTAAAAAATCTAAATAAACTAAAAATTTAATACTGGTACAGTTGTATGGAGCAGAATTTCCAATTAATTTATCAATAAATGCAAATACTGCTCTTGAATTTATTGAAACTGATAATAATGTATTAATATAAGCCGTACCTAAGGTTTCAATTGTTTATTTCAATTTGTTTTTTAAAACGTGCACCGTAAATCGATTAACTACTTTTATTATCGGATTTATAAATACAAAAAGATGAATATCTTAATAAAAATTTATTACAACGATCACAATTTTTCTATAACTTGCTGTCAACCCGTTCGTATATATTTGAAATCCGGATAAACACACAAAAAGGTAAATAAACAAGTCGAGCTCTATAAACCTTAAGCAAATCATAACTTAGCGCAGTGATATTGAACTGGTTTGTTTTGCTTCGTGTTTTTGTGCATGCAATATCAATCGTTGAACTTTGACTTCGATTTATTGCGCTTTGCTTCCTGCCGGAGATCTGGAGTAGTTTCAGGGGCAAGTTCCGCCGATTAGTGTTTTTTTTATAATTAATTGAGATGTTGAAAACCCTCAGAATATTGTATCCGGTGCGACAGGGTTGCCGTCTCCACAGCGCATAGAGAAAGGGAACTAAGGGTAAAAAAATCATTTTTTCTTTTTTTGATGTGGACAACATCTGTGCATCGAATGAGACCGATACCATGCCCCAAAAGTGCTCCCTCCCAGAGATATGCGCGTTTTATGAAAGTGAAGTCGACGATTCTAAGCGCAAATAGAAAGGGACTTTATCTTTAAAAGGCTCTCCTGAACAAAACTTTTCATCAACTTTTCACCTTTTTTTTGATGTGGACAACATCAGAGCATCGAATGAGACCGATCCCATGCCCCAAAATTTTTCCCTCCAAGAGATATGCGCGTTTTATGAAAGTGAAGTCGACGATTCTACGCGCGAATAGAAAGGGACCTAATCTTTAAAATGGCTCTCCTAAACAAAACGGGTTTTTAACCTTAGGTCCCTTTCTATTTTGCGCGTCACATATAGGAAGATCACTAGTAACGTTTTGGACTGCATAACAGACTTTTCACACTGACAATACTAGTAGTTTTATCCATACAAAAACAATTAAACAATTAAAATTTGTATGGGAAAACGCTTGGAAAACTACTAGGTTTAGTTAGTCTGAATGGTCCCGTTTATAAAATATCTAGTTGCACACCAGGGGTCTTTGTATAAAAAAGCTAAAAAGTAAGTAGTTTTCGTCAGTCTAAATAGACTTTGTTAATGCTTTAGTCTCTTTTTAATTAAAAAAAAATTAAAGTGCCTTTTCAGACTTTTCAGTTCTGGGTCTTTTCAGACTTATCAGTTATCGGGCTCGTTTCCTACATGAAAAAATTGAGTTACCAACTACTTGACGAATTTGTATGAAAAACACTATTTGCCATCAGTCAGAATACACACTTATTTATCTTTTCAAAACGATAATACTAGTTATTTTCAAACTCCTTGTCTCCATAAAGAAAAAAAAAAATCGGCCAACCACTTGAAGGATTTGCACGGCAAAACAACCAAGAAAACTACTTTTCTTTAGTCTAAATAGGCTTTCAGGGAAAGTGCTTTGTACCTCGTACGATGCCAGCTACGATTATATTATGACAACTAAATTTGTTTTACCAATGGAATGTCCAAATTATTGATGTTTATGTTAATCTGCAAAAAAAGGTAATTAGTTCTTCTACGCATTTCTTACCCAATTATAAAAATCAAAGAAGTATAAACGGGTATTTGATTTAGTGAAGCCTTAAGCAAAGTCAACACATTATTACTGACGTTCAAATCTAAAAATGCTATTATTATGATTTGACAAGTGTATTGCACAGAGAAACAGTCTATTGAACTACAAAATTCGATTGTGACAGCAAATCTCTTTTCGGTTTCCATAGATGAACTACTTTTTCGAACAGAATGAAAATCATATCGTGGGAGAGAAATATTATTTATCTCTTAAAGCCGAGAGGACCCGCAATATATGTTGAAATCAACAGTCAGTTCATTATTTACTTTTATTGCTTCAAATGATATTTTCAGTTGCAATTTCTGGAATACACCTACTAACATTGGTAGTACAACTACATTTAAATTCGGTTGTGGCAAGGAATATCTTCCCTGTATGCAGTTTAGCTCGTCGTTTTTTCATACCAATCTTTCTACGGAGAAACGAGCACAAAACCTACTACGTTTGTCAGTCTAAAAAGATATTAAATAAATAAAAACTAAAACGTCGTTAAGTTCCAGGATCCTAGGTTGATTTGCTTGAGCGCGCGTACTTTTTGTTTTTAAAAAAGTCTAAAAGTCCACTTTTTCATGTTGACTTTTTCAACTTTTTTATATTAACTTCAAATATTTTTTATTGTTATCGAAAACAATGCGAATTGCTTAAATTTATTATACGCTTTAATAGTTATCGCCGATTGAGTAATGCACAAAAGTTTTTTATAAGTGTAGTGGCAACGTATGCCGAGGTAAAAACGTACGCCTTCAAATACGCGTATGTTCCTCATTCATCCAGAACAATTAATCAAGTCGGCAAGATACTAACACTGAATAACAGATTTATTTTTATTATTTGTTAAGGCGAACTGATAAACACCGAAATTAGAAATTCTCGAATAACTATAGATGCCTTTTTACCCGATGTTGATGTGGCAGAAGGGATTGTGTTTTCCAAGGCCAACAATGAGGATAGCATATGGGGTTCCTCGACAAGAGTGTAAGCACTAGCAAAGGCCATAATGATGGCAATGGTGTCCAATACAATTAAAACGCTATCTGAAGGCACCGCACCGCCAGTTTGTCGTAAAACAAAAATAGTCCAATACGTATTATGGAGAACAATGGAAAAGTTGCGACAGAAAACTTTTTCAATCGCTGCCACTTCTGTCCCGTGTGAGAGATTATTTTCGCATGCAGTTCTTATGTTGCTGCTCAAATTCGGAGCCAAATTTAAATATGATTATCTTGTTTAGCTCGTTTGTTTTATTTCGGTCTGTTGCTTTTACACATTGAACAGGGATTAAACCGGCTCAAGACCTCTTGCTTCTATATTTAAATAGAAGACAAGTTTTTAACAAAATGGCAAAGTGACATTGATTTTCGTGGCTGCACACTACTTTTATCATGATTTCGGGTCCGTGACAATCCTCTTCAGAAAGCCTTGCTGCAATTGTTGAAAGTAAAACCGAACTCTATCAGGCCAGGCTCTCCCCAAACGAATGAGAACTACTGTTGTAAACCTTAATTTTCAAGTTTTCTTCACACAATTGCCCACGAAAAAATTTTTGAGATCAATTGATGCGGGCATTTGGTTCAGCGTATATTCATTGACTGCTTTAAAAAATAAACTTTGCTTTTAAAAACTTAAATATGAATAATGTACAACGTATTTAAAATTCTAATGTTTATTAGTTTATTATCACTCTTACTATTTTAAATAAAAGATTTTAATACAAAGTTAATTGTTTTTTATTCCAAAATATTGCATTTTCATTTGCTTAAAGAAAAAAGTCGACTTAAATCGACTTTTTTATACTAAAAAGTCTAAAAGTGGACTTTAAGTCTTAAGAGTATAACCCCACAACAGACACGCGGACATGGCTAGATCGTCTTGGAATTTTACAACGATCAATAATATTTATCTACGATTAATATTTAGTGGTTTTGCAAACGGAATGACATATTTGATAAATGTGTCATCACTCTTCGGTGGAGGGTAAAAATCGACATCCTTAACATTTCAAAAGAGTTTTTAATTCCAATACACATTTTTGTTTAAAACCACACAATTTGCATACGATTTTATAATTTGCCCTACCGACTAGCCCCCTTCAGTAAGTAAGTACTAAACAGAGTACTTACTAACTACGAGATCATTTTTCACACAATTGGCGTTTAATTTAAGAGTTTCTATTGTGTCTCTCCATCTTCCATTTAAGCTTTAGTCGTGACTTTGCAGTTAAGACATTTTTAACTACCGCATTGTAGGAGAAAATGTGGTAAACGCTTTGCTAATTTCATTTCAATTAAATGCTAAGATACAATTATCCAATTAAAAAAAATCGTTTTAAAGAGTTTCTATATTTATTTAATTGCAATTGAACCTACAAACCGGCATTTGGGTCGAAACATTTTTAATTTCATTTCCAAATCTGGACTTCGGGTTTATTTGTAAACATAATTCAAATTGGTCAATGGGAGTATTGAACGCTATTTTACTTGTCTGCTGTATGTTTTTGTGAGTTCAATAAAATTCGCGAAATTTTTAATATCAAAACAAAAATAATGTGTGTTTATTGCATGACTTAGGGGTAAAATAACTGGTTAAGTTATTTTTTTTAAATACTAATTCTCTCCACCGTTGGTTAAAATGTGGTGTATTTTTATTGCGTTTATGACACATAAAAAAGGATGATGCCCGTCTGTCTGCTGACATCACTATAACATTCGAGACATTCATTTCACTAATTCCCCATGCTCGTTCTTATACAATGTTTAGCATTTCATGCTAACCTTTGAGATTGGAAGCCTATTCGGTCTAATTTTCCAAAAAAATTCCACTTTGGTCTTATTTTCACACTTTAGGAATGGCGGGATATATACTCGTATCAGAAAACTCGTATGCGAACAATATATCATTGATCTAGGACAAACGCAACATAAAACATGAACATGTACTCTCCGTCTCAGGAAGTAGGGTATACGGACTGCTATATATATTTCTGGCCTAATAACGACAATGCAAATATTTATCATCAAAAATGGTTGTATTGTTTTGCAAAGTATTCTCCAGCATGATTTATACACTTTTGCATGCGCTCAAACCAATTGTCGAAACACTTTTGTCCGATTGAGTTACCTCCAAAACATGGTTTTTGAACGCTTCAACAGCATCTTCTGGCGACGAAAATCATAGACCACGCATTTTTTTCTTGATGTGCGGGAATAAAGAAGTCATTGAGTGCCAAGTAAGAGCTGAACGGCGGATGACCCATCAATTCGACGTTTTGGCCGATCAAAAAGGAGCTGGTTTGAGCCGATGTGTGAGAGCTCGCATAGTCATGTTTCACAATGATACGTCTTCTCTTGTTCGTTATTCGAATTTCTCCGAAGACTTCAGGCAAACAAATTGTGCTGTGCCACTCTGAATTGACCGTCCTACGTTGCTCAAGCGGAAGAGTCGCCACGTGGCCAGTTTTGCCGAAGAAACAGGCGACCATTTGCTTCGAAGTGCTTCTTTCACGAACAACTGTCGTTGGATTTGGCTCGTCTTTGAAGACCCACATGGATCTATGCTTATACGCATAGATCCATGATTCGTCACCTGTGACGATCTTATAAACGTATTTCGAAGCATCGCTAACGTATACTTTTTAGAATTTCTTTGCACTAATCGACACGAGTCTTTTCATGAGCGATTGTCAAATTGTGCGGGATCCAACGAGAAAAAACCTTTTTAAAGACTATGTATTCATGCAATATCTTCACGACCTTCGCCTTTGAGCGAGCGTCAGCTACGATTAAATTCATTAAAACAGTTTTTTACTGCGCTATAGGATGATGCTTCGTCGCCATGCAAAGATTTAAGTTCATCGATGCACTCTTGTCGTGATAATCCTCGTCGAAAGTTGTGAAAAATGATCTTACGAAAATGTTCACGAGTTGATTTCATTTTTTTTTTGCCAAATTGATTTTTTCAAGTCACTATAAACAACACAAATGATCACCGTACGTCAAAACGTTCTGAGTCAAACGTTCTAAAAAATGTCAAACTTTCCTACGGAAATGTCAGATGGTGCCAAGCAACACTTAGCAATAATCAAGTTGTATATTTGAAAAACGATTTTCTGACAGTTTCTGTCTATTAAATTTTCCTTTTTACCTATTCGATCTTTATTTTAGTGATCTACTACTTAAGAAAATGTATCCCCTAAATAAGAAGGCATGCAAAGAATTCCCCCTTAAGGGATTAAAAGTACTTCGGTAAAAATAAACGTTTTTGAGTACGAGTATTTTTTTGACAAATCATAATTTTTTGTGGACCGACAATAGTTAAAACGGGTACTTTTCAAAAAAGAGCATAGTTGCTGGGATTTTTGGCCAAGGTGGTCCAAAAAACGGACCACATGGTTAAAGCGGGCGATTTATAGTCAATTTGACATTTGGGTACAATGCAAGAATTTATTTTAAAGATTTGAGATAAGGTTCGACTTATGGACCGAAGAGGCCCAAAAAAGGCCAGACTGTCGCAAATCCCAAATGAATTAAATTGATTGAATTTAAATTTACTGAAATGTTCAGCTCCAAATCTGGAGGTGTGGCAGCTGTATGAAACCATGGATCGATATGGTAGACTTTCAGCGCTGCTTGTCCTGTATGCGTACTAATGCCAAACAAAAAATTTGATGAAATTATCCAGTATTAGGAAGGTTTTACTTTAAATAGGGGGCTATATCAAAACATGTACCGGTCTCGTAGTTTTTCAAGTGTTCATCCTGTCACAAACAAAATTTCTTTGAAATCTGATGAAATTTGCGCTAAGTCAGTTGGACCCCCTAATCGAAAGGTACAGTGAATGGGAACTTTATCAAACATAAACTGATCTCGTCCATTTTATATCATGCAAGTGAACCTAGCTTCAACCCCGGGTAAGAACATCTAAAAATTTTTCAGCGGCGGGTTTCCACCTCGCGAATGTCGGCTGTTTTAGGAGTAGAGAATTTATCTCTAAACCTTGTAAAAACTTCTCTATAAAATACATTAGCCGTTCGGAGCCGGCGTTAAAAAGTAGGTCCCGGTCGGTAAGTTTAAGAATTATATCGTGCACAGCTCACTAATTTGAGAGCTTAGCGCACCTTGTGTTTTAAAGGAATGTTGTGGAACTGAAGTAAGTATGTAAACCAAATTTTTTGGAAATCTTATTAAATTTGCCGCTGGTACCTCGGCAGGACCCTAAATCAGGAGATATATTTTTAGTGGTGGATTATTAAAAACTTGGACCGATCTGGACTATTTTCAGAAATGTTTATTTTGCGCGCAAAAATAAGACCGCAAACCTAATTTGTTAGCTGTCTAAACCGAATAATGTGCACAGTTTTTATGGGATCGATTTATAGTTGCGACCTACTCTTTAATTACAAGAATTAACGGGCAGAAAAGTAGAGAGCCGAACGACTTGATAATTATAATAATTTTAATAGGCCTAGAAGTCTATCATCTGGGTTTTTTAAACATTATCATAAACTCATAATAACCCTGTACCACAGTGTTCTGCCGGTATAAACCCCTTATTATACTGCATTTTCATTGGGCCATTTATTCTCGTTTTCGCTCGAAACTTTTCAAAACGTCTCAACCAATTTTCACACATATTGTGGTTGTTTTCATTCTCGTTTTGGTTTTCGTTTGACAGTTCATTATTGTTTACAAACAAAGAACAACGTCGTGACTATTAAACTACTGAAATACATATTTTTCTTAAACAGATGGATAACTTAAATTAAGTTTTTTTTCTTTTAGCACGCTCATTTTTACTTTTACTTCCTAAAATATATATTTCACCAAATATGTTTGACGATTGATTAAAAATGTCTGCCTTGAGATGACAAACCAACGATAAAAAAACGATTATTTTGGAGATGACACACTTTATTTCAGGTGGCATCGCCTGTGTGAAACGTTTTCGTTCCTCTGTCGTACAAAAACAAGTCAAAGTGAGACGTTTTCATCACTTGAATTTGTATGGGAAAACGTCTCATTTTGACTTGTTTTGGCCAAACTTTTGAAAACACTTCAAAAGTGCCTAGTGAAAAAAGAGCATTAGAGGTTCCATACAATTCAGGAAATGATTGGCAACTCTAAATGTGCTTGTAAGTGCAAAACGAGCACGAAAATTACTAGTTTAAAAAATCTAAATAAACTAAAAATTTAATACTGGTACAGTTGTATGGAGCAGAATTTCCAATTAATTTATCAATAAATGCAAATACTGCTCTTGAATTTATTGAAACTGATAATAATGTATTAATATAAGCCGTACCTAAGGTTTCAATTGTTTATTTCAATTTGTTTTTTAAAACGTGCACCGTAAATCGATTAACTACTTTTATTATCGGATTTATAAATACAAAAAGATGAATATCTTAATAAAAATTTATTACAACGATCACAATTTTTCTATAACTTGCTGTCAACCCGTTCGTATATATTTGAAATCCGGATAAACACACAAAAAGGTAAATAAACAAGTCGAGCTCTATAAACCTTAAGCAAATCATAACTTAGCGCAGTGATATTGAACTGGTTTGTTTTGCTTCGTGTTTTTGTGCATGCAATATCAATCGTTGAACTTTGACTTCGATTTATTGCGCTTTTGCTTCCTGCCGGAGATCTGGAGTAGTTTCAGGGGCAAGTTCCGCCGATTAGTGTTTTTTTTATAATTAATTGAGATGTTGAAAACCCTCAGAATATTGTATCCGGTGCGACAGGGTTGCCGTCTCCACAGCGCATAGAGAAAGGGAACTAAGGGTAAAAAAATCATTTTTTCTTTTTTTGATGTGGACAACATCTGTGCATCGAATGAGACCGATACCATGCCCCAAAAGTGCTCCCTCCCAGAGATATGCGCGTTTTATGAAAGTGAAGTCGACGATTCTAAGCGCAAATAGAAAGGGACTTTATCTTTAAAAGGCTCTCCTGAACAAAACTTTTCATCAACTTTTCACCTTTTTTTTGATGTGGACAACATCAGAGCATCGAATGAGACCGATCCCATGCCCCAAAATTTTTCCCTCCAAGAGATATGCGCGTTTTATGAAAGTGAAGTCGACGATTCTACGCGCGAATAGAAAGGGACCTAATCTTTAAAATGGCTCTCCTAAACAAAACGGGTTTTTAACCTTAGGTCCCTTTCTATTTTGCGCGTCACATATAGGAAGATCACTAGTAACGTTTTGGACTGCATAACAGACTTTTCACACTGACAATACTAGTAGTTTTATCCATACAAAAACAATTAAACAATTAAAATTTGTATGGGAAAACGCTTGGAAAACTACTAGGTTTAGTTAGTCTGAATGGTCCCGTTTATAAAATATCTAGTTGCACACCAGGGGTCTTTGTATAAAAAAGCTAAAAAGTAAGTAGTTTTCGTCAGTCTAAATAGACTTTGTTAATGCTTTAGTCTCTTTTTAATTAAAAAAAAATTAAAGTGCCTTTTCAGACTTTTCAGTTCTGGGTCTTTTCAGACTTATCAGTTATCGGGCTCGTTTCCTACATGAAAAAATTGAGTTACCAACTACTTGACGAATTTGTATGAAAAACACCATTTGCCATCAGTCAGAATACACACTTATTTATCTTTTCAAAACGATAATACTAGTTATTTTCAAACTCCTTGTCTCCATAAAGAAAAAAAAAATCGGCCAACCACTTGAAGGATTTGCACGGCAAAACAACCAAGAAAACTACTTTTCTTTAGTCTAAATAGGCTTTCAGGGAAAGTGCTTTGTACCTCGTACGATGCCAGCTACGATTATATTATGACAACTAAATTTGTTTTACCAATGGAATGTCCAAATTATTGATGTTTATGTTAATCTGCAAAAAAAGGTAATTAGTTCTTCTACGCATTTCTTACCCAATTATAAAAATCAAAGAAGTATAAACGGGTATTTGATTTAGTGAAGCCTTAAGCAAAGTCAACACATTATTACTGACGTTCAAATCTAAAAATGCTATTATTATGATTTGACAAGTGTATTGCACAGAGAAACAGTCTATTGAACTACAAAATTCGATTGTGACAGCAAATCTCTTTTCGGTTTCCATAGATGAACTACTTTTTCGAACAGAATGAAAATCATATCGTGGGAGAGAAATATTATTTATCTCTTAAAGCCGAGAGGACCCGCAATATATGTTGAAATCAACAGTCAGTTCATTATTTACTTTTATTGCTTCAAATGATATTTTCAGTTGCAATTTCTGGAATACACCTACTAACATTGGTAGTACAACTACATTTAAATTCGGTTGTGGCAAGGAATATCTTCCCTGTATGCAGTTTAGCTCGTCGTTTTTTCATACCAATCTTTCTACGGAGAAACGAGCACAAAACCTACTACGTTTGTCAGTCTAAAAAGATATTAAATAAATAAAAACTAAAACGTCGTTAAGTTCCAGGATCCTAGGTTGATTTGCTTGAGCGCGCGTACTTTTTGTTTTTAAAAAAGTCTAAAAGTCCACTTTTTCATGTTGACTTTTTCAACTTTTTTATATTAACTTCAAATATTTTTTATTGTTATCGAAAACAATGCGAATTGCTTAAATTTATTATACGCTTTAATAGTTATCGCCGATTGAGTAATGCACAAAAGTTTTTTATAAGTGTAGTGGCAACGTATGCCGAGGTAAAAACGTACGCCTTCAAATACGCGTATGTTCCTCATTCATCCAGAACAATTAATCAAGTCGGCAAGATACTAACACTGAATAACAGATTTATTTTTATTATTTGTTAAGGCGAACTGATAAACACCGAAATTAGAAATTCTCGAATAACTATAGATGCCTTTTTACCCGATGTTGATGTGGCCGAAGGGATTGTGTTTTCCAAGGCCAACAATGAGGATAGCATATGGGGTTCCTCGACAAGAGTGTAAGCACTAGCAAAGGCCATAATGATGGCAATGGTGTCCAATACAATTAAAACGCTATCTGAAGGCACCGCACCGCCAGTTTGTCGTAAAACAAAAATAGTCCAATACGTATTATGGAGAACAATGGAAAAGTTGCGACAGAAAACTTTTTCAATCGCTGCCACTTCTGTCCCGTGTGAGAGATTATTTTCGCATGCAGTTCTTATGTTGCTGCTCAAATTCGGAGCCAAATTTAAATATGATTATCTTGTTTAGCTCGTTTGTTTTATTTCGGTCTGTTGCTTTTACACATTGAACAGGGATTAAACCGGCTCAAGACCTCTTGCTTCTATATTTAAATAGAAGACAAGTTTTTAACAAAATGGCAAAGTGACATTGATTTTCGTGGCTGCACACTACTTTTATCATGATTTCGGGTCCGTGACAATCCTCTTCAGAAAGCCTTGCTGCAATTGTTGAAAGTAAAACCGAACTCTATCAGGCCAGGCTCTCCCCAAACGAATGAGAACTACTGTTGTAAACCTTACTTTTCAAGTTTTCTTCACACAATTGCCCACGAAAAAATTTTTGAGATCAATTGATGCGGGCATTTGGTTCAGCGTATATTCATTGACTGCTTTAAAAAATAAACTTTGCTTTTAAAAACTTAAATATGAATAATGTACAACGTATTTAAAATTCTAATGTTTATTAGTTTATTATCACTCTTACTATTTTAAATAAAAGATTTTAATACAAAGTTAATTGTTTTTTATTCCAAAATATTGCATTTTCATTTGCTTAAAGAAAAAAGTCGACTTAAATCGACTTTTTTATACTAAAAAGTCTAAAAGTGGACTTTAAGTCTTAAGAGTATAACCCCACAACAGACACGCGGACATGGCTAGATCGTCTTGGAATTTTACAACGATCAATAATATTTATCTACGATTAATATTTAGTGGTTTTGCAAACGGAATGACATATTTGATAAATGTGTCATCACTCTTCGGTGGAGGGTAAAAATCGACATCCTTAACATTTCAAAAGAGTTTTTAATTCCAATACACATTTTTGTTTAAAACCACACAATTTGCATACGATTTTATAATTTGCCCTACCGACTAGCCCCCTTCAGTAAGTAAGTACTAAACAGAGTACTTACTAACTACGAGATCATTTTTCACACAATTGGCGTTTAATTTAAGAGTTTCTATTGTGTCTCTCCATCTTCCATTTAAGCTTTAGTCGTGACTTTGCAGTTAAGACATTTTTAACTACCGCATTGTAGGAGAAAATGTGGTAAACGCTTTGCTAATTTCATTTCAATTAAATGCTAAGATACAATTATCCAATTAAAAAAAATCGTTTTAAAGAGTTTCTATATTTATTTAATTGCAATTGAACCTACAAACCGGCATTTGGGTCGAAACATTTTTAATTTCATTTCCAAATCTGGACTTCGGGTTTATTTGTAAACATAATTCAAATTGGTCAATGGGAGTATTGAACGCTATTTTACTTGTCTGCTGTATGTTTTTGTGAGTTCAATAAAATTCGCGAAATTTTTAATATCAAAACAAAAATAATGTGTGTTTATTGCATGACTTAGGGGTAAAATAACTGGTTAAGTTATTTTTTTTAAATACTAATTCTCTCCACCGTTGGTTAAAATGTGGTGTATTTTTATTGCGTTTATGACACATAAAAAAGGATGATGCCCGTCTGTCTGCTGACATCACTATAACATTCGAGACATTCATTTCACTAATTCCCCATGCTCGTTCTTATACAATGTTTAGCATTTCATGCTAACCTTTGAGATTGGAAGCCTATTCGGTCTAATTTTCCAAAAAAATTCCACTTTGGTCTTATTTTCACACTTTAGGAATGGCGGGATATATACTCGTATCAGAAAACTCGTATGCGAACAATATATCATTGATCTAGGACAAACGCAACATAAAACATGAACATGTACTCTCCGTCTCAGGAAGTAGGGTATACGGACTGCTATATATATTTCTGGCCTAATAACGACAATGCAAATATTTATCATCAAAAATGGTTGTATTGTTTTGCAAAGTATTCTCCAGCATGATTTATACACTTTTGCATGCGCTCAAACCAATTGTCGAAACACTTTTGTCCGATTGAGTTACCTCCAAAACATGGTTTTTGAACGCTTCAACAGCATCTTCTGGCGACGAAAATCATAGACCACGCATTTTTTTCTTGATGTGCGGGAATAAAGAAGTCATTGAGTGCCAAGTAAGAGCTGAACGGCGGATGACCCATCAATTCGACGTTTTGGCCGATCAAAAAGGAGCTGGTTTGAGCCGATGTGTGAGAGCTCGCATAGTCATGTTTCACAATGATACGTCTTCTCTTGTTCGTTATTCGAATTTCTCCGAAGACTTCAGGCAAACAAATTGTGCTGTGCCACTCTGAATTGACCGTCCTACGTTGCTCAAGCGGAAGAGTCGCCACGTGGCCAGTTTTGCCGAAGAAACAGGCGACCATTTGCTTCGAAGTGCTTCTTTCACGAACAACTGTCGTTGGATTTGGCTCGTCTTTGAAGACCCACATGGATCTATGCTTATACGCATAGATCCATGATTCGTCACCTGTGACGATCTTATAAACGTATTTCGAAGCATCGCTAACGTATACTTTTTAGAATTTCTTTGCACTAATCGACACGAGTCTTTTCATGAGCGATTGTCAAATTGTGCGGGATCCAACGAGAAAAAACCTTTTTAAAGACTATGTATTCATGCAATATCTTCACGACCTTCGCCTTTGAGCGAGCGTCAGCTACGATTAAATTCATTAAAACAGTTTTTTACTGCGCTATAGGATGATGCTTCGTCGCCATGCAAAGATTTAAGTTCATCGATGCACTCTTGTCGTGATAATCCTCGTCGAAAGTTGTGAAAAATGATCTTACGAAAATGTTCACGAGTTGATTTCATTTTTTTTTTGCCAAATTGATTTTTTCAAGTCACTGTAAACAACACAAATGATCACCGTACGTCAAAACGTTCTGAGTCAAACGTTCTAAAAAATGTCAAACTTTCCTACGGAAATGTCAGATGGTGCCAAGCAACACTTAGCAATAATCAAGTTGTATATTTGAAAAACGATTTTCTGACAGTTTCTGTCTATTAAATTTTCCTTTTTACCTATTCGATCTTTATTTTAGTGATCTACTACTTAAGAAAATGTATCCCCTAAATAAGAAGGCATGCAAAGAATTCCCCCTTAAGGGATTAAAAGTACTTCGGTAAAAATAAACGTTTTTGAGTACGAGTATTTTTTTGACAAATCATAATTTTTTGTGGACCGACAATAGTTAAAACGGGTACTTTTCAAAAAAGAGCATAGTTGCTGGGATTTTTGGCCAAGGTGGTCCAAAAAACGGACCACATGGTTAAAGCGGGCGATTTATAGTCAATTTGACATTTGGGTACAATGCAAGAATTTATTTTAAAGATTTGAGATAAGGTTCGACTTATGGACCGAAGAGGCCCAAAAAAGGCCAGACTGTCGCAAATCCCAAATGAATTAAATTGATTGAATTTAAATTTACTGAAATGTTCAGCTCCAAATCTGGAGGTGTGGCAGCTGTATGAAACCATGGATCGATATGGTAGACTTTCAGCGCTGCTTGTCCTGTATGCGTACTAATGCCAAACAAAAAATTTGATGAAATTATCCAGTATTAGGAAGGTTTTACTTTAAATAGGGGGCTATATCAAAACATGTACCGGTCTCGTAGTTTTTCAAGTGTTCATCCTGTCACAAACAAAATTTCTTTGAAATCTGATGAAATTTGCGCTAAGTCAGTTGGACCCCCTAATCGAAAGGTACAGTGAATGGGAACTTTATCAAACATAAACTGATCTCGTCCATTTTATATCATGCAAGTGAACCTAGCTTCAACCCCGGGTAAGAACATCTAAAAATTTTTCAGCGGCGGGTTTCCACCTCGCGAATGTCGGCTGTTTTAGGAGTAGAGAATTTATCTCTAAACCTTGTAAAAACTTCTCTATAAAATACATTAGCCGTTCGGAGCCGGCGTTAAAAAGTAGGTCCCGGTCGGTAAGTTTAAGAATTATATCGTGCACAGCTCACTAATTTGAGAGCTTAGCGCACCTTGTGTTTTAAAGGAATGTTGTGGAACTGAAGTAAGTATGTAAACCAAATTTTTTGGAAATCTTATTAAATTTGCCGCTGGTACCTCGGCAGGACCCTAAATCAGGAGATATATTTTTAGTGGTGGATTATTAAAAACTTGGACCGATCTGGACTATTTTCAGAAATGTTTATTTTGCGCGCAAAAATAAGACCGCAAACCTAATTTGTTAGCTGTCTAAACCGAATAATGTGCACAGTTTTTATGGGATCGATTTATAGTTGCGACCTACTCTTTAATTACAAGAATTAACGGGCAGAAAAGTAGAGAGCCGAACGACTTGATAATTATAATAATTTTAATAGGCCTAGAAGTCTATCATCTGGGTTTTTTAAACATTATCATAAACTCATAATAACCCTGTACCACAGTGTTCTGCCGGTATAAACCCCTTATTATACTGCATTTTCATTGGGCCATTTATTCTCGTTTTCGCTCGAAACTTTTCAAAACGTCTCAACCAATTTTCACACATATTGTGGTTGTTTTCATTCTCGTTTTGGTTTTCGTTTGACAGTTCATTATTGTTTACAAACAAAGAACAACGTCGTGACTATTAAACTACTGAAATACATATTTTTCTTAAACAGATGGATAACTTAAATTAAGTTTTTTTTCTTTTAGCACGCTCATTTTTACTTTTACTTCCTAAAATATCTATTTCACCAAATATGTTTGACGATTGATTAAAAATGTCTGCCTTGAGATGACAAACCAACGATAAAAAAACGATTATTTTGGAGATGACACACTTTATTTCAGGTGGCATCGCCTGTGTGAAACGTTTTCGTTCCTCTGTCGTACAAAAACAAGTCAAAGTGAGACGTTTTCATCACTTGAATTTGTATGGGAAAACGTCTCATTTTGACTTGTTTTGGCCAAACATTTGAAAACACTTCAAAACTGCCTAGTGAAAAAAGAGCATTAGATTTAAAATAAAAATTCATAGTTTTTGAATGTAAACTGAGACTGGTCTTCGAGCCCACAAAGCTCGTAGTAATCAATACAAATTTGGTAAATTTAATAAAATATGCTCTTTATTAGATACATCCTCTTTTTCGTCATTTTTTATTAAGAGCTCCTTGTTTGCCAAATCGTAAAATTAATTAAAAATTTGGATTTGTGACGAAATTTAATTTTTTGATTGCCTATAAGTCTAGTTTTGAAGAGGCCGATTTTTAAGGCCTTAGGTCCTATTCCAAAAAAAGCCTATCTCTTAAATAAGTTCATATTAATTTCGTTCACATATCGCACTTGTTCAACAACAAGGTTTTAACTCAACATTTTATATCATATTAACGTCCTGCTCTACTATTCCGACCGAATTTCTCGTTTCGAACCACTGTGTGTCGAATTTTTGTGTTTTTATTTTAAAATCGAATGCACCAGCAAAAACGAAAGATTGTCCAGTTCGTTGTTGATTTTACCAAATAAGAAATCGCAAAGCGTAAAGTTCTGGCTGATGGGGTTTGCACCACTCGACTAAACCAGTTAGGAATAGTCAACTGCATGCACAATCAAACATACTTGTACAGCATACAGTTTTGCGTCTTTTGACAATATTCGACAATAAACACAAAAATATATTTATTTTGTTTTAATTGTACCGTGCCAAAAAAATAAAATGTTGGTACTTCACAAAAAAAAAAATATTTTAATTCACATACATTTGTCAGGAGTAAATTAATAATCCTTTTAATTTGTTATCAGCTGTTTTGTTTAATTCACTTATTTATTTGTTTTTTTTTGTATTCTTGATTTTTGCCTTGTAAAGATTTTATTCTGAACCGAACTCACCGAGTGCTAAACACGTACTGATTTATTGAAATTATTTTATTTTGGTTACTTTAAAGTACGAGTACGAGTATAAAACATTAGCCTAGCCGTCTAATACAATTACATATCACCACATCAGCGGCAGCAGCAACAACAACAACAACTTCGTCAGAGTTATCTTAAACAAATAGTTAAAGATACAACACGCTTGTACTGAGATTCAAAGTGAGTCTTAGATTTTTGTATTTAAGTTTTGTTTTGCGTTTTGTGGCAAAGACATGTTTCAACGTTTACTCATTTCTTTTAAAGCTGAACTTTCACTGTGGAGGGCAATAGTGTGCTCAACGAAGAAATTTACCCCGTAAGAAGTAAAATAACTATTTATATTGCTTTCAAAGTTCTTGTTTTCTTAAACAAAGGTTAAGTTATTCAGAGAAATATCTAGAAAAAAATCTAATGTCGGAAGAGGCCAAATTTATTAACCCCACATACAGAGAACAACAGATTTGTTGCCCAACCGAATGTTTTTAGTTCCACGTACTATCCATGCATTCCATCTCTACTACTGAATGCTGATTGGGTACATGGAAATTTTCAGTAGTGCAAATCAACTATTAATCACCCGTTCTGACCACACATGAACCAAAATGTCCAGCAACTTTTCACTTTTTTGAGGTATTAAGTGCTACCCAAATAAAGGGTGGTTACATTTTAAGGGCCGATGTTGATTTTGAAAAAAACACAAATTATTTAGGAAATTATTGTCATGTTTTTTTTTATGATAATATTGATATGGTTAAATTATGTATGAACAAAATATCTGCTAAATGGCAGCTGCGACCTCGGCGGCACTCCTCCAAATTTTTGATGACGCTGAGGCATCATTGAGGGTCTTAGCCGTTAATGTGCCGAATTATACCATCCTTTAACTCTTGAATTGTAGCTGGCTTATCGACGTACATCTTTTCTTTCAAATAACCCCAAAGAAAGAAGTCCAACGGTGTCAAATCACATGATCGACGCGGCCAATTAACATCGCCACGACGTAAGATAACACGGCCATTGAATTTGGCGCGCAAGAGAGCTATAATTTCGTTAGGTGTGTGGCAAGTGACATCGTCCTGTTGAAACCACATATCGTCCACATCCATATCTTCCAACTCGGGCCATAAAAAGTTTGTTCATCTCACGATATCGAACAGCATCCACAGTAACTCATTTTGGAAAAACTACGGCCCGATGATGCCGCCAGCCCATAAACCACACCAAACAGTCACTCTTTGTGGGTGCATTGTTTTTTCGACAATCACTCTTGGGCTATCATTCGCCCAAATGCAAAAATTCTGCTTGCTGACGAATCCACGGAGGTGAAACTGTGCCTCATCACTGAAGATGATTTTCTTCGAAAATTAATCATCCACTGTTGCCATTTCTTGCCACCATTCTGACCATGGTTCAAATTGGGTTAGTCTGAAAATAAGAAATATCAAATGAAATGCAGAAAAAAATTGACTTTTAGGTGTGGTTCACATTCAACATCGGCCCGTAAAATAGAAACGCCTATTCACAGTTCCCATTCT
This sequence comes from Hydrotaea diabolus, assembly GCA_963513945.1. Taxonomy (NCBI): domain Eukaryota; kingdom Metazoa; phylum Arthropoda; class Insecta; order Diptera; family Muscidae; genus Hydrotaea; species Hydrotaea diabolus. The sequence goes on from OY740720.1 coordinate 76,316,859, forward strand.
AACCATTGTCCGTTAACAAAAAATACTTTTTGCTACCTTTAGTCCATTAAAGTGAAACTTTTTCCCCCCTGATTCCAAACACCCGCCGCTGGAGGGTATAAACAGAATCAGGATTTTTTTGTAAAAATTTGACATTAAGAAAATATATGCAATTGTGAAAACAATTTTAAATCACAAAATATAAGTTATTTGTCTATCAGATTTTGGTAATGTCTATCAGATTTTGGTAATTTGATTTGCCCTGCAGTATTTTAAAATGATCTATTCCAATATCAGATTTTGGCACTTTCCCGAAAATACAATTTTAAGCGCAGAAAGGCTTTTTTCTTCTTCGTACATCGAACTCTCTTAGAGATCGCACTATACGCGTAGTTGTAGATGGGTTCAGGGAACATAGGATGGCCGCAGGTGTACCACAGCGTTATATCCTTTCTCCCTTACTTTTTCCTATCTTCATTGACGATCTTTTGGGTCAGACCATGAATGCAATCTACTGATTTGCCGATGACAGCAATCTCTGCCATTCATATCCATTCTACCAAAGTCCGAGTTATCAAGAAATTGTAAACCAAAGGCTAATCATGCATGAGACACTTGGCCGGGACATACACACAGAGAAAAGATATGGTTACTATATGGTCACGGCAACAATAGTATGTTCTCTGCAATAAAAGTATGGTAGTAGCAACCATAGTATTGTTTTTTGATTGCAGCAATACTAATATTGTTGAAATGTAACAATAGTATTGTTGCCGAATTTTAAAATGAAAATATGGTTGTAGCAACAATGTTAATATGGTTGGTGCGACAAAAGTATTGTTTTTTTTGGTTTTATGTTAACAATAATATGATTACGGCAATTATACCAGCATAATTGTTTTAATTTGAAAATGTTATTGTTACGATTCTTACGCAATAATAGTACTTTTATATGTAATTTAAATTATTTCAAAACAAACTACTTTGGATAAGTATAACTGATATATTTTTAATAAGTAAATATTTTCTATTGTTAAATAAGTCACTCCTATTATTAAGAGTTTAGTGTATTTTTACATAATTTACTTAATAAAAATCTGTATTGTTGAATAGTAACTTAATCCAATTCTTACGAAGAATTTTAGGGATCATAGTATGGTTTTGTGTGAGTCATACTATGGTTGTGAAGATTATACTATTGTTGTATGTTAAACATACTATAATTATAAGAATCATAATATGGTTGTGAGGATCATAGTATGGTTGAGTGTAAATAATAATATGGTTGTGGGGACCATAGTATGGTTGTGTGTGAATAATTCTATTGTTGTGAGGACCATAATATTATTGTGGGGATCATAGTATGGTTGTCTGTGAACCATACTATTGTTGTGATGATCATAATATTGTTGTGCCACAACCATATTCCCAACAATAGTTTGATCCTCTTCAAACCATACTTTTTTCGTAATGGGGTCGAGTGAATACAGTAGATTATATATGTAATGCGCGTAAGACACATTGAAGTTAAAAGCAAGTGTAAATAAACATTACTCCCTTTTCCCCCTACGATTCTTTACTTTCCACTCGCCAACTCAATGCACTGCATGTATGTATAGTGGGCATCCCTTGAGAGTTGGTGATTATATAAAAAGGAACAATTTATCTTTTAAAATTTTTAAAAAAATCATTTTACTATAGTTTTGCATATTTTGTGCCTTTGCAGGTTTTATGCAAATATGATTTTTCACAAAATATGCCAAACATTCCAAAACTAAATTTTTCAAATTTAAATTATTTTTGTATAAAACAAATGTGTGTAGCATTAAAAGCTTTTTCCGATTTTCCAGTAAAAATATGCAATTACATAAAATTCCGCAGACTAACGATGATAAACATTGGATGATTGCAACAAAAAGTCTACTCACCGACCGAACTTGTCAGTCAGTTGCATTTGAAAAATCTCCCACTGTGTTGAAATTCAAATGCATTCAATTTTATCCACCACTCTGGCTTTGGCATGAACTTTATGGTCATACTCACGTACAGCCATACACATATCCATACGATACTCGTACTAACACATTGGACTGCAAATTGTTGTTAAGATTTTTAACAAACGCTGTCATTCTGCCACTGCTACAGGCCGCAGCTGTTTAGAGTTTGGTTTAAAAACTAAAATGTGTAGCTGCCGCCGCGTTGCGACATGATATGCCTCGAGAAAACGTCTCTTACTCTCTCATTTTCACCGAAAACAACAACAGCCTACGTAACGGAGTAATGAGACCCGTCTGTCTCGGTTTTGGCAGAAGTATTAAAACGAAGCCGCCAGCCGACACTGACTACAGAATCGGCGAAGCTAAATACTAGCGCGATCATACGAATATTCGATCGCAGTTACATACATACTCGTAAGCACATGCTATGCTGACAGACAAACAATTTTCCATTCGAACGACTGAAACGAAGACAGGTCATGTATTACTTTGAATGTGAACTGCACACAGAGAAAAGTAGTTGGAAAATTGGTTCGAAAAATAAAAAATTCCGTTGAATGGAGACTTTTTTTAATACGAAGTATTGGTAATGACTAAACAACAGAAGAAAGCTTTTAACGCTACACAAATATGTTTTATCGAAAAACAATTCGAATTACATAAACTTTTTTTTTTGCATATTTTATGCAAAATACATACGAGTAGTAACATAAAATCTGGATATGCAAAATTGTTATGCTTAAAACCCACTTTACGAGTAAAGGCCCAATTAGTCTTGACGGTGGACGGTTGATTCTGCAACCTGCAGAAGTCTACCGTCGTCAACCGTCAAACTGTAGTTATCTCCCTCTAACACATGCAAAATGCAACCCCCAACTGAAAACTGTAGTTATCTCCCTCTAACACATGCAAAATGCAACCCCCAACTGATTGCCTACCGTCAACCGTCCACCGTCAACCGTCAAGACTAAATGGACCTTAATGCTTGATTTGATATTATTAAATCTGCTCCATAGAAGCCGAACAAGAAGTATACGGATCTTAAAGTAAAATTCAATAGTAAATCCTGTCTTTTTGTCAGGACTTCCATTAATTTGTTCACACTGGTATGTTAATCATAAGACGTTTGAGAATTTATTTAATAGATTATTTTAGCTTGAAGCTCGTGATAAAAGTCTTGGGGTTCTTTGTATCTATTTAGCGACGTGTTCGCGATATTTTTAATTGTTGAGTGAGGAACTTAAAACTTGTAGAGTGAAGAACTCTAGTTTGATATAACAGGTAACTCTAGATTGGTAGAGTCGATTTTATTCTTATGCGCGGTATTGCCCTTTAGATGTCACATAACTGAGAATTTCATACCAGATTTGGTTTAAACCTCGTGAAATAGAGGTTGATGACTCTATGGGCAGACATTTCTGTTTTATTTTTTGACTGCTATAAGGATACCTTGTTAGAGCATTTAAACCAAGTTGGGACTATACCTCGTAACGTAGAATAGATTATTCTACATGCTGTGACGAGGGAATCGCAAGTATATTTTAGAATGATTGTCGTTCATTGTTCCAAAGTCTTGACGTACTTGGAGTACATCGTAACTGCCTACACACAGCAAAAATTATGGTTATTATATGGTCACGGCTACAATATTTTCTCGGCAATAAAAGTATGTTCGTCTTGACCGTAGTATTGTTTTTTGAATTAGACCACCATTAATATTGTTGAAATGTAGCAATTGTATGTTTTAAATGTAACAATAGTATTGTTGCCATATTTAAAAATGAAAATATGGCTGTAGCAACACTATAAATAAGGTTGGTGAGACAAAAGTATTGTTTTTTGGGTTTTTTCGTAAGCATATTATGTTAACAATGAGATGAACTCGTCAATCATACTGTATGATTGTATATTTTCTTAATTTGAATACAGTTTTAGAACTATGTTATTGTTACGAATCTTATCCAATAATAGTACATTTTATATGTAAATCACAATTTTCTGAACAAACTGATTTGGTCAACTGAAATTTTTTTAATAAATAAAACGCTTACGTTTTTTAGACAAATATTTTCGACAGTTAAATAAATCACTCCTATTATTTTGAATTTAATATATTTTTATATAAAATACTTAATACAAATTTCTATTGTTGACAACATAACCTAATCCTAGTAAATAATTTTGAGGATCATTCAATGGTTGTAGGTATTATAACATGGTTGCGGGTGAAACCTACTATGGTTGTGACAATTGGTTTGAGCGCATGCAAAAGTGTATAAATCTTGCTGAAGAATACTTTGAAAACAATAAAACCATTTTTGATGATAAATATTTGCATTTTCATTATTAGGTCAGAAGTATATGTAGCAGCCCTCGTATGTAGACTTATATGAGATCAAATTCTGTAACTCCATTCTTGTTTTAATTTGTCAAACACTTTTTTTAAACATGCAAACTCGCTGTGCATGTTTTGATTTCGCCCATGGCTTCAATTAAAGAGACTTTTTTTTGATAACTGAAACCAATATTTGCTGACCCATGTAATGAAACAGCAGTAGCCCATCTAACATTCGGCTAAACCGCTCGATGTGGAAAAGTGAATTTTATTTTTGGTAGTTAGAAACATTAGCCATGAATATAACTTTTAATTATACCTGGTTCAACAAAGTGGTGGATCACATTCAACAGCACCACTAGTGGTCACGCTTTTGATCACACACACGAATATGTTAGGTATTACCGTTATAACTGCAGGTTTTCCACAGAGTCAGAGTTCGTTAAATAAGAGGGGAAAGAAAACTTCACAAAGATGGTCGATATGCGATCATCGTACGTATGTGGATGTCAGCCACTCTGTTATACACAGACAAAAAATACCTAGTTGAAAATCTCAATGAATGAATTGTTAAATATTTTAGTCAAAGAATCGAAAAACAGTACCCAATCAAATCTTTGGAATAAATTACACAGTGCAACAAGCAAAATGCAAATGGGATGAAACCAATTGCAAATGAAAGTTGAGATTATCCATAAGAAAACCTTCAGTGATTTTGAAAAGATCAAAGATCATTTGATAAAATAATGCTTATTTATTTTTATTATCCTGGAAAGTTGTGGTATCTTACTGTTTTTGGATTCGAGGAATTCATTTTTGATATTTAGTTTTACCTAAAATTCACGCTAGATGGTGCTGGCATACAAATGGGGCTAATTATTGTAGATTTTCATAGAAAAAAACGGTGTTTGTACTTTGTTTGGGCTAAAAAATCAATTTTTGATGTTGGCTTTATTGTACAACATTTTTCTAATGATATTACGAAATATACTGCAGGCTGTGACGGCACTGATACTTTTAGTGGCTGACGGGAGATTTGTATTCGTCTGCCTTTCAGTTGCCATCGTGCATTGGACACGAGAGGACAGGTCGTTTTGTGTTGAATCGTATTTTTCAAATGCGCACTCGATCATTGTTGTTCAGCGTGCTTTTCGTTTACGTTTTCACCAGAGATGCCTGCATTCGGACCGCGTCACTGTGCGGTGCGCCATATCACGAGTAGGCATCATTGGCCCTTACTTTTTACAGGATAACCGTCTTGCCGTAACTGTGAACTTCGAACAGTACTCGACCTTGATAAAGGGGTTTTTCAGCCGGCTCTTGAGGCAATGTAATTAGAAGATACATGCATGGTATGGAAGGTGATACTGCACACACAGCGAGGGTTACCAAGAATTGTTTGAGGCAAATGTTACTGGACGTAATATCTCTTTGAGGAGTGATGTGAACTGGCCGGCACGCTGACCAGACTAAGCCCATGCGATTTTTTCCGTGGGGTTACCTGAAGTCGAAGGTGTATATCAACCGTCCCAACACCTTGGAAGACCTAATTAACAGTATTGGGGCTGAAAATGGCAGATTACCAGACGACATGCTTGTTAGAGTTCAGAAAACGTATGCAGCAGTGTGTGGATAGCAAAGGTCGACATTTGCCAGATACACCATTTAAAACCATGCAATTTCAAAATTCCCTTAGTGTTCAATATAATTAAAATATAAAATAAATTTTTCTACGGTTCAACATTTTTTTTAATTCATTCCCAAATAAGCAACTTTCGGCGCTCCACCCTGTACAACACCATTAGGTAAACGCGTTTCAAAGATGACGTCTTATTTCTCAATACAATTTTTGTGTTTTTTATACTGCCCTGCCACTATTTCGGCTATAGATTCTTACACAAAAATAAAAGATTTCAACACGAAATCCGGCGCATTAAAATTTGAATTAAACATGTCAAAAAGGCATGTGGAAATATTTTTGATAAAGGACGTATACTTTTTTAATTATTGTTTCAATATTTCACAATTCTTTAAATTGCCTCCTCCGGAAAATAATTTATTCTTAAAACTGACCTTCGATAAGTTTTTAATCGTATGTTTAGCTCGTTTGTTTTATTTCGGTCTGTTGCTTTTACACATTGAACAGGGATTAAACCGGCCCAAGACCTCTTCCTTCTATATTTAAATAGAAGACAAGTTTTTAACAAAATGGCAAAGTGACATTGATTTTCGTGGCTGCACACTACTTTTATCATGATTTCGGGTCCGTGGCAATCCTCTTCAGAAAGCCTTGCTGCAATTGTTGAAAGTAAAACCGAAGTCTATAAGGCCAGGCTCTCCCCAAACGAATGAGAACTACTGTTGTAAACCTTACTTTTCAAGTTTTCTTCACACAATTAAACGTTTACTACAGTTTAAACAAATGGTCGAACACCAATTTTTTTTGGACGTTTATTTTTATTTAAATTTAGATAATTAGACTATAAATAAACAAATAGTAGGCATTAAAACATTATATACACAGTCCCATAAACGGGCTCTCAAATAAAGTATAAGTAGCTAATATACATTCATACATTATTTAAAATTTAAAATTATTGAATGTGAATGTTTCTTGTGTAAAGAAAATTGTTGGGAAAAAAACTTTACTCGTTTATCGGACGTAGTCGAACAACAAAATAACCATTAAAGTTACAATTTGTTTAAATATTCGTAATGAACAACCTACAAAATTTTAAGTCAATAATAAAATTTTTTATTAAGTGTAAATTCAAAAATTTACTTACATTTTGTCAGGTGATTGCATAAATTTTATTACCGCACAATTTTTGAATAATTTTTTAATTGAATAAATACATTTTTTATTTAAGTTGACATTTATTTTTTTCGGTATATGCGCTAAATGCTGCCAGATTTGAACATTGTGATTTATTTTAAATACACGTTTTACTGCATCTACCAGCCAACTGTTAGTTGGGACGCACCACCAACCAAATGCTCTTTTTTCAGCGCAGCCATGCCGTCTCACATGTTCTTACTGAATATTTTATTTTATTATAAATAAGTTTCATTTGAATTATTTGTGAGTAACAAACAAATTTTAGCTACCAGGTTAAGTATGCCGATAGACTTAGACAGAGAAAAAGTCGGTAAGATGTGGGCCTAGACCAGGAATGTAAAAAAGATCTTCTCATTTTGTACTTTTCGCTCTTTCAAAATGTAATTTTTCGATTTCGATGGTACCAAAACCAAGAATCTAAGTTAAGATTTCAATAAAATTTTAGAATAAAAAAAAATAAAACGAGTCAAAATTAGTTTAAACAAATTGTAACCCTACACTTCTCCGTTGTTCAGAAGATTCGCGTCTTGCTCTTTCTGGATATTAAGCAAGAACGGACTTTACACTTCTTGAGCGGGAGGTACATTTTTCGTTGAAGCCATATGAAAATAAATACCGATATGGTCCAACTTCACCAGGAATATGCTTCATTTGGGCTAGATCAAATTTAACATATTATGTCAGTACTTTTAATTGGAAAGATCTTTTGTGTAGATGCTTTAGCGGAATATAGAGGATTTGGCCAAGCTTTGGCAGGAATGGATATAAGTCGACCGGGAAGGACCTTTGTGTGGAAGCTATATAAAAATACGGACATATGTGGTCCAATTTTACCAGATTCAAATATTGGTCACTCGTAACGTACTATGAAGTCGTGTTATATTTGTGGTTTCTAGAAAAAGCACGTCCTGATATCGGGACATACCTTGTTTTGGGTCTTTAAAACACATGAACCGAAAACATATTCGTTGCCACAACCGAATTTTTTGCCAACCGCATGTTTGAGGTTGCATGTACTCGAGTATTCTATCAGAAGAACAGAATGTTAGTTGGTACTCAGTAATTTTCAGTAGTTGGAACTGAGGTATCGGTGGAACATACGAAGTACAGAACCTTCAAAAAATAATTTTTGAATATAAAAATCCACATACCACAATTATTCAACGAAATATTTTAAATTTCCATCAGGAGCAAAAAAACTGTTGGCTTACACACTTGAAGTACTTTACAACATAGGGAGATTCAAACGAGTATCGTAAAAAAGGGGAAAATTCAAGGGAAGATTTTTACTGAAAAAACTCAACTACTCTTTCCAGCATTTCGATTGGAAACTTTGCTTGCTAGATAACAACATAAATGATGCAGCTGAAATTGTCGACAGTTTAATTTTACTTGGAATGAAGACATTTGAATTTAAAAAAGGTTATGCCGACTATGCTAGCCAAAATCAGTTGGTTTAACCAGGCATGCAGGGATGCTGCCAGAAAGAGAAGGCGTTTAAGCCAAAACGTCAATACTAAACTGCTGCGTGAAAAATTTCAGCACGAACATCATCTACGTACAAAGGTTCTTACTTTTTTCAGGGGAAGCTTTTGGTCATTTGTAAAAGGTTAAAGGATAGCTCATCATCTATCCCAACTCTTGTTAAAGACGACCAGGCATTCACTGGCCCGGTTGATAAAGCTAACTTTTTGGCTGAAATATTTGCAGGAAATTCTTCCTTGCCGAAAAGCAATACGGGTTGCTATATTTATATCTGGCAACACCAAGTGTTGCCTGGCGCCATCTGGCATTTCTATTGGAAAGTTTGACATTTTTTAATACTATAAGCATACTCAGAACGTTTTGACGTAAGACCATCATTAGTGTGGTTTACAGTGACTTGAAAAAATCAATTTGGCAAAAAAATGGAATTAACTCGTGAACATTTTCGTGCGATCATTTTCACAACTTTCGACGTGGATTATCACGACAGAGTGTATCGATGAACTTTAAACTTTTGTTTGGCGATGAAACACCATCCTATAGCACTGTGAAAAACTGGTTAATTGAATTCAATCGTAGCCGAAGCTCGCTCAAAGACGATGGTCGAGAATGTCGTCCAAAAACGGCCGTTTTGCCAGAGAACATTGATGACGTGCGTGAACTGATAATGCAAGATCGTCATGTGACATACCGTGAGATAGAAACATCCTTGGGCATTTCTTCCACCAGCATACATTTGATATTGCATGAACACCTGCCCGTAAAAAAGGTTTGTTGTCGCTGGATCCCGCACAATTTGACAATCGCTCGAAAAAAGGCTCGTGTCGATTGGTGCAAAGAAATTTTGAAAAAATGCGTGATCAACGATTTTCGTCGCCAGAATAAGCTGCTGAAGCGTTCAAAAACCATGTTTTGGAGGTGTCACAATCGGAGTGGAAAAAGTGCTTCGACAATTGGTTTGAGCGCATGCAAAAGTGTACATATCATGCTGGAGAATACTTTGAAAATCAATAAAACTATATTTGATGATAAATATTCGCATTTGCATTATAAGGCCAGAAATATATATAAGTTAGTAGGCCTTGTAATCCACTCCTCGTGATCGAAGACGTATCCAGTTTCATGCCCTTATGTATTCCTTCGAACACGCTGATTTAAAGGGTTGCTTGCGAATCTTTATGTAAATAACTCCCCGGCCCTGATGGCATTTCGTCCCTTGTCTTAAATAAATGCTCTTCGATGATAGCCCGTTCATTACGCAACCTAACCGGGCGGGAGTCTTCCCAGCGCGTTGAATGGTTGCAAAACTAGTGAAGCCTATAATTCGTGGGTCTGGATATCTCCAAAGCCTTCCATAGAGTCTGGCACGGTGCACTCTTATCGAAGCTCATCGTTTTTGGTGTCTGTAATATGTTTGCTCTATTTATATCGAGCTTTCTTATAGATCGAATTGTTATAGATGGGTTCTCATCCAACGATCACAGGTTAACCGCTGGTGTGCCGCAGGGTTCTGACCTTTCGCCCTCACTTCATCTTATTTTCATTGATGATCTTCTTGGTCAGACCGTGAATCGAGTCTACTCATCTTCAGATGACAGCAATCTCTATTATTCATATTCATTAGAACGTAGACCGAGTCCTCAAAACATTTAAGCTAAAAGGCGAATTATGGATGAGACACTCGGCTGGGATTTACTTGGCAGTTCCGAATGGGGTCGAGTGAATAGAGTAGATTTTACACAGTGCTGCTTGTTGACTCACAAGCGACCTATTATTATCGTTATTATCTGCAAATGGTATGGATGTTAAACAATCAAATGCACTTGATGTTCTGACCATGTTAATACTATGTGACGCTCGTGTAAAGGCTTTCTAAAGCGGGTCAAGAAATATTTCACTCCTTCTGTCCCTTTCAATATCTATATAACTTACATTAGGCCGAATATGGAACACAACTCCCATATGTGAGCAGGTGCTCCAAATCATCTTTGGAGCTACTTGCCCGTATTCAAAGGAGAGCGATGGTGCTTAAAGGACTTATAGCCCTACCGAGGCTTGACCATATCGATCCATGTTTTAATGAAGCACGCAGTCAAAGATTCTTTCGTCTATGATCAACGTTATCGATTTTTTTCATTTCAAGTTAATTGTTCTGCTTGTCCAGAGTGTTGTAGGGTTATAGTATATTCGGTGCCACCGCCTATAGTTTCTTTACATGCTTCAATATGAATTGAAGACGGAATATATGAATGAACCGAAAATTTCAAAGTTTAACTTGTTGATGTGTGCGTTGAAAAGATGGTTGCTAGAAATTGTTTGCTGCAACTGTTGCTTGGTCGGTGGCATATTCAGGTTTCCCGTGTGAATTCCGCGTTGTATACATTCTGTTAAGTTTCCACCAACTTTGATTTGAAATTAAATACACATGCAACAGCATGCATACAGTCATAAATCACACTTGATACCCCGCAGGTCTGACACTTGAGTAACATACGCTTTATTGAAACGTTCCACCTTTTTGAAGTTTACCTGTAGTAGCCATAAAGATTCCACGAGTAAGTCGGGGTAATTTTCAGTAAAACAAATAAAAAAATACGACTGGCAAGCAATTTTATTATTTTGAAACATTGTTTTTTATAACACTAACTAACAACAACTCAATAAAAACTTATTTTTATTTCATTCAATGCGGCTTAAAGATTGAATATGAAAACGTAAATTACTGGCGGTTAATAAATACACATCAAAAATTATGAGGCTTAACTCGATTAAAATAATTGTGTACTCGTTAATGGGGAAAGTTATATGCATTATACTTACTTAAGCGGGTCATATTCGACCGGAGACTGGAATCATGATCAAAACAACTTAGGTTGTAAACAAATTCGTTCGAAATGTAAGTATATACAAGTATTTGTATAGCCTACATAACGGTGCTCGTGTTTAAAGGATATAGACCTCATGCTTTTTATAACGATCGAGTCAGAAAATCTATCTTTACCACTTAGTTATGCCCATTCGTCCATCAATATATCTGTCGTTGTAATCAGAGTACAGGTCGCAAATAGAGTAACCAAAAAACCGGCATTTCGTTTTTTTAAGAAAAAAAAAACTGCATTACCCGACATTCCGCTTCCCTAACAATAAAAAATATTTTCCGAATAAAATCCGAATTAAAATAAACGTTCTAGAGAGGTTATATCGAAGGAGATCTTTGCACTGGGGCTGTATTAAAATGTGGAACGGGATGGCGATGACCCCTTTTTATGTGAGCTTATTACTGCCTAATCGTAATAAACTGTACCCAATTTTATCAATATTTGATATACTAATGGTTATGTGGTTTCTATAGCTAAAGACATAACATCGGTTTATAATATATATATAAGAGCTATATTTAAATTTTAACTGATTTTCATAAAAGTCAACAGCCTTTATCCAAAAAACTTACGTTAGCAAATTTCATACAGATCGGACAACAATTGCGAGCTGTAGTTTGAAAAAAAGCTTTAGAAATACAGCAGACGGACAAACAGATATCATAAAATCGAATCAACAGGTGATTCTGAATCGTGCGGAACATTTATAGATGGGTCTACATTAAATATTGGAAGTTATGTATTCCGTAACTAAAAATCATGAGTTTTATTTGTTTACATATACAACAACCAAAAAACCGAAAAGCAGACAACAAAAAATCTGATAAATTGGCATGTCGGAATTTAGTTATTTTTGAAAAACCAGCTGTCGGGTTTAGACATACGAGGGCGGCTCGGAAAGTTTTTAGCCTATCAATAAAAGAGAATAGTTAGTTTTTCAAAAATATTTTAATTTTGCAATATAATCTCCTGAAACTTCAATACACGTAGTCCATTGCTTATCTAGCAATTCTATCCCTTGATTAAAATAGTTTTCCTCAAGGTCTTCAAAATAGTGTTTTACAACTGTAATTGCATCTTCTTTTGAGGTAAAACGCTTGCAGCAAAGATTTTTTTTAGATTTGGGAACAGGTTAAAGTCACTGGTAGCTAAATCAGGAGAATAAGGTGGGTGGTCAAGCAACTCGTACTTTAATTCGTTGATTTTAGCCATTGTTAAAACACTCTTGTGCGCTGGTGCGTTGTCTTGATGAAAAATTATTTTTTTGTGTTGTAAGCCAGGACGTTTTTTTCGAATTTGTACATTTAATTGATCTAAAAGGTTGTAATAGTACCCTGAATTTATTGTTTTACCCTTTTGCAGATAGTCAATCAATAAAATACCTTTGGAGTCCCAAAAAACCGTTGCCATAACCTTACCAGCCGATTGAATTGTTTTTGCCTTCTTTGGGGCACTTCCTCCAGCTTCAGTCCATTGTTTGGATTGTTCTTTTGTCTTTGGAGTATAGTGGTGGATCCATGTCTCATCAACAGTTATGAAACGACGCTTAAAATCCCTTTTATTTCGCTGAAAACGATCCAAACAAGCTTGAGAAATGTTCATTCTTATGCGTTTTTGGTCGACTGTTAACAAGTGCGGCACCCATCTTGCAGAAAACTTTTTCATCTGTAGTTCTTCATGCAAAATTAAATGGACTCGATCATTTGAGATGCCCATGAATTAGCTATTTCACGCACTTTTATTCGTCGATCATTTAACACCATATCATGCACTTTGGCTACAATTTCTGTTGTTGTTGCTGTTTTTGGACGTCCACTACGTGGTTCATCTTCAATGCTTGTACGACCATTTTTAAATTCAGCAACCCAATTTGTTACTACTGCATATGAAGGAGCACTTTCACCTAACACATTCACCATATCATTATGAATATCTTGTCCCGATAAACCTTTTTTTGTAAATATTTAATGACACCACGCATGCCTAATTTTTCCATTGTAAAAAAATCGCGGATGCGTCTTTTGTTGCCAGATCGAAACAAAATTTAACATGTGAGATGGAAGTTTCCAAAACACTTAACTTTTTTCTGCTTATACCGCGCTTTTTGTGCTAGGCTAAGAAGTTTCCGAACCGCCCTCGTAAAGAACAAAATGTCAGTAATTCGTTTTTGGACACTCTAGCGCAAATAAGAAAAAATCTTAAAAAATGTCGATAAAACATTCAGGTTTGGGCTACCAACCCTTTTACAATTGCTCCATATCGATCCGTCCGTAATATAATACGATTTCAGAACCTGCGGCTCTATAAGTCCCCTATTACTTCCAATTCCGACAAAGCATCAAATGTCAGGAAATTGGACCATATTGGTTCATGTTTCGGAATAGCCCCATGTTGCGGAATAGGCCTCTACTGAGTTGATATCTTGTCGAACTAGAAAATTAATCTGATATTGTTTAAATTTAGCACAGAGCGAAGCCTATAACTAACCTTATAAAAGTGGACCATATTTGACTACGTTTTCATATATATATATATATATATATATATATATATATATATATATATATATATATATATATATATATATATATATATATATATATATATATATATATATATATATATATATATATATATATATATATATATATATATATATATATATATATATATATATATATATATATATATATATATATATATATATATATATATATATATATATATATATATATATATATATATATATATATATATATATATATAGGCCCACACAAAGGTACTTTCCGAGTTGCGTATATGGCGTGTGGAACCTTGATCATATTGGTCCATCTTTTACTATAGCCCTCGGACAAATGTCATTTTCGATTTGAAGGATATATTTTTGAACAGGATAAATTTTATATTTCTCCTAGTTCATATGAAGCATAGCATACCGGCCACCGTTACACCGACCTCTAGAAATTAGAGATTAAAGACTTACGTGATTATAGGAAATTTCCAAAAGGACGGCTCTGGTTGGTCCAAGTTATATTTTATGGGTCAAGACACTTATTATTTTACAACGCTATACCATATGATATAAGTTAAAAAGTAGTAAATACTCGTTCGGTTTATAAAATTTTAGTGTTGAGATGTCTTAAATGAAATCGTATGGAGTTTATTTTCGTAGAACATTTTAACATCCAATCACTCAAATTGGAGTGGTATTTTTGTCGAATAGGTAAACAAATGTTGCCCCTTTAATTTTAGTTGTGGTATGTCCTTATTTTTATAAATTTGTATGAATGTTTTTAAAAATTTTCGTTTTTGCGTGAAAATGTTCTACTAAATTACTACTTTAATAAATTTAAGTATAGATCGTCTAAAATAAAATCACAGCACCTTCTCGTCCTTTTTTCAAAATAAATATATTTTTAATAAAATTTAATGAATAATTTAAGTTCAGAATGGAAACCAAAATCGACATAGAGGGACGATTTATTAAATAATATTTGTTCCCCCATTTTGTTAAAACAACCTAAAAAATAAGACCGATATGAAAGAACATATATATCCTTTATCACATGTCAAGACTTTAAGAATTCATTTAAGCTATTTTGTGTCACATTACTCTTAGGTAGGGGGAAATACTTTGGTTTAAAAATTACACTTTACTGGACTTAAATAATTTATTTGTAAACCGTTATTATAAAAATTAAATAAAAAACTTTTTTATTTATCTCCGTTAACCGCATACATAAAATCTTGTCATCAGTTGGTACAGTTAACAAAAGCTCGTGGTAAGACAACCGAATTTAAAAAGCTCTTATAGATAATCATCTATAACAACAACCAATACAGGTACAAATTCAGTTGCAGTTATCATCATCTTTTCATCCGTTACTGTCAGTTCCAGCTACTGAAAATTGCCGTGTACCCAATCAACATTCGGTTGTTGCGATGGCATGCATGTTGAGTACGTGCAACCACCGACCTTCGCTCGTGGCCACAAATCTGTTCTCTGTGTGTGGAAATCATAAGGGTCCCTGGACATTTCAACTGTGACTGTAAACGAAACAAAGCTAACGAACTTGCAAGGAAAGGGTCAGCTAAACTGACAACGCCATCCGTTCGTTTTTCAGCAACAAAGGCTGAAATTACATGTTAGACCCTGGCCGCTCACAAAACTTTAGGAAACGGCACAGCGGGCTAAAAAAATCTCCAGGTGAAATAAGAACGAAGAAGCTTAAAGGTGTGTTTTTAAAAAGAAATAAAGCGCTTAATTAAATGTTATGGCCAAGAATTTAGCTTTAGTATAAAGATAAGGGTTTGCCTGTTTTAAATATGACTTCGGGCAAGTGGCAGCCGCGGCTGGCTCGAATAAATTCCAGCCGAGAGGCCCAATTCTCGACCACTTTTTGCAGCATTTAGGGCCGTGTGTCAGCAAAAAAGCGCCAAATATTCTCTTCCAAGGCGTCAATCGTGACTGGCTTATCTGCGTAGTCCAGCGGTGTTAAATCGCACGATCTTGAAAGTCACGCCACAGGCCCACGACGCGACATAACGCGTTCACCAAAAGTTTTCTTCGATAAATTGATTGTTCCATTGGCTGTTTGGCATGTAGCGCCGTCTTGCTGCAACCAAGGTCAATAATCATGGCTCTATAGCGTTCCCCATTGACTGAAACATTATGGCCGGCTTCATTTTTGAAGAAATATGTAGTAGTTATACCCTCTCCCCCTAGAGCACACCAAACAGAGACTTTTTGAGGATGGCAAACCAAACTGAGCATAAATCAAGTGACAGATTTAAGAAGAACAACTCTGAAAAAAGTGTGGCCAGATTGAAAACCCCACATCTAAATAAAACACCCTTTATTAAGTCTTAGGATGACCGAATAATGCAAAACTTTCCTACCACCACTAATATGTGCTAGGAGGAGGATATCGAACAAATTGAGCAATTTCTCTGCCCATAACCAGCTGTGGCGAGATCAAGACTACAAAATAGTTCCGCCAGTTGGACATGCCTAGAGCACATACGGGAGATTTGTTAAAGGAAAATCAATAGTTTCAAACACGATACAGAACAAGAATCGAATAATAGCGCACAACAAGTAGTGTACTGGGATATGATATGGGTCCTTCCTTTTAGAACCCCTTTACTTAAACCAGCCAACCAATGTAGTCATTTACCTTAACTTGAACTTTTTTGACGCGATTGCCCACTGCCAAGTCAATGTTAATTTTCTACTCCCAAAAATCCCCCAAAGAAACAAATGTGAAACAGAATTTACAAAATTGACTCAATTATGCGAGTTCAAGTTTTTGTATGCAAATCAGTTAAAGTCAGTGGCAACGTCTAGACCCTCCAATAGCAAGCAACTAAAATTAAATATTGTGCTTAACTTTTTTTATTTGAATAAATTCTCGTTTTCGGTAACAATTATTTATAAATGATGTTATTCATAAACGAGTGTAGATGAGTAATTTCAACTCTGGCCGTCATAGTAATATTTGCTTAAGATATAAAACTGCTTAAATTGCGTACTTAAAGCTAAGTTAAGTTATTCGAGTTTTTTAAAATCATTAACACAGTAAAGTAAGTTGCTAAATTATATTTAAAATAAAATCACTCACTGTTTAAACTGCATAAAGTTTCCAAGGAAATGTTAGAGGTAATCTTTGAATTTCACTGTGTGTGTTGCATTTACGGTCTTAAAAAGACTATAGCTGTGGGTTATAACGTTTTGTTTTTTTGAATCGCCATTATCAATTTGTTATAAAGGGTTTTCCAATAGGGACATACGAAATTCGTATCTTCATGCCAACGCACCCTCAAACATTTTTAGTGATCTTTCAGTTTCAAAACATTAGTCGAAGTCAACATTTTCATCACGGTAAAGTTCACTTACGAGCAACGATTGGAAATCATTAAAAATTACTGCTGAAATTCTGAGTCGGTGGTCGCAACTTTAAGAGCGCTTACTCCAATTTTCATCATCTTAAGCGATGAAGCTAATTTCCGGCTAAGTGGTTTTGTCAATAAACAAAATATGTGTTATTGGACAGCAACAACCCCAGATGTGTTTCAAAAGACACAATTGCATCCGCAAAAAATTACTGTGTGGAGTGGTTTTCGTGCCGGAGGTGTGATTTGGCCGTATTTTTTCGTCGATGAAAACCATCGTCATGCAACGGTCAATGGAGAGCGCTTTTGCGCCGTGTTAGAATATTATTTTTGGCCAGAATTGGATGAGCCTGACATTGCCGATATGTGGTTACAATAGATTTACTGTAAAGCAAATTCGATATACTTGCTATCTCGAGAAATGGTCCGGTCGAATGGCCACCTCGTTCATGCGATTTAACGTCATTGGATTTCTTTTTATGGGGCCACATCAAGTCATTGGTCTATGCCAACAAGCCAATAACTTTAGACGAGCTCTGAGACAACATCTAACGCGAAATTGCCAACGTTCCGGTCGAAATGTGTGCAAGAGTGGTGGAAAATTGGGTCTAAAGAATAGATCGTGTTCACGGGCTCGTGGTGATCATAAGGCCGAAATTGAATTCAATTTTTAAAATGTAACATTTGAACTACACCTGAATTAAATTTGAATATATAAAATTAATATATAAAATCTGTATGACCCCTGCAGTCTATTTTTAGGCTACTGTAACATTAAAACCTATCCAAAGTGGGCAGAGAAATCTCACTTATTGCAGTCCACACAGCAATGAGTGTTACTCATACACATGCAAAGAACAGATTCGTTGCCACAACCGAATTTTTTGCCAACCTAATTATTGAGGTTGCATGTACATCGGGTATGCCATCAGTACAACCTTATGTTAGTCGTTGCTCTGTAACGTTCGGTAATTGTTACTGAATTGAAAACTGAGTCCAAACCTCCAAAAAAAAATTTCATGATCTTAAAGTCCAAATACCGCACTTGTTTAACAAAACATTTTAAATGTTCAGTTGAAGCAAAAAACTGTTTCCTTATACACTTGAAGTACTCTTTAGCACGGGGGGTCATGTCGACGAAAGAGGAAATTATGATGAAAGATTTTTAAACGATTTGCTTAAAGCAGAAATAATAGGCTTATTTTCGCCTTTAGTTATAATGAATATTTAGATATCATCACCAGTATTTGGTTACAACAACAAAATGTTGGCAATACTATTGGCTGCCATTTATGGCAACTAAATACATTTTATGCTTTTCATTGGTATGAACGATCTATTAGTTGCATCTACAATACGATGATCATATCTTTCATCTTGTGGTACGTCGAACCGAATATCCATCCCATTATAATAATTTGGAAATTGCATCCGAAACTCTTTTTTTACAATGGAATTTTAGTAGTGCCAACCGATTTCCAACTAATTATTTCTGGCACCATCCCGATGGAATCACATTTCGTCTAGGCCCATATCCCTAATTTCTGGTTTTTTAAAAGTTGAAATATTCGTTTTCATTCGAAAGAGTGGGTTTACATTAGACCCCTAGCATTGGCCCAGTTGAGCGACAGTTCTAATGCATCAGACGCCATTCCCTTCCCTTGAGATGATGCAAACTTCATCACTTAGTCAAAAACCCTGCACTATTAATGTGCAAATGCGATTGTTGTATTGGGCTGGGTTGAAGCTTAAAAACAGATCCGTATGGAAAAACGAAACTTACACTTTACAATATGTGAGTATATCTTTTTTATCCATGCTTCTATATGGCGCTTGCGTATTTGATTAAAAGATACAGGATGGGTCAAAAGTGACCATGGGGCTTAAAAATTTAATGACTTTTTCGTTTATATATTTTTTTCAGTTTATATAAAAAACACTTAGAGAATAAATAATGGAAAGATTCACAACTGCAAAAAGAACCAGAATAATAGAATTTTATTATTTTAGTCAGCGATCAATTATTTTAACGCAAAGTGATGAGTGGATGAAGCTTATTTTCATTTGCATGGCTTTGTTAACAAGCAGAATTGTAGGCTCTGGGGTTTTGAAAATCCAAGAGTCATTCATCAACGTTAATTGCACCCCATTAGGTGTACAGTATGGTGTGGGATCACATCTGCAAATACCATTGGGCCTTACTTCTTCGAGAATAAAGATGGAAGTGCTGTAACCGTAAATGAAGAGCGGTATCAGTTTATGATACAAAATTATTTACGTCCTGCTATTGAAACAGACCCGAAACACATCGGCACTTTGAGTCAAATTTTCGGAGAGCGAATAATTTCTAGAAATTTGGAACTTATTTGGCCAGCGTGATCGCCAGATTTGTCAGCAACCGACTATTTTTTGGGGGTTATTTGAAGCAGCGAATATATGGGAACAAGCCCTAGACAATCCTTCAACTCAAGGCCAACATTGTTGCAGAAATTCGAACGCTACAACCACAAATTTTGAAAGATTCGAACTCATTATTGCGAAGCTAAAAATGGGTGTCATTAAAGTGACATTACCTTTCTCACTTAGTGTAAAAAATTTTCCATTTTGTATATTATATATATATATAGGGTGATCCATCTACAGGTGTCAGAACAAAAAAAAAATATAAAAACTCAAATCAAGTGTGAAATCTTTATCGGTAACTTGAAAGGACTTTTTATGGCATTTATTTTTTGAATATAATTTCTTTCAAATGTTGGCCGCAACTACGCCTCAGGGTTTCTATTCTGAGGGTCCAATTTTGAATGATTCGTTCGAGCATTTCGACCGGTATGGCTTTAATGACACGCGTAATGTTGGCTTCCAAAACCTGAATCGTAACCCCAAAGAAAAATGTCTTTGGTGTGATATCACACGATCTAGGCGGCCAACTCACCTGTCCAAAACGTGAAATTAGCTGCTTTTCGAAACGACCTCTCAATAGATCCATTGTTTGAGCAGCTGTATGGTAAGTGGCACCGTCCTGTTGAAACCAAGTGTCGTCAAGATAACGGGCTTCAATTTCAGGTAGCATAAAGATCGATATCATGGCGCGATAGCAAGCACCATTCACGGTTACGTTCCGGCCACCATCATTTTTGAAAAAATATGCACCGATGATTCCACCAGCTGATAAGCCGCACCAAACCGTGGTTTTCTCTAAGTATAATGGCACCTCTTGAACCTCTTCTTGTTGCTTTACAGCCCAAATGCAGCAATTTTGTTTATTGGCTTTGCCAGAAATGGGCCTCATCACTGAACAAAATTTTGGTCGAAAACAGCGGATCTTCCCGTTTGCTCACCGAACGCTCATTTCCATAATACAGTTGCCAACATTTGAAGGAAAATATATTCAAAAAATAAATGCCATAAAATGCCCTTTCAAATTACCAATAAAGATTCCACACTTGATTTGAATTTTTATATTTTTTTTTGTTCTGAAAAAATACCTCTAGATTGATCACCCTATATAATTTGAGAAAAAAAATCATAAACGAAAAAGTTATTAAAGGTTTTAACCCCATGGTAACTTTTGGCCCACCCTATACTTATGCAAACTTACCGGAAAAATTTAATAGGAGTTGTTTTTTAAAAAGTAAATAAATCCGCTAATTTTTCAGACAGGTTTTACTGAGAGTCCAGTAGAGGGGCCAAATAAAGAACTACTACTTGTTGCCTTTGTGTTGAATTGAACAAAAATGTGCCTTTCACCGTAGCAACGCAAGCACTTCTTTCCGGACACAATAACGTCTTGACTTCGGAATTACTGTTTATCTTAGAAACCTTTTAAATTTTAAAAGCCATACTGACGCTCCAACCTCTGCTGGCGCCATCTCATATGGCTATTTCTTATTAGCTTAATTAAAGATGATGGAACACCCCTTTTGCTACCAAAGACTTGGCCGACGAAGAAGACAATGTGGGAACAACAACAGTAGGCAAAAGTTCAGTTTAGTTTTGCAAACTTAACACGCCTGCCCAGACTTTTCGCCAGCATGGCCGAGTAACAGGAATCGGGAAAAGAAGGCAATGTAATTTGCAGTTCATAACAACAATTTAAACGGCGTCATTGTGTATCCGGTTTCAGCATTGGCCATAAAACTTCATAAATGTTAAGAGTCTTTTATCAGAAATGAGCGAGCGATGAATGAATGAAGACACCACCAACAAGTTCAGTTCGGCGGTAAGAGCAGCGGCAGGCTGGCGATGACGAGATGGTGCTAGTGATGATGCCACTGCGAGTCGGGAGGACGAAAAAGCCGGGCAGTGATGGCGCTAACAGCCGAGAGATGGTGATGATGCTTGAACAACATTTACATAGGGACAAACCGCAAATTATATGTTAGCAAAACCCAGTTACTCACACACACACCCACAAGGAGTACCAGACCAGTGCTAATCCGACAATGTCACAGGACACGTAGGCATCCCCGTTTGCCCATTGAGTTGTTGTTTGTACTAAGACGGCAACAAAGCAGCTAATTTGTCACAAAAACTGGCACGCAAGCAGCAGCCACTGT
This sequence comes from Hydrotaea diabolus, assembly GCA_963513945.1. Taxonomy (NCBI): domain Eukaryota; kingdom Metazoa; phylum Arthropoda; class Insecta; order Diptera; family Muscidae; genus Hydrotaea; species Hydrotaea diabolus. The sequence goes on from OY740720.1 coordinate 76,338,824, forward strand.
AGCCCCTCGCCCTCTGGCACTGCCGCCACTTTATTGTCTATTTGGGGTGGTCGTAAGCATTCGAAATTTCCAAGATGAAATGGGGGCGTTTTGATGTCCTTCCTCTTTATACATCGTCAGCTGCCAGCTGTTAAATTTAGCATATTGTCCTTTGGTGAATGTCAGTGTGGCCATGACGAACGAATCAACTGAAACAGGCATAAACACTTTAAAGTTTGGCCGGTACCTCAAGGTCTACACATATATCAATGCTCGATATTCCTGTATGTTTCGGCTGTTCGATTTGTGGCAAGTATTGCATCTAAAGTGGAGGGAGCTAAAATTGAGCAGAATATACTTACCAGTAAAGAAGTTTCTCACTAGTAAAGAAAATCTCCTAGGTTGGTCTGCAAATGACGGATGGCGACTGCTGAAGCTTTCACAATAACTGAATTAACAAGTAAAGTCGTTCAAAGCCGACTTTTTAACAATTGACAATTCTCTGATACACGCACAGAAAAGACATGGTTACTCTATGGTCACGGCAACAATAATATGTTCTCTACAATAAAAGCATGTTCTTCGCAATCATATTATTGTTTTCTGAATTTTATTTTGACACTAGTATGATTGCGGCAATCTTAATATTGTTGAAATGTATCAATACTATTTTGATTGCTAAATTTAGAAATTAAAATATGGTTGTAGCAACCATGTTAATATTGTTGGTGCGACATTGTTGTTGAAGATTCACGTCAACAATAATATGATTACAGCAATCATGCACTATGGTCAGACTAAGAACAAAGCATAACAGGTTTTAAAGGCTATGTGTGTTTATTTTGGCATATCAAAAAAAACATTCACACACACGATACTGTGCATGGTTGTTTCATTATAAAAAACAACAACAATCGGAAGGCAGTGTGAGGGATTTTTAGTGTGTTTACTTTGTTCGATGGAATACTCTACTGCCGACTGATTCTCGTTTATTTAAAATCTGCCTGCTCTTAAGTATAAAGCCATTCATCGTGGTTTAATAACGTTCATCTCTTTGGGTCTACGGATGGTGAAGAAGCATTCACCCCCTGCAGTCACCACTGCTTGCAACTAAAAGTCTTTTTAACTGCCTTTTGAATATATTTTTGCTTTTTAAATAAATTGTTCAATAGAAACATTGTCTCAAGTCTGACTATGAACTAATTTTAAAAAAATGCTTAATAAGAACCTCTGATGTTGACATAATCCAATCCTAAAAAATAAATTTGCGGATCATAGTATGGTTGAGTGGAGTCGTATTATGGTTGTATGGATCATAATATGGTTGCGTGTGAATCATACTATGGTTGTAAGGATCATACTATGGTTGTATGTGAAAGATATTATGGTTATGAATATCATAATATGGTTTTGGGGATAATAGTATGGTTGAGTCTGACTCATAATATGGTTGTGGGGAATATAGTATGGTTGTGTGTGTATCATAATATTGCTGTGAGGATCATAATATCGTTGTGCCACAACCATATAACCAACAATAGTATGATACTCTTCGAATATTGTCACCACAACCATACTTTTTTCTGCGTGTATACAGACCACTCATTGCTTTTATTCGGATTTTGAAAAAAAGGCCATCAAATCCAGGAGGTTTTTAATGGAGCCTATAAAACAACGTAATGCGATATGGTCCCTGCGTTCATTTTAGGTCGGGAATGACGTTTTGTGCTTAATTTAGCTAAGATCGTATTTTAAATTTGGCTTCTAGAGTGACAGAGCCACAAATCACCAGGGGCCTTTACATGGGAGCTATAGGCAAAGGTGGATTGTTATGATCCTACTTCACCAGGGTATGTCACAGGTCGGATATTACGCAAAATGCCTAATTTGACTAAGATAAAATGTGACTTGTAGAGCGGAAAGACCTTAAATCAGATAGGAGCTTTGCGTTGAGGATATAGGAAAACATTGTTGGCCCAGTTTCATTAAGGTTTGTAATTGATTTCTCGTAACTACCATGAAAAATTTGAGCAAAATCGAGTTTAATTTCAAAGCAGGAACTCAAATTGAAAGTGGCCATAGACCGATATTGTTTAATTTTTCAGGTGTGGCTATAAATCTCCCAATTAAGCAAGACCGAATTTTAGAAAAAGGGGTTACAGCCGTACAGATTTGGCACCTAATGACTTCTTCTTGTTCCCTAGCACAAAGAAAAAAAAAGCGTGGTCAACGTTTTTCATAGCCCGAAACAGCTGTTGAAGCGTTCAAAAATCATGTTTTAGAGGTGTCTCAATCGGAGTGGAATAAGTGCTTCGAAAATTGGTTTGTGCGCATGCAAAAGTGTATTGATCTTAAAGGAGAATATTTTGAAAAACAATAAAACCATTTCAAATGATAAATTATTGTGTTTTTATTGCCGGACCCGAAATATAAATAGCAACCCTCGTAGTAAAAAAGTAGAACATTTAAACCTTCAAACAACCTATTTAAATACCTTTTATATACAATTTAATTTGTCACCACCAATTATTATTACCAAAGTAACATATACTTAATAATTGGTTGGTTGTCATAACCACCAATTGTGGCAACCAAATGTTTTTTAGAATTCGGTTGGTAAAACCGACTTGTTGGCTGTAAGTATACGAATATTATTGAAGTTACCATCTTATGGTAAGTCGAATCATGTAACCTCCAAAAACAAGGAATGTTGGAGCTTGGTACATAAAGTTTGTTAATCCAACCACATATTTATAGTTCGCAATATTTTTCTTTAATAATAATATACGACGGTTTCTATGAATATTTATGGCCTAGGCTACACTAAGTCTTGCCTGAGGCCATCTGACATTTCCAACGGAAAGTTTTACATTTTTGGCATAGACTTGAAAAAATCAATCTGGCAAAAAAATGGAATTAACTCGTAAACATTTTCGCGCGATCTTTCATAACTTTCGACGTGGATTATTACCACAAGAGTGCATCGATGAACTTAAATCTTTGTATGGCGATGAAGCACCATCCTATAGCACTGTGAAAAACTGGTTTAATGAATTCAGTCGTGGCCGGCGCTCGCTCAAAGACGAAGGTCTGGCCGTTGTGCCAGATAACATTGATGCCGTGCGTGAACTGATAATGCAAGATCGTCATGTGACATACCGTGAGATAGAGGCATCCTTGGGCATTTCTTCCACCAGCATACATTCGATATTGCATGAACACCTGGCCGTAAAAAAAGGTTTGTTCTCGTTGGATGCCGCACCATTTGACAATCGCTCAAAAAATGCCTCGTGCCGATTGATGCAAAGAAATTATGAAAAAATACGATCGCGGTGCGTCAAAAGACGTTTATAAAATTGTCACAGGTGGAGAATCATGTATCTATGCGTATAAGCCCGAAACAAAACAGCAATCGACCGTGTGGGTCTTCGAAGACGAGCCAAATCCAACGAAAGTTGTGCGTGGAAGAAGCACTTCGAAGCAAATGGTCTCCTGTTCTTCGGCAAAACTGGTCCTGTGGCGACTGTTCCGCATGAGCAACGTAGGAGGTCAATTCTGAGTGGTACACCACAGTTTGTTTGCCTGAAGTCTTGGGAGAAATTCGAAAAACGAACAAGAGAAGAGGAATAATTGTGCACCATGACAAAACGTCGACTTGATGGGTCATCCGCCGTACAGCCCTGACTTGGCACCCAATGAATTCGTTTTATTTCCGCACATCAAGAACGATGGTCAACGATTTTCGTCGCCAGAAGATGCTGTTGTAGCGTTCAAAAACCATGTTTTGGAGGTGTCTCAATCGGAGTGGAAAAATGCTTCGGCAATTGATTTGAGCGCAGAGAAAAGATATGGTTACTTTATGGTCACCGCAACAATAATATGTTCTCTACAATAAAAGAAAAGATGATTGTATCAACCATATAAACATGGTTGGTGCAACAAAAGTATTGTTGTTTAAAATTTACGTTAACAATAATATGATTACGGCAATCATACAGTATGGTTGCGACTATTAACATAACAAAACAGGTTTTACAGACCATACATGTATGTGTGTGCGTATGTTTTTTTGATATACAAAAAACAAATACACACGATACAGTGCATTTTTGTTGTCCATTATAAAAACAACAGCAGGGATTTTTATTGTGTTTACTTTGTTCGGTGAAATACTCTACTACCGACTGGCTCTCGTTTATTGCACTGCACTTAAGTTTATAGCCATTGATCATGGTTAAACACATTCGTTACTTGTGGTCTACGGATGACAAAGTAGCATTCTCCCTTGCTGGCAACTAAAAGTATTTTCGACTGCAGTTCAAATATATTTTTGTTTCTTGAATGAAATAGTCAATAATTGTAATGCAATTTAAAATAACTTGTTTGATAAAAATCTCTATATTTGAATAACAACATTACCTAATCCTAATAAATAATAATAATAAATAAAAGCTTGGTTGCATGTGAATCATACTATGGTTGTGAGAATCATACTATGGTTGTATGAGAAACATTCTATGGTTGAGAGGATCATAATATGGTTGTGGAGATCATAGTATGGTTGAGTGTAAATCATACTATGATTGTGGAGATCACAGTATGGTTGCCTGTGAATTATACTATGGTTGTGAGGATCATACTATGGTTGTATGAGGAATATACAACCATAGTGGAGGGAGTATCATAATATGGTTGTGGAGATAATAGTATGGTTGAGTGTCAATCATACTATTGTTGTGAGGACAATAGAATGGTTGTGGAGATCATAGTATGGTTGAGTGTGAATCATAGTTTGGTTGTGGGGATCATAGTATGGTTATGTGTGATTCATACTATTGGTGTGAGAATCATAATATTGTTGTGCCATAACCATATACGCAACAATAGTATGATGCTCAAAAGCGCCACAACCATATACGCAACAATAGTATGATCCTCTTCGAATATTGTCACCCCAACCATACTTTTTTTATGCGTGTAAATAATGCTGGAGAATACTTTGAAATATAATAAAACCATTTATGATAATAAATATTCGCATTTTCATTATTAGGCCAGAAATATATATAGCAGCCCTTATAAGCAAAAACACCCCAAAACTATTTCTAATATAGCGATAGTTAACTCAGTCCTGGTGCAAGAACAATTTTTACCTCTTGACTGATCTGGACCATTTTCAGTCCATCAACATATATTTCTGCAAACTCTCAGCCACATAGTTTTAATAGGTTGACGTTTGCATGGCTAGATCATCTTAGAATTTTACGATTTAGTAGAATATATGTATAATATATGTATAGTAAGTATATGTACAGAATATATATTTATAAACTTTATATATTCTCTGATCAGTATTTCGAGGTGTTGCATCCTATGATGGAGGGTATAAAATGAGTCTAATTAGTTTATTACAGACCCAATAGTTGATAATTCTGCCATCATTGGCCTTTATGCAGAATTTCCGAAGCTTTTATTGTAATAATGATTAAGCCTCAGATATTTATCCCACATTCTTACTATTGCCGTAGTTTTCTCCATATGTTGCATCGTTGTATGCGCCATCCATCTAAATGTATTTTTCTCTTATTCGCAGGTGGGTTGATAATCACAGCGATTACAGAATATGTGGATGTTAATGTTTTCCCAGAAGCACAAAAGGAGTCTTATAACGCCTGCCGCAAGAAAGGTGCAACACATAATATATTCTTAAGGATAAGTATGGACTCCTCAGGCAACAAAGGAAGGTGCAACACAAGAGAAATTCTTAAAGGTGAAGTACGGACTCATCAGGCCTGTAAAGATATTAGGAGGATGATATTTAAAAATATCCCATTCGTTTCTCTATCTCCCTTAATATGTATTTTTTTTTATAAAATTGCGCGCCTGGAATTAATTTCGGTTACTTTAGAGGGCACATCTTTCGTCTATATTTATGAATGAAGTAGAGGATAAGTAAATAGGATAAGAAAAGACTACATACATACAGAATACATGACACCCACCTGAGCTGTTTTATTTAAAAAGGCCCCGCACGAATTTGGCTGCAGGTTTTTATAAACGCTTTTGACCCTGCGGGCACATATTAAGTCGATTAATTTCAATAACAGGGTCATATCTACCCACGTATGTACAAACTTACGTGCTCATAGCATTACTTACCACATTATTTAGCATTTCCTTAACGTCCGCTGAGTTGTCTGCGCTTCTTGGAGAATATCAACAGATATATTTTTAACCCAAGAGTTGGGCATCCTAACATGAAAGAGAAACCAAAGCAATGTGGATGTAAAAAATAAATTAATAACGCACGGGAAAAGGGCATTTGTTTTCAAACTGTGCCTTAAATAGGTGAGGAAGGAGCGTTGCACAGATACTTGCCATGACAGTTTCTTGCACAGACCTTTAGCGGGAACTCCTCGTCAGCGGACGAGGAATCTTCGACGTACCATAAGTAAAGTATATACTAGGCAAATCATTTCAAGTCTTTAGAATTGCACGACATAATTCTTATATTCAATGACCAAAGCCTACGATATACACGAACAAGGCTTCGAGATTAAGCTCCTACACAAAGAAAACATCAGTTAAAAATCGGTTTGAACTACAAATATTCGGTTGGATTAACATACTTACTTTCTGTTAAAATCACCAACAACATGGTTACATGGTTTGACTTACCATTAAATGGTAGCTACTATAATATTACGAAACTTGCAACCAACAATTCGGTTGTACCAATCGAATTCAGAAAAACTATTGGTTGCTAAAATAAGTTATTACGAAAACCAGCCAATTATGATGTATATGTTACTTTGTCACTAATAATTGTTGGCGACAACAGATACGTACATTCTTTGTCGAAACTAAACCCAGTTTAGTTCACTGTTGTGATATAAACGGTGGTTAAATTTTAAGGACCGATGTTGATTTTTCGCGCAAAAGAGCCATCGTTTCGTTAGCTGTGTGGCAAGTGGCACCGTCCTGGTGAAACCACATATCGTCCACATCCATATCTTCCAATTTGGGCCATAAAAAGTTCGTTATCATCTCACAATAGCGAACACCATTCACCATAACTGCCTGACCGGCCTTATTTTGGAAAAAAATGGCCCCATGATACCGCCAGCCCATAAACAAACAGTCAGTCTTTTTGGGTGTATTGTTTTTTCGACAATCACTCTTGGATTATCAATAGCCCAAATGCGGCAATTCTGCATATGTGACAGCGCAGAGAGAAAGGGACCTAAGGGTAAAACAATCATTTTTCACTTTTTTTTGATGTGGACAACATCAGAGCATCGAATGAGAGCGATCCCATGCCCCAAAAGTGTTCCCTCCTAGAGATATGCGGGTTTTATGAAAGTGATGGTACACCAAAGATACACGTATTTAAATCTTTAAAATAGCTCTCCTGAAACAACTCTTTAAACAACTTTTTATGTTACAATATTTTTTTATATCAACCAATACCAAGGTAATGTACTGAATGTTTTTGCGTACTAATCAACATTCGGTTGTACTGCGGAAAGCTTGATAGTTCTTGCATATTTAATCATTCGGTTGGGAAAAGGATTCGGTTGTGACAACGAATCTGTTATCTGGATGCAAAAAATATTTTAATATTTTAAACTATGTGATCTGTATTATTTGTGAGTAAAATTCCTCATAGTTTTTTTTTAATTCTTAAAAATGTATGGTCTATATTGATAGTGTATGACCAATGTTCGACTACTGATGGTTATGATGATATCCATATCAACTTAGATGACAGTGAATAGCAGCCAACATAGAATTAAGTGGCTTAACATCCCAAACCCTAAGTTACATATGTATTAATAAGTTTACACAGACACACATCCTGGCCAAGGCAATGGCACACGCTCTTACGCGTAGTCCATAAAGTCATAGGACACTTTAATCGGGGTGTTATTTGCGTAAGCAAGACAACGGACTCATAATTTGCCGCTAAATTGACATGCGTCAGCTGTAGTCACTGACACAGACACTGGTATCACTTTATTGCCTATTTACGGCCATTATCCGTATACACTTCATCGGATATAGCGGGGGAGTTAAAGATATTTTTGCCTACCCCTTTCATACTTTAACGATCGACTGTTAAATTGGGCTTATCGTAAATGTTAACACTGGCAAATTTTAATACTGGTAGACCAATCCAACAATGCTCCACTTGCTAAAAGTGCTTATCAACATGTGGACTTTGTAATATGTTTAGCAACATTGTTGGTTTAATAGTATCACATGCAAGTGCAAAGCAACATGTTATGTTTAGAACCTGTTGATATGTTTACGTACTCGTTTTATTTGGTACATCTTCACATTAGGCGTGTGTGTAGTAGAAAAACATACTGAAACGATGTGAGAGTTAATAATCGCAATTTTTTTTTTTTATCAAAATTCTTAGTTCTTAGAAAATATCGATGTCAGAAAAATATGTACAAATAATTTATTTCGAATCTGCGCTGACATTTTAAGTTCATATGTAACAAATTGGACGACTTTTTTGCAATTCCTTTAAATTTTGATATTTTAAATTGCCAATGAGGAACATGTATTGTTAATATGACGGTCGATCTGATGTAGTGATGTAAGACGGTTATCATGATTCAGGACGAGTTTGATTTTGTTGTCTTCTTATTTTTCTGTGTTCTGAATACATTAGCCAATTAGGGTATTGTCACCAGTCCTATACCTTGGAATATATAGATCCTTTTGGCGGTAAATTGATTAAAGAGACCAAACAATAATGCGAGGCTGACGTTCTTGCTGCAATTCTGAGGACGAGGCTGCTTTCCATGCTGCAGTTCTGAGGGCGATTCTTGTCATATAGATTCGTTATTGCTCCGAAAGTTGATACAAATTTAAACTGGTGCTGGTGCCTGTTTCCCACATATTGCATGAAAAGCTAGCCTTTAATGTTTCTACGGCCCTTTTATCCAAACCAATGGATCATGGGTACTATAGATGTTCTATTGAATTTAGTATACAAATATTTTGCAATTCATTTAAAGTAAAAAATGTAATAGTTTCCCCTAAAATTGTTTTCGGGACACTTTGGGTCAGATCCTGTATGTTTTCAGAAGTTTAAGTTGCAAAAGAGAGTTTTAACGACTGAGAAGTAATTTAACAAAAGAAAAAGTACGGAAATCAGGACTGTCACTGTTGATGTTGAACTGTAATATTGAAGCACAGCACGCACGGACGTGGCGCCATACTGAGATTAGCATAGTTAAATGGACGGTCTTGATGTAGAGTAAGAATATCTGAAACCAATGTAAATCCAAACCTGAAAATATCTCGACGCATGCCCGGCAAATGCACAGTCTGTGACGCAAAGAGTTTTTGCAATCAATATAGCCGCAAACAAGTATCAGGAACTAAGCATACCTCCGTCAAATATCCCAATATATGTGGACAGCTAGAGGAGGTGCTTTGTATAATAGTAAAATCAAAATGTGTAAATAGATGAACTAATTCACTCATACAAATCCGTAGACACAATATTACGCTGATATGGGTACCAGGTCACAGCGATTTACCCGACAACGAGATGAAAGACGAATGTGCCAGAACATACGTATTTCGCTCGTCGAACTCATTAAGGTAATTGACGAAATAGCTGTTTTCGAGACAGAGTCAAGGTGGAACTCAAATAACAACTGCAGAACTACCCGGTCTCTCTGGCCGAACATAGACTGGCAAAGGAAAAGGGAATTGCTAATTTTAGGAAAACGACCGATGTCAATAGGAGTCTTTACGGGGCACTGTTTAATCGGTACTATGCACGCAGACAAAAGTATGGTTGGTGTGACAATATTCGAAGAGGATCATACTGTTGGTTGTGGCACAATAATATTATAATCCTCACGACAATAGTATGATTCACACATAACCATACTATGATCCCCACAACCATAATATGATTCACACATAACCATACTATGATCCCCACAATCATAAAATGATTCACACTTAACCGTACTATGATCTACACAACCATACTATGATCCTCACAACAATAGTATGATTCACACTCAACCATACTATTATCTTCACAACCATATTCTGATCCACACAACCATTGTATAGTTCTCATACATCCATTAGTATGATCCTCACAACCATAGTATGATTCACAAGAATCATATTATAGAGTAGTATGATTCACAAGAATCATATTATAGAGTAGTATGATTCACACTCAACCATACTGTGATCCCCAAAATTATTTATTAGGATTGGGTAATGTTGTTATTATAAAATAGAGATTTTTATCAAGCAAGTTATTTTAAATCTTATTACACTTATTTCGTAGCCAGATTTGAGGCCATGCTTTTATTGAACATTTCATTCAAGAAACAAAAATATATATTCCAACGGCAGTTTAAAATACTTTTAGTTGCCAGCTGAATGCTACTTCTGCAGGCCCGAGTAACGAATGTGATTATGGATATTTACTTAAGTGCAGGCAGATTTTAAATAAACGAGAACCAGCCGGTAGTAGAGTATTTCGCCGAACAAAGTAAACACAATAAAAATCCTTCAAACTACCTTTCGGTTGTTGTTTTTTATAATGGAAAACAACCATGCACTGTATCGTGTGTTTTTTTTTTAGTATATCAAAAAAACATACGCACACACATACATATATGCTCTATAAAACCTGTTTTGTTATGTTCATAGTCGTAACGATATGGTATGATTGTCATAGTCATATTATTGTTAACCTACATTTTAAACAACAATACTTTTGTTGTACCAACCATGTTTATATGGTTGCGACAACCATATTTTCATTTCTAAATTTGGCAATAATACTATTGTTACATTTCAACAATATTACTATTGCCGCAATCATACTGTTGTCAAAATAAAATTCAAAAAAACAATACTATGGTTGCAACGAACATGCTTTTATTGTAGGAAACATATTATTGTTGCGGTGACCATAGTGTAACCATATCTTTTCTCTGCGTGTGGCGGCGGTATGACATTAAGTGAAGGAACTTTTCTAGAATTTACGAGATGACAGACGAATGTGCCAGAACATACGTATCCCGCTCGTCGAACTGATTCATTTCATTGACGAAATGGCTGTTTTGGAGGCAGGGTCAAGATGGAACTCAATTAACAACTGCAGTATTACTCGGTCTCTCTGGTCGAAAACGGATCGGAAAACAACAAGGGAATTTCTAACTTTAGAAAAACGACCGATGTCAACCCAAATCGAAGTCCTTATAAGGCACTGTTAAATCGACACTATGGCTGCGCATATGGGCATCCAGTGAAGGGACTTTTCTAGAAATTGCCAGGATGCAGAAGAAGAACAGTCAGTGGAGCATTTGCTATGCATCTGCAAGGGTCTTAAAGAATGTAGACTTTCCTACCTAGGCAGTAGCTTCTTTATTAACCTAGTTGAAAAAGCGGATGTACCACCCAAATTACTCTTAAAGTTTGTTCAACGGTCGGGATGTTCCAAACTACTCCTACCAGTTATCCATAACGGATAACAAATACAAATACTTGCATAACGGCTAAACTTCTTTTTTTTTATAAATATACACCCTCTCTCCTTCATATAACTCTTCACTCTCAGCCTCTCTCTCAATCTCTTCCTTCCATCAGGGTTTCACAATGGGTCTCTTATGCCTCGGAGTGAACTCGCCATTTCATTCTGTCGAACTACCCCTTTCAACCTAACCTACCGTTGCACCAAAAATTATAAAATTTGGTGTTCAAAAAATACTTGACACCGCCGATGGAAAACATGGTACAATTGAAGACTCGTTGGTACCGTGGTACTCTCTACTTTATAAAGAATTGGTACAATAAACTTTTGGTACAATAAACTACCGCCAGAATATTGTTTTATAAAATTTTTACGGAAGGCTATGATAAACTGACATTTTTGTATAAAAAATGTATTAGCTAGAGTAACAAAACTTATTAAAATTTAACTTTACGGTTCAAGTGTTTCTGGCATGGCAGTGGAGTTTCAAAAAATTGATCGGAGTAAAAAAGCAAGATTCTGATTTCGATCCAAAAATAAAATTTCAGGAAATAAAAATAATTTAGTATAAATTTGCGGAATGTGAATTGTTTACTTTATAAACATACAGTGTGGCTGATGAAAGCCGCTACCAAAAAAAAATTTGTAACTTTTTTCTATTTAATGAATCTGGTTCTTTATTTTTATTTTGCAGATCGATTTTTAGATTTAAAAAATCTAAGAGTTTCGACAAAAGCTTTTCTGCTCAAATGGGTATAAGCAGACAGTCATTGCAGTCAATTATTCAAAAAGATTTGCAGTTATTACCATAAACGAGTAAAATATACTCGTAAAATATATACTCGTACAATTCAAATGGACAACAAAATGAACGCAACAGACTTCCCGATTCGCTTTTTTGCCAGAAGAAGCTTCAAATGGTGGAAGAGGACGGAAACATTTTGAACTGTCTTTTCAGGTCTGACAAGGCCCAATAACATAAACAAACAAAATTGTCCAATATGGAGTGCTTCCAACCCCAGATACTTTATGAGACGGAATTGCATCCACTTTGTGTCACAGTGTGGTGTGCAGTTTCATCACGCAGCATGGTCGGGCCCTACTTCTTCGAAGAAAATGGTTACACCGTTACGGTTACTGGAGACGATTACTTGAGCATGCTGTGAATTTTTCTATCTAGAATTACGCTAAATACAATTTCCTTCAACTCTGTGTGGTTTCAGCAAGATGGTGCAACTCCTCACATAGCCCGGCTTGTTATAACAGAATTGCGACGAAAATTTCCCAATAAGCTGATATCCAGAAACATTGCGTTGTCCCCCCAGGTCGCCTGACCTTACTTCACCTGACTTTTTCATGTAGGGTTATTGCAAACAGGAAGTTTACAAAGCAAAACGAACAAATTTGAATAAACTAAAGCAATCCATTCGAAAAGCAAATGCGGCTATTCCTGTATCAACTCTCCAAGCAGTAATGAACAACTTTGTGGTAAAATGCTGCACATGCATAAACGAGGAGAGGACGCATTTAAATTCCATTATTTGTTAAACTATTTAAACTATATTTAATAAATTTGAACGAGCATTAACATTAATTAACAAAAAATGAATGGCATACACTGAAAAAAATATTATTTGAGTTTCTTAATGTAACAATATTCATCAGCCACCCTGTATCATGTTATTAATTTTTTTTAAGAAATAAAATGTATAAGTTTACAACTTTTATAAAAAGATTGATACTCTTATAGATTATTATCGTTTAAAAGATACGATATTTAAATTCGCACCTGATTCGTGAAGGATGTATCCCATGCTTTAGAATTAGACTTATTCATAGGTAAAGAGTGAAAAAGATTCCGTCATTCTCCTGAAATGCGCTGTGGTTTCCTGAGCACTATTGTCATCATAGAAATTTGCTAGATTTAGGTCAAAAATGTATTGGAGTATCTAAATCTTCCCAATAATCACAACAGATATTTATTGGATTAGAAAAGGAAATTTTAAAATTTCGACATTAGTCCATTGGTCGAAAACGACGAAAAATGAATGTGATGAAATTTTTTTCTGCATATCGTAAAAAATTAATATACTTTATTCCATACCATCTGTCCATCTGTGATACAGTTATCACTCAGGAGTGTTTTCAGCCACGTATGATATAAATTATATTTTTCTATTTCAGTGGGAATCTAGACCGTCGAACTAAAGGATTAATTTTGGTATAATTACGTTAGTTTTGGTACAATTATGTGGGAATTTAATATAACGTAAAATCCATTACTTCTTTACACCAAACTTTAATTAAATTCGGAGAAAAGAAAATATGTTGCTTATGAACGTTCAACATTTTAAACGCCACCCATATTTCTAATCGATTTCGATCAATTGTAGTATTCGATGTAACTATCAAAAAAACATGCTTTCGTGATCACACGTTCTCCTTATTTATTTTCGCGGTGAACAGGAATTAACCGGCAACTTCATTTTAATAGTTTTTATTCATTTTCAAAATTCTAGAAATCATGCAAAACATACTCAGTCATTGTGTGTTTAGCAGACACCAAATATCATTAAATTCATTACCGCCAATTTATAAACGCCTCATGTTAACTTTACCGGGTGCAACCTAAGATCAAAAAGTAACATAAAAAGACGACTTTCTAAAAAAATTATAAATTTAAAAAATGAAACATATTTGTTCAGTGCTCCTGGTTTCCAGGCAAGGCCGGATGCAGGAATTACTACATAAGTCGTACGCCACGAATCAGCCAACCAACGAACTTTCACTTCAACTGCACGATGTTTTGTCGTGTTTGTTTTGTTCAAATTACTTGTGTGTGTGCTGTTTCCTCTGTCCATTGGTTGGGTGTGTGTGTGTGTGTGAGCGTGTTGTTTCCTCAGTTTCGGTGGTCCATTTTCAGCTCGAAGGATAATATTTCCTCACACACAGGCAAAAATACTCACACTAACACACACTCTCGTGCACTCCAATGATATCGTGGCAGTGATGGTGGCATATAAAAGGACTGTTTGTTTACACATCCTTCGCAGACGTTCTAACGTTTTATCACAGTCAACAAGTGTCGTAGTCGCTTCCCGGACATCGCATTACCGGATCCGTTTTTATATTCGAATTATAGCGACAGTAACGGATTTTCCTAATTTTATTAACGGCAATTGTTTTCTCACATTTTTCTTTTCACGCCAAACTTTCATTATCTCAATGACTTGTATTTGATAACTCGGCTGCGTTTAAAAAACAACAAACACACATATTATTGGAAACAATATTTAATTTTTCTAATAAAAGCAAGGTAAGTTTTAAAAACAGAACGTGGTAGTTGTGAGAGTAAAAAGTGTGCGCTGAAATAAAGTGAATAATTCTAAAGAACATGTGATGCGGTATTAAATAATGGAACAAAAAATTGTTGTCAATAAAAGAAACTATAAACTCCGACTCAAAGATTATAGATTATTTAAAAAAAGATTCCTTTGACTTAAAAAGTTTTTTTTCCGGTTTATCGAGGTTTTGTCAAGGCTTAAAATGTGGTCTTGTTAATATAACTGTTAGCGTGACCTTTGAAGCATCGGTCGGTTTGCATTGGGTGTATTGGAATATAATTTGAAGATCAACAGGGTGGGCCAAGAGTTACCATGGGGTTAAAAACTTTAATAAATTTTTCGTTTATAATTTGTTTTGTTACTCAGATTATATAATATACAAAATGGAACTTTTTTGACACTAAATATGAAAAATAATGTCACTTTAATGGCCTGCATTTATTAGCTTTGCAATGATAAAGGATTTTCCATAACATCTTTCAAAATTTAAGGCTGTATCGTTCGAATTTCTGCAACAATGTTGGCCTTTAGTTGTAGGACTGTCTCGGGCTTGTTTACATATACTCGCTCCATCAAATAACCCTAAAGAAAATATTCGGGTGCTAAAAAATCTGGCGACCGCGCTGGTCAAATAATTTCCAAATTTCTGGAAATTATCTATCGGCCAAATGGCCGCCAACAAACCTCCATCCATTGGTCCAAATTTTCAATGACGATGAGGCATAATTGTTTTCACCCTTTAGCACTTAAATTGTTGCTCGCTTATCGACGTACATCTTTTATTTCAAATAACCCCAAAAAAGAAGTTCAACGGTGTCAAATCACATGATCTTTGAAATTGTCGCACAAAAGAGCCATTGTTGCGTTAGCGGTGTGGCAAGTGGCACCGGCTTGTTAAAACCGCATATCGTCTACATCCATATCTTCCAATTCGGGACATAAAAAGTTCGTTATCATCTCACGATAGCGAACTCCATTCACAGTAACTGCCTGACCGGCCCCATTTTGGAAAAATTACGATGCCGCACCAAACAGTCACTCTTTGTGGGTGCATTGTTTTTTCGACAATCACTTTTGGATAATCATTCGACCAAATGCGGCAGTTCTGTTTATTGATGAATCCACTTAGGTGAAAATGGTTCTCATCACTGAAGATGATTTTCTTCGAAAATAGATTATCCACGGTTGCCATTTCTTGCCTCCATTCTGACCATTGACGACGTTTGGAATGGTCAAGAGGCTTTAGTTCTTGAGTCAATTTCACCTTGTACGAGGGCGACCGCAAAAGTAACTGGCCTAACATAAAAAGAATTGGAATTATTCCTATTTATTTTTCAACATAATCTCCTTCCAACTCAATACACTTCATCAAACGTTTTTCAAGTTTTTTAATTCCATCCGAAAAATAAGATTTTTCAAGACCTTCAAAATATGCTTCAGTTTCAGCAATAACCTCGCTATTGGACGAAAATTTTTTGCCACCGAGAATTTTTTTAAATTTGAAAACAAGAAATAATCAGAAGGAGCTAAATCTGGACTATATGGTGGATGCGGAGCAATTTCAAATCGTAATTCGGCCAGTTTTTGTTGAGTTAAAAATGCAGTGTGTGAAGGAGCATTATCTTGATGAAAAAGAACTTTTTTCGTTTTATCTTGATTTCTTCAATCAACCGATCCAATAATGCACAATAATATTCACTATTTATAGTTTTTCCTTTCTCAAGATAATCAATAAGTATTATAACCCTTGCATCCCAAAATACTGTGCCCATTACTTTTTCTGCTGACTTAACAGTTTTCACCTTCTTGGGACCACTTTTACCAGCTTCTATCCATTGTTTTGACTGTTCTTTGCATGCTGGGATGTAGTGATGGATCCATGTTTCATCAACAGTTATGAATCGGCGCAAGAACTCTATTGGATTACGCTGATAAATCGCTAAAAACTCCTCGGAATTGGTCCAACGGACGATTTTTTGGGGCAAAGTCAAGAAACGCGGCACCCTTCTTGCGGATAGCTTTTTCATGTGGAGTTCATCATGTAAAATACTCCAAACTTGCTTTTCGTGTATTTTAACAATATCAGCAAGTTCTCTGAGCTTCATTCGTCTGTCTTTAGTCACTTCATTAAATATTTTTCTAATGTTTTCAATAGTAGTAGCAGTTTTCGGTCTTCCAGAGCGTTGTTCATCTTCCGTACTTGAACGACCCATTTTAAATTGTTGAACCCAGGATTTCACGGTGGAGTATGATGGTGCATTATCACCATGGACAGAATCCAATTCATCTTTGATTAATTGTGGCGTATAACCTTTCATATAAAAGTGTTTAATTACCGCACGAAACTCTTTATTTTCCATTTTTCAAAAATTTAAAACTTGTTTACTTCAATCACCTGTAACAAAGAAAATAATCATTAAATATTTCGGAAATTTTGACAGATGGCTTATAAAAGATTGCTTTTAAAAAACAAAAACAAAAAGTTGCTAGTAAAACAGAAAATGTGCCAGGCCAGTTAGTTTTGCGGTCGCCCTCGTAGTTTTGAGCAATTTTCACATATTTTTTTATTTTAATACAGAAATAATAGTAGGTACACGTATTGAGTTAGAACTGTGAAACTGTAACCTGAAATCAGAAATTCGCTATTTATTTAGAATTTCATAAAAATGTTTTTAACAAATCAAAAAAAGGGTGCAAAACTGTTAATATATCTAGCAAAAAACACAAATTTCATAAATATTTTATTACAGAGTTCATTTACTGGCATTATTTAATGGCCAAAATTATAAAATCGACAGTGTGATTGAAGGAAAATTCCATTTTAAATGCTGCCAGCTAGAGCCAGATGATCTACAGATGGCTCCAATGTGGAGTCTCCGCAAAGGTGTACGCATTGTTATTTCGTGGACAATTGCTCGAAAGGTGAGAACCAGGTCTTTAAGAGTTCAGTTTTCCCTGTAACAATAGACGTACGATTTCTTTAAAAAATGGACGTAATTGTTACATCCTTTGATAAAGCTGCCAGTTTTGTTCCCACTCCTGTAAACTCGAATGCATCTTATCTATAGTTTTGTGTTTCAAGTATCTAAGATAAACCGAACAGAAAATCAGGTTCGAAATTTTTTTGCCGGCATTTATGAGGTGTCGTGTAAAGGACTCTCTTTTAAATACATTAAACGTTCTAAGTCGCCGTTACAAAAGTAGGTTACTGTAAGTTAGATTAAGAAAGACATTGTGCACAGCTCACAAGTTCCCCGATGGTTTCTGAATGGAATTATGTATGTAAATAATTCCCTGTAACAATTGAAGGCAAGTAGCTTTCTGGTTTTGAGAAATCCTTTCAAACATAGCTATCTTTATTTGGAAGCTACTGAATGCTGCTAAAGACAGATATCTTTTAAATCGGTAATTCATGTATATAAGGTTAATGTATGATCGCTTATATCCGAATAACGGATGGACAAATAAAAGAAGAAGAATCTTTATTTCTGAAGGTGTACATTAGGGTGTCCCAAAAAGAAAAATTTTTTTTTGCTCACGCGTTTTTTGATAGATTTTAGGGTAAGGAAATTTTGAATTTTGTTTAAAAATTTTTTGGAAGTGGTTTAGAGGTCGCACAAATTGGGTTTTTGTCAAAAAACGTGGTTCCCTGCCATATTTTTAAAATAATTTAAGATTTTGTCATTAAATTATTTTTTTTTAGATCTTAAGTTAACAGTTCATAAGAAAAACGTCCAATCTTTCATTTTATGTTCAAAAACCGCCAGGTTTGTCAGCGATTTTTTCGATATGGCAGATTAAACTAAATTTTTTTTGTTTTTTTTCACAAACATTGACTTTAACGATTTATAACTTTTCAAATTTCTATTAAAGTTACAAAAACTAATGATGCAGTTTAAAAGATAAATAAATTCTAAACAATTTTCATAAAAAAAATGTTTAATTAGTCGTTACTAACCCAGAGTTATCTACATTTGTCGAATTCAATCCATTGCATGAAAATATAGTACTAACCTTTAGGCTCCCAACAAATCATAACCAAGAAAAACAGAAAACACAATACTTTAGTTGTTTAAAAGTTATTTATTGCGGCTCTTTCGATGCTGCTCTATGCCCTGCAATAAATTTTGAAAATCTGTTTCAGAAGTTGTCAAATTTGCGTAACTGCTTGCCAAGGCCACACCACGTTCGGCGACGTCGTTTACCACATACAATTGTTGAATTTTGTTTCTTCCATGGAGAAAGTGTTCGTGCAGTCATTTATAGACGATTCAAAAATTAATGCGTTGCTACAATTCAATTCTTTTATTTTAAGGGTTTATAAAAAATTGGTATCTCTGTCAGTGCCCTAGGTATGCTCCCCTCAACGATCTTAATCTCTTAAAGCAATTGGATGACTACAAACGCTTTAATGACAGTGTTGCAAGCGTTGCATTAAGAACGTTTTTGCGGCATCAGTGGTACTTATCGGAGAAATTGGCTGCCTTAGCATTTTTTGACGAACGTATAGACAGCAATACATTACGTTTAATGGTAAAAAATCTACTTCGTCCAACTATAGACAAGGAATCAGTAAAGGCCAATTTGAAAGAAGAATTGCTTAAAAATGCAGAAATTTACACATTTATTTCTGAAGCTAGCCTTAACTTTTTTAAAGCCTGCGATATTTCTACAGCATTTTTACAACTAGATCCAGAAAAATGGGAAACCAACAAACACTTTCTCCATGGAAGAAACAAAATTCAACAATTGTATGTGGTAAACGACGTTGCCGAACGTGGTGTGGCCTTGGCAAGCAGTTACGCAAATTTGACAACTTCTGAAACAGATTTTCAAAATTTATTGCAGGGCATAGAGCAGCATCGAAAGAGCCGCAATAAATAACTTTTAAACAACTTAAGTATTGTGTTTCCTGTTTTTCTTGGTTATGATTTGTTGGGAGCCTAAAGGTTAGTACTATATTTTCATGCAATGGATTGAATTCGACAAATGTAGATAACTCTGGGTTAGTAACGACTAATTAAACATTTTTTTTATGAAAATTGTTTAGAATTTATTTATCTTTTAAACTGCATCATTAGTTTTTGTAACTTTAATAGAAATTTTAAAAGTTATAAATCGTTAAAGTCAATGTTTGTGAAAAAAAACAAAAAAAATTTAGTTTAATCTGCCATATCGAAAAAATCGCTGACAAACCTGGCGGTTTTTGAACATAAAATGAAAGATTGGACGTTTTTCTTATGAACTGTTAACTTAAGATCTAAAAAAAAATAATTTAATGACAAAATCTTAAATTATTTTTAAAATATGGCAGGGAACCACGTTTTTTGACAAAAACCCAATTTGTGCGACCTCTAAACCACTTCCAAAAAATTTTTAAACCAAATTCAAAATTTCCTTACCCTAAAATCTATCAAAAAACGCGTGAGCACCAATGAAAATCGAAATTTTTGTTTTTTTTGGGACACCCTAGTGTACATTGGTAACATATTGGATCCACACAATTCAAGCCACTATAAGTACATAGTTTATAACAGGAGTTTCTTTCTATTTTTAAATACTGGATGGCCCATGTAAGACTGAAGGGTTCACCAAGAGGGTTACGGAAAGGTTCTACTGTGTCTTTTGCTGTATGCGCAGTCATTCCATTGTGCTGGTACCATATGCTAGTATCATTTTCAACTTGCGGACGAAAAAATGTTTAAATCATAGTCCTATACAGAGCTTCTTAAATAGTTTCCGGTTGACTCTTCTCATTTAAAAAAAAATATGGACCGATAACTTTATCAACCATAATAACTTTATAGGATTCTGATACCGATCCCTGCTACTGACTGTTCTGACACTAAAATAGCAACGATAATTTCGTTGAGATAATAGACTTTTCAGAAGAATAATAGAATTCAATAATTTTGACGCGTTGCTGTACATCATATGCAGCCATCATATACTCGTATCTCCATAAAAAAAATTACGAACTTGCAAAAGAAAACAAATCCAGATTAAAAACAAAAAAGGCTATGATTATTTTTAATCCTTTAGTCTTATTTGGACCACCCTGTTTATATAGCTGCCAATAAGAAAATATGATTATGTGTTTTGTTGAACTGCTTTTGGGAAAATTAAAACTCCCGGTTATTCGATACAAAATAAAACGTTGATTATTCCAAAACCGAAAAATGGAGATTTTTAAAAGATCGACGATTTTTGTTGTCTTCATAAACTGAACCACCGGTTTTAAGAGACCGAACTGATCATCATATGAAAATGTCACTGTGCTTTCCACATTATAAATTAATGTGCGCTGTTGAATCCCTAATTATTTCAAAAATGGTCCCTACGAAAGAGAAAACTTTGTAAGATGAATACATGAAGAAGACACCACACGGAATCACTTCAATTCGAACTCAAACGAAAAGCATTTAGGCAAGAAATCCTTTTTCTGCCATTATATAAACGCTTCAAAACGAAGTCTTATCTTTTGCACCTTTCCATTTCTCGTTTCGTTTGTCGGAATATGCGCTTTCTATTCTTTCGATATCTTGGACATCATTCTTGCCTTCTGTAGATTTTTTAGACTCATCGTCGTACGCGTCGCCTTACGCTTGGGCGGTATTCGTAGGTAGGAGGGGTATATTTTTCGTAGCACTTCGGGGTTATGGCACAGTACGCATAGGCTGTATGCTGCACATGGAAATTCTTGAGGTAACGCTTTCTCTGTACATTAAAATGTATGGCTTTCACTACACTTTACTTAGTAGGGACATAAAGACTGTTACACACATTTTATGCTGTAAAATAAAAAAGTACTGAATGTTTTTGGACCAAATAATATAATAAAATTTAATATATATTTAGCTCGTTTGTTATATTTATTGATGTATATTGTGCCAAAAAAGAATCTACTTACTCGAAATGTCCACCTTTTGCCTTTACACACGCCTTAAGTCGCCACTGATCAATCGTCAATAGCTTCACGAACCTCGTCCATTCGAAAACTAGCCACAGCTCGAACCAAAGCAGTCTTAAGAGATCCATCTTAAGACTGCATCTTTTGTGACAAACCTTCTCCTTTCAAACCGTCCACAATTTGTAATCCAATGGGTTCAAATCTGGACTGCTTGAGGGCCATTCTTCAGAGGAAATGAACGCTGGCAAATTGGTTCGAAGCCAGGCCTGGGACGTTTTAGCCTTATGGGCCGGCGCAGAATTCTGCTGGAGAGTCTATGGCTGGTTTTGGAACAGGGAATTGTTAAGAGGCTTCGCAACAGCTTCCACAACGGTTTCTTGGTCAACTTTGGCCGATGTTTTGACTCTTTGTTCGCAGAAATGCAGGTCAGTGACCCCATCGTAAGAGACACCCCACCAAACCATGGCTGAAGCTGGGTGATGCCCCTTTTCCACCCTTGGGATCAGTTTAGATGCTTCCTTAGATGACCACGCATACACTCTATCATTTAGCTTGTTAAATTTTTCCTGAACGGTAAAAATTTTTTCATCGGTGAACAAAATTTTTCTGTGCAAGTTATCCGCGTGCTTCACCAAAAGACGTTTGCATTTTTCAATCCTATTTTTTTTTTAAGCTGCAGTCAATAAATGTACGGTACCTTGTTTGAAAGTCCCAAGTCCTTTTTAATGATTCGACTCATGGACTTTTGCGTGATATTCATCTCACGGGCCATGATTTTCTGTTTTGGGAGCGGATTTCTGTGAATTCTTGATTTAACGGCTTTGATGACATGCGGTGTTCGAACAGAGCGTGGGCGGCCGGATCAGTGGCTGTCTTTTACATCTCTAGTCTCCTCAAACAGTTTTATGCATCGGTAGACGAACATGCGGCCTAGTGGCCGGAGCGTTTTTAATATATCGCTTTTTTCATTTCGCACTTGAAAAGCTCTACTTATATTACAGCGATACGGTTCTCATTATCTGACCACTCAATGATGAAAGTTGAAACAATTTTAAAATCCCGTTACAGACTAACGCTATTGAGGTTAGCTTTCAAGACCCATATGAAATTAACGGGGTATGTTCAGTTCTACTATTGAAATGGGTGTATTCAATGTTGTAACAGTATTTATGTCCCTACTAGGTATATAGTGCGTGTATGGCTTATGTTGGAATTTTGTATTGATTCTAATTTCAGATCGCTCAAACATCGACTACTCTGGAAGCGTGCCTTCCGTTTATCTACACACAATCAATATGATTTCGTTTTTTACTATTGAAAGGCAACTACGTAGCCTTCTGGTTGTTTAAGTGTTCAAATCTTGTGGTCCTTTTTTCCTAAAGCTCGTATTTTTCAAAAGTGAGCCCCAAGATTCGTAATTTCTTATTCTTACCTTATTGCCTGTTTAAAGACGCTTCTAAAAGCTTTCTTTATCATCATTGCCATTCTCGTTCTTCGCAGCGTTAGTACATTTTAGGTTAATATAGGAATATTAAGCCTTGATGCGGAAATAGTTAGAAAAGGATTATCAATTGCGTGCTTTCAAAACGGCCGATCTGACAAGGCTGTCATTAAGTGAACGGTTTGCCATTTTTAAATATGTATTAGTTTATAACCGAAGAACACAATAAAATACAGGGTGGCGCAAAACTACAGTCGTGGTTTGAATGTTTAAGTCTATTGTTTCCCTTGCAGTGTGGGCTGTCGCTCCATATTGTTGGAACCACAACTGTGGATGGTTTTCTACAGCTGGCCTCAAACAATTGTTTAGTGGCATTCGGTATTCAGCACCATTAACCGTAACTGAGTCGCTATGTGTAATTTCAAAGAAATATGTAAACATGATCCTTGCAGACGATACACCGCACCAAACAGTACTTATACACTTAAGTGGATGTAATTGTTGTCGATGAACTGTTCTTGGATTCTTTGTAGCTCATATTCGGCAATTTTGTTTGTTTACAAAACCGTTCAATTGGAAATAGGCTTCATCGCTCACTATTAAACTGTTAATGAAATCGGGATTTTCTTCTGCTTTTTGTCGGAAGGAAAGGACATCATCAAGCCGTTGTGTCTGTAGTGTTCCATTTTAAATTCCCCAAGTTTGCTTCACAAAATTCTGAAATAAAATATATAAATAAATTTAAAAGTTATTAAACATTCAAACAACAATGTTAGTTTTGCGCCACCCTGTAGTTAAAACTTACAAAAGTTGTGATTCAGAAGTGTTCGTTATGACTTTATTGAGTAAGAAGCTGGAAGTACGAGTAATTTCACGTTTGGCGACTTTAATTGGTCGCGAAGATCACGCGATTTGATGCGGTTACAAACATTTTATTTAGAGCTACATTAAGGATTGTGCCTTCGTAGATAATCCTCTAACTTTGAATCATTTAATTTCAGTTTGCGGATTAATGCGTCTTTTTGTTTTGATTGTAAATTTATTATATTTTAATAAAATAGGAACGCTATTGAAATCGAAGAAAATCGACTTAGATTTAGATGTAGCTCCCACATGTTCATCAGATTTTTTGTCTGAAGCTCTGGAAGCTACATATTATTTGAAATCGCGATGAAATTTGAGATTTGAGTTTGAGTTTTTTTAGACCAAAATTAAGGTAAATCTGTTTAGATGTGGACATAGCTCACATACTCGTACATACATGTTCATCCGATTTTATGTATTGAGCTCAAAAAGCCACATATTATATCCAATCGTGATGAAATATAGCAAAAGTATGTTTTTGAGTCAAAAAAGGACACTGTAAAATTTGAAGAAAATCGGCTCAGATTGAGATATAACTCCCACATTTATGTCTAACCGATTTTACCTTAAGCAATGATTTGATATGATATTAGTTTTAAAATCGGTGGGAAATTAGGGTTCAGGGTGGTCCAAAAACCTATTTGCTGTTGACTTTTCGCAACATCCAGGCTATAGTACAGGTATATATGAAGCACTAAACATTGCAAAAGATCTGGTCGTGCGTGTTGGGAAGTAGCTATCCAGGCGATACCTTAACTAAAAAAACGGTCAATTTACCGTTGCTTCACCTTTCTATGAAATTTTACTAATCGAAAATGCGTTAAGTATCATTTGCAATTTTAATTTGATTAAACTTTTTTAAACGGGGACATTTACATATGGCCAATTAAAACTGGCTTTCATTTGCACCCTATTATTGTACGAGCGTAACTTTACAAACTTAAAAATTTTAATTTTTTTTAAGCAAGCTAAAAAAAAATCCTACGTACAATACTAAAAATATTTGAAATGTAAATTTCGGATGAAACGCAAATTTGCAAAAACTTTCTGCCAGAAAACACATTAATTTATGTCATGAACACATTAGGCTCGTATGAGTGATTCTGCGACCAAGCAGGCGACAAATCTATACTTATACTCGTACTCTGATGTCGTATGGCGGGTGTTGTAAGTCGCATTTGAAAATTAATGATTAGCACATGATAAACTCTACATTGGTTGTCATAAGCAAAACACAAGCGCTTTCACACACACAGACATAAGCAGATATACTGACATATGAAATAATAACAAGAACGCACATTAGGTTGGGTTCGGAATGACAGCTGTGGTTTTCTCACTGAAAAGAGTAAACCGCGTTTAAAGATTCTAACTGATCGAATCTGATTTTTGTCAGAGCCTTAAATCAAGAGTTTTATTCTTTATTGAAGCTACTTTGCAGGGTCCACCATTAAAAGACAAAGCTGATCACACATTTGTTGCGAAAAAATTCACGAAATTCTTAATCAAAATTTCAATATAAATCCATATTAAAATTCGTAGTGTAATTTAGATTAATACTGGCTGGATTTTGGGCCAAATCGGCCCTTCAAAATAAATCCATATTTGGAATTGAGAGAAGTTTGTGTCCATATTGTCTGTAGTTATATTTGACCGAATGGATCATTTTTGGGCAAAAATTACCAAATAAACCATGGTTAAACTTCAGATTGTTTGTGAAGATTTGCTTAACACTTCCAAAATGGTCATTGTTATTGGAATTGACCCCTGTTGGCCCCAAAAGACCTAGCAAAGATCATTGATAAACATTGACATATCGTTACACAAATGTACTAATAGATTACGATTCGAAATATGCATGTATTTTCCACGTCTGGCCGAAATAAAGGATGAGCCGAATAGAACCCAGGGACCCAAAAAGGTCCTATGGTCAAAACGAATGACCAATAGAAAATATGGAATACTCAAATTTAATCAAATTTCACTATGAACTCAAACAAGTATTCATTTTTAAGATTAGGGCTCGAGCCTTTGCCAATAGGGATCTAATGTACAATACAGAATTCATCAGGCAAAGCCAGGTCATTTTTTGGATAACTTTTTCCAGATCCAAAGAATTATATAATATCCAATTTTCTGAGCCACTTGTTATGTCGGTACGCCTTTCCTTCAACATCCCATTAACAAATAAACGGGGAATTTTGCTTGAAATTGTATATGTACGATTCTTACTAATCGGATCCTAGTGTATATGGCCGGATACAAATAACTACAGCATTTTAGAGAGAAGATCTACCAGGGCTTAGAAGTCAACCTCTTACGTCGACACTTAAGACGTAGGGTACTCTTACCTAGATTTCAGCCTGAATCAGTCGGGCTTAGCCTTAAACACCACTATTATCCTTGAAATTAATGGTGCATTCTACCAATAACACTAATCAATCTTCTAATTGGGTTGATAATATCGTTTATAATCAAACATTTCTGACGGTTTGAGCATGTCCCAGTCCAATATACCAAATGCAATATCAGTATGATGGCTTAAAATAGACATCAACAGAACCGAACAATTAGTTTAACAAAGTTTAAGCACGCGTATCTAATAAAATCCTCAAAAATATCACATACACACATACATAAAACAGATACATATACAACAGTGAATCCACACTCATAATTTTTATTTTCATAAACACAATGCGACACAATACAATGCATTTGAAACAATATTGTATACGTGAAGACAGTCTCCTGCCATACAGTTGGGAATGCATAAAATACTCATTATATCACTTGGTAATGACTAAAAGTACAAGGCCACGAAAAAACCATTTAAGGCTCTTCATATGTTTTGACCAAATCCGTTTCATAATTTTTGCAAATCGTAATATTTTTTGAAAATGGGCCATTTTGAGACAGCCGTTCTGGAGTTTTTCACACAAATGCACCATTACAATTACTTTTGGAGTTCTTGAAATATCTTTAATCCTATTCATATGAGCAACCCAAAAACGAATTTTTAAAAACAGGATTATAGTGACAAAAAAAGAATTACTGCTGGAATCCGTGTCTTCTGGTAATTCACTGCAGAGTAGAACCCACAGAACATGTCACTTAGTTTGTGAAATTCGCTTTAATTAAAACATAAACACCGTAATATTTTTCAAAATGATTTGTCTAAATGTCACTGTTTCGGTACAGATTAGAACTTTTCGCCAAGATCGTATCGATTGAGTATTTTTAAAACGGATTTATACACGTGTTCCAATGCAAATGAACCGTTCCGCCCTCTATTGGTATTCGCATAATTATTTTAATACTCAAAATTTGTAATTAGCAAACAGAATAAATACTAAACTAGCTGACGAAAATTTAGCGCCATGGCCACTCCCCTTCTTGCACCTTTTACACACACGGTGCTAGTGTGGATTTAACCAACATAACTTTTTCCCTTATGCTTGAATGTCTCTTGAATTTTATTTTCTTCAATATACTTATTTTATATTTCTATGCTCATAAGAAAAAGGTGTGTGCCACTCCCCATTCTAGCATTTTTCACTCAATCGACTCTTTACGAGATTTCGATAAAATCGGTACTCTTCAACCAATGGAGGACGGAAGAAAGAAAAAGTTGTATTTCCATTTAACTGTTCATTTTCTGATTAAATACTCACACTTTCCCATAATTTTTTTTTAAGAGTTTTTAATTTGTTGTACTTCCCTAGTTTTGTTTTTTTTGCCTACCCAAATAACATCAGTCATCATATATTGACACGATACTGTGCGTGTGTGAGTAAGTGATTGTTGGAAAACGTGTGATATTTTCTACCTCAAAAATATCCCAACAATTTATTAACATTTCGCAACAGTTGCCCGTGCTGCTCCAGACTGAGAATGCATTCAACCATGTGTTGTTATTCTAAGGATTTTCCGGTGAGTTGGGTCATTTTGGTTTTTACTCCTACTATTGATCCCATCTACGAATGCTATGTGGGGAGACGAAATAGATGTCACCATCATCATATGTCCGACCATATCTGTCTGCCATCAATCTCGTTTTGTCAGCGCTCTTGTGTGTGTGTGTAACACCGTTTAAAACTGTTTTCATACCGAAAATGATATCCGCACAATGAACAGCCACCTCTCAGCCATGAATGCGAACATGTACGAACGCCCACCACTGTCATCATGCAGGAGTTCCATGCACACCTGAAGAGACAACATTCCCCATAACGTAGAATGAGTTTGAAATTATAAATGAAAAATTATGGTCAAAAAATTCGACGGAATCAAACCTACGCGTGTGTTCTTTTTTTGTTATCCTTAGATTATAACTTCATATTTCTAGAGTTTGTTGCATGGTTTTGATGATGAACTGTTGGGCGTTTATTTCCGCCGGCAAGCTTCTTCTGCCGGCTGGTCTTTTCCAGGCATAAAACATTCGAGGAGGTGCTTACGTGATGGTGATGTCTGCCGTGGCTTTAAAAATATGCCACTGATTTCAATGGGAAATTAGGTCGCTGTCCTTTTGGTATGTAGGTGGTCTGTAAGGCTTTTAAACTTTGAAATAATTGAAAACTATTCTGAAAATAATTTTGTTTTTTTGAAAAATCGTTAGAAGCGTGCCGAGATGAAAGCACGTGATTGATACGACTATTTTTTATACCCAATATTCCAAGTACTTGGTGGCGGTTTCTGGATCTAATCCAGTAAGGGTCAGTAATGGCCAGGGGCTACATCAATTCGAATGAGGGAACGTACGTCGTGATATGACCCAGTCACGAATATTTATCATCAAAAATGGTTTTATTGTTTTTCAAAGTATTCTCCAGAATGACTTATACACTTTTGCATGCGCTTAAACCAATTGTCACAGCCCTTTTTCCATGGCATGGGTTTTGAACGCTTCAACAGCATCTTCTGGCGACGAAAATCGTTGACCACACATTTTTTTCTTGATGTGCGGGAATAAATAGAAATCATTGGGTGCCATATCAGGGCAGTACGGCGGATGACCCATCAACGTTTTGGCCGGTCAAAAGGCGCTGGTTTGAGCCGATGTGTGATAGCTCGCATTGTCATGGTTTATAATGATTCGTCTTCTCTTGTTCGTGTTTCGAATTTCTCCGAAGACTTCAGGCAAAAAAATTGTGGTGTACCACTCAGAATTGACCTCCTACGTTGCTCAAGCGGAACAGTCGCCACATGACCAGTATTGCTGAAGAAACAGGCGACCATTTGCTTCGAAGTGCATCTTCCACGTAAAACTTTCGTTGGATTTGGCTCGTCTTCGAAGACCCACACGGTCGATTGCTGTTTTGTTTCGGGTTCATACGCATAGATCCATGATTCGTCACCTGTGACGATCTTAAAAACGTCTTTTAAAGCACCGCGATCGTATTTTTTCAAAATTTCCTTGCATCAATCGACACGAGCCTTCTTTTGAGCGATTGACAAATTGTGCGGGATCCAACGAGAACAAACCCTTTTTACGGCCAGGTGTTCATGCAATATCGAATGTATCCTCGAGACAGAAATGCCCAAGGATGCCTTTATCTCACGGTATGTCACATGACAATCTTCATTATCAGTTCACGCACGTCATCAATGTTCTCCGACACAACAGCCGTTTTTTGACGACCTTTACGACCTTCGTCTTTGAGCGAGCGTCGGCCACGATTGAATTTATTAAACCAGTTTTTCACAGTGCTATAGGATGGTGCTTCATACAAAGCACCATACAAATATTTAAGTTAGTCGAAGCACTCTTGTCGTGATAGTCCACGGCGAAAGTTGTGAAAAATAATCGCACGAAAATGTTCACGAGTTAATTCCATTTTTTTTGCCAAATTGATTTTTTCAAGTCACTGTAAACAACACTAATGATGGTTGTACGTCAAAACGTTCTGAGTACGTTTATGCTAAAAAAATGTAAAACTTTCCAATGGAAATGTCAGATGGCGCCAGGCAACACTTAGTGTTGCCTTGGCCACAAAAATATATAGCACCTATTCAGACGATTCTGCTGAAAATCGAACAGAAATAAGACTGGCTGAAGAATGTGAATAAGAAAGAAGATGCCACGCCACGTTCTAGCACCTTTCACCCAATCGACCCTTCACGAAATGTCAATAAAATCGGTACTCCTCAAGCAATGAAAGAAGAACAAAGAAAACTTTAAAATACATATATATGTGAGGTAATACGTAAGTTCGTTCAAACGACTGAAGCTTTTTTACTTGTTAGTAAATCATTTAAGAAATTGCAACTAACACCTCGCTGAAATCTAAATCAAATACATTAATTTGTTCTTAATATTTATAGTAGCAGGAATTATAGACACACACATATACTGGTACGTTTCCGCCGACACTCACATTTCCGCTGCAATTTAATGACAGGCAGTGTAAGATTCCTTGGTGAATTCCAAAAGAGTATAGCGGGATTCGTTATCTAATGGAGCCTCAATGGCGACATTAACGACTGTAGTCATAATCACGCACAGAGATAAGGGGAACGTGCTAAAAGGCTGTACATTAACTAATACATCCTGCCGGCGTATCCTCCAATAAAAGTAACATCATATTCAATTAATACGATACGGAGAAATACCATAAAGTAAAATAAGAAAAACTTGAAATTCTGTAAGGTACTCGTACATCCTTTCCACGACGATTGACAAATAAAATCAAACATTCTCAATTATATTTACATGTGAACAATATTCATTTAACATACATATGAGATGTGTTGAATTTTGTTTTCAAACCATATCAGATGTCCCCGTTAATATGTAAGCAACAGGTTATTTCTTGACAACAGTACGGTTTGGGGAAGGACCTCTTAAATTTCTCTGCTTTTCAAGAGATGGAACTTCAAAGCGAAACATTTTTCGAGCATATCACTTACAGACAAATATAAGTACACGCAAGTGCTCCCACATGAATTGCGATGATTGTGAATTTTAGTTCTTTATTGATTTGATTTGTGATTTTCAAATTGTGTTATCACAATTATTTTTACTTAAAGGGTGTTTCCTTAAAGGTGCATAACTTTAAATTAAATAATAACTTTGCGAAATTGTTAAGGAAAATTTGGCTTTGTAATTAAATATATTAAATGCTATTAGATCTAATAAATAATTTCGGACCTGTGCAAGTTAAAGCAGCCACTGATCTGGCGTATTTTAAAAATTAGGCTTTAAGTTTTTTCGCATCAACTTATAAATTGACGTCCTCGCCGAGAAATCCACCTCCTTCTTTATTCTTGTCAGGCTAACAAAATGAGTAGTTTCGTGCTTGTTTTTTCCATTGCAGCTTGAGTTTTCCAATCATTTGTCGGATTTGCTTGGAATAACGACCTAGTAACTAACAATACGGCCCTTTCAGACTAACAAATCATGTACTTTTCGTGCTTGTTTTCTCCATATGAATCAAGTAAGAGCAAGTAAAACTATCGTTAATTTCGTCCAGGCCTTATATAGGTCCTTATATACGCTCCATCGTCCATAACCTTCATAAGCACAAAAAAAAGTTCGATTTGTTGGGCCCTTTAGGCACATGCGTCTGTCCCTTATCTCAGCCAAATTCAAAATGACTCTATAATTGGATTCGTAGCCAAAATTTACTTTTAGTTGAGTACCCTTAGGTCTATATTGTCTATTAATCGCTTGTTTTGACCATGAGGGACGTTTTTTGGGCCTCACGAGTCAGAAAGTCCAGCAACTATGCCCTGTTTTGAGGTATTTAGTGCGTCGCAGCTAACAGTAGTGCGTCGCAGCTAACCATTGTCCGTCAACAAGAAATTATAAAGGGTGGTTAAATTTTAAGGGCCTCTAGACTTCAAGTATTTTTCTGACTAACTACTCAGACTAATTTAATTTAAACTATGGAAAGATACACAAGCGAGCAATGCGTTAAAGTTATTCAGGCTTATTATGAAAATGAAAATCAATTTTCGAACAAAATCATCTTCAGTGATGAGGCACATTTTCACCTCAGTGGATTCGCCAATAAGCAGAATTGCCTCATTAGGGCAAATGATAATCCAAGAGTGATTGTCGAAAAAACAATGCACCCACAAAGAGTGACTGTGTGGTGCGGTTTATGGGCTGGCGGCATCATCGTGTTTTTCCAAAATGAGTCCGGTCAGGCACTTACTGTGAATGGTGTTCGCTATCGTGAGATGATAACGAAAATTTTGTGGCCCGAATTGGAAGATATAGAAGTGGACGATATGTGGTTCCAACAGGGCGGTGGCACTTGCCACACAGCTAACGAAACAATTTCTCTTTTGCGCAATTTCGTCCATCTCTGGTCCGATTTTGTCCATTTATCAAATCAAACCAACAGCTTATGACCAAAAGGCATCATCGTGCAAACCTGATTCGTTTAAGCTCTTCGTGCTTTCAACAGACACACAGGCGGACGGACAAAGCTAGATCGTAGTGGAATTTTATGACGATCTAGAATATGCATACTTCATGGGGTCTCCGATCAATATTTCGACGTATTGCAACCGGAATAATAAATGTAATATACCATCGAACCATCGGTAGAGGGTATACAAATTAAAGTCGGGCTGATCGACTTTTATTATGTTATTTATTCCAAAGATCCCGCGCCACTGCCTGGAGTTTGAGCAAAATCGTACCTAATATCTGATTTCTAGAGTAGTAAGATTTACCTCATTTGGGTTATACAAAGAACTTTTATGCTCCAGTTTCACCAGAGATAAATATTGGTCACTCACAACGTACACAATCGGGTTTAATTTGGTGTTTGCAGAGCTACAGGCCCCCTCATATCTGGCGGCACATTTATGTTGGGGTTATGCGAAAACATGGAACGATATGGTCGAATTTTGCCAGATACTGTCCACTTTTACGCTCTATGAGAAAATTGGTCAGAATTGTATGTAAAATGTGGCTTCTAAGGCTGTAAGTTCTGAAATCGGAATGGACCTTTGTTTGGGGATATTGGCCAATATTCCAGTTTTACCAGAGTTAATTATAACGAATCATGATGAACTATCATTTTTGGAGGATTGCAAGGATTCAGAGGATGATAAATAATTTTTTTTTTGTATTAGTGTTAACAATTTCAAATAACGACAATTTTTATGTAAAACACTATTATTTATGAGCTATTTAGGGTGCCTAGACACGTTCAGATTGTTTTGAGATGTTTATAAAAAATGTTTAGTCTACCGTGGCTACAATTTTGTGGAACATTGTTAGTAAAACGTTCGGGCACTTTCAAAGTTATACTGACAAAATTGAATAAAAGGTCAGGAATGAATTACTTTTTTGGGAGAAAGTGTTTACAACATTTGTGCACAGAGCTCCCAGCTACATTATTGCCGAACACAGTTTATCACGAAGTATGTGTAAGCTGTGGGGCAAAAACTGATGACACCTTTTTTCGAGGGGCCCATTGATTTTCAAAAATTTTGAGGCCAATACAAAAAAATTGGTCACCAATCTAGCCAAACCAAGTATAGGGAAATAGTTCCTTTTGGGAGCAGAATCGAACCTATACTGTGGTGTTCTTGCTTTCTTCAAAAAGTCATCATTTATCTCACTGTGTTATTTATCGTTCATAATGTACCATATAAACTTTTGAAAAATTGTCGCTGTCGCTAATGGATACCATGTCATCTAACTCACCTTCTGCACATTAAAATCGCGAAGACGACTCTCGAATGAAAGAAATATCATCGCGTGTTTTTGTATCCAAATATTGGTGGTGTTTAAGGTTAAGCTTCGATAACCAAGACTTGATGGCAAAACTGCAACAATAGTTTTATTATTTGTTAACAAAAAGTATACATTTTGTGCATGCCTATGGAAAAAGCACCTAAATCTGAAGAAATTTAAAAAAAAAAATTGTTAGTCTGGATAGATACTTATACTCGATAGTTATCCAGGCTACAGTACTAAAATGGCTTCAAAAAACTAATTTTACTTTTTTAATTTTTATTTTAAGAGTGTAGTACTTCTTGGTTTTTCCCTTAGAGACGAACCGGATTGCCGCGTTTTGTTAATAAAGACTTAACTATTGCGGTTTTGCTAACCAGTCTTATTTATTGAGGCTTAACATAAAACACCACTAATATTTGGATATTTAAATGCGCGGGGACATTTTTTCCATTGAAGTGCCGTACTCTCCATTTCAACGGTTAGACAAAAAAAAAATGCCCAAAACAGTGGCAACAACGCGTGCTATTAAAAGTGTATGAAATGGCAATTTTCAAGAGAACAATTCTTTGCAAAATCTATGGTCCAGCTGCGTAGGCGGCGAATGCATACGTCAGATGAGCTGTAAACCGACATGCATGTAGTTAACCTCATTTAAATACAGCGTTTGCGCTATGACAGTGACTACAGTGGAGAAATTCGTAAAGAATGCGCAAGAGTGAAGTGGTTCAAAAATCAATTATTGAACAGACCCAGACCAGGTCCGGGTTTCGAGCCAGTCTTAGTAACTAAAATACCCACTCCTACAAAATCACAAAAATAACTCCAAAAAGGTTTTTGGGATCCCGTCGCTAAGTTTATTCGAATTCAAACTTCTACCTCTGGGACAGTACTTTAAGTCTTTCAGTCATGGTCAGGACTCATATAGGGACAGCGGAGAGCTTCCCCCTAAACCATTAGAATAAGCGACTCCACTACTTCGATTTGAAAAACATTTGCATATTTTGACTCGTGAGAGAGAAAGGGACCTAAGGTTAAAAACCAGTTTTGTTCAGGAGAGCCATTTTAAAGATTAGGTCCCTTTCTATTTGCGCTTTGAATCGTTGACTTCACTTTCATAAAACGCGCATATCTCTGGGAGGAAACACTTTTGGGGTATGGGATCGGTCTCATTCGATGCTCAGATGTTGTCCACATCAAAAAAAGAAAAATTGATTTTTTTACCCTTAAGTACCTTTCTCTATGCGCTGTCAAATATATTGTTGATTGCCGTAAAATTCTAAGACGATATTGCTATGTCCGTTCCTCCCGTTAGTCCGTTTAAAGAACGATAGCGGTCAGACGATTCAACCTTGGATCCTGAAACTTTACAAGATGATGGCTTATGGTTATAAGCTGTTCAGAATGTAAATTGGGCCAGGGGAGGGAAAGGTTTTATTTAAGGGGCTAAGGATACCTCGCTAAAAACTAATTTTTTTTAACATTTGCCTAACAAATCATATATTTTGTAGACTGATATTAGTTTAAATGGGAACTGTATACCGCAAAAAAGGGCATAGTTTCACATGGCCCAAGAATCTAACGCATGGACAAATCGGGCGATTAATAGACAAAACGGACATATCGGTACACAAGTTAGAGCAAATTTTGTAGCGAATCTAATAAAGGAGTAACTATAAAGTTTTGACTGATATAAGGGCTGGGTCGAAACGGCCCAAAAAGCGACCTTTTTTGCTTGTTTATTTTTGTATTTTTCTTTTAGTTTTTAGCTTACTGACGTTTTTACTTGTTGTGGTTCCAACCTACTTCTAACTTTATGGTCATCAGCTGTTTAGGGCGGAGTCTACAAAGAGGATTCAAGCTACCTCACTTTTTTAAATGCGAGTATTTGTTTAGCAAATATTAATTTTTTGTCAATAATCATGAACATTAGTTGCTTAGTGTTTGGGACGCACAAAATACGTTAGGAAAGAGCAAAGTTGCTGGACGTTTAAACTTTTTATTATTGTATATAAAATCTATTTTCCAAAATTTTCATTCGGCCATTTTATGCTTTACTAAAAATATATTTACACAGAATTTTGCAAATAAAATTAAAATTTTTAATTTAAAAAACTTTGAAAATAATTGATATGGTCATCATTGTACTGGTCATTCCATCAATGTCCATTTTAATTATGTCCATATTATTTTCAATTTAACGCACTTTGGCTAATGTCCAATAATGTCATCATCAATGTTACATTATGTTCCACCGTCTCACATTCGCACGTCCGCCTGAGTAGCATCAATGGTATTCAATTTGCATACCGGTGCCTAAATGAGCCACCCTCGAGGGTAAATTAGCTTTTCCAAAAATATAAATGAACACCGAGTAGACACAAAGATATACACTTTATAGCGGCATTATTAAAAAAAATATATCCACCGACCTTCTACCACGCGATATGGAAATAATTTGTGTTAAGTTCGGATTACACGGTCATTAGTTTCAATACGGAAGTCGTCTGCCACCACTACATGAAATACACACATACACACCAACACGGTAACACAAACACAGACACACACATAATAATTTCATATTTCCGGTTTATTACAACTAGGAGTACTCGCTCTATCTCTTTCTTACACATGCACTCATACACGTATAACAAGTGTAAGAGCATCATCCGCGCTTGGTAAAAGGATATTCTACACTGCGAGACCTGCTTAGTCTAGGCACATACTTACATACAGATATACTTACGTAGACACACACACTTACACATGTTCAGTTTTATTAAAAGTGCTAAATATTCATTAATTATACCAATATTACCATTTCACACACATATGTCTGTATGCGTTTATTCCATGAACGTTCATTTTTTGTATTTTGGTTTGGAGGAATAATTGAAAGAAGTAAAAAATAAAGCTGCGGCTGTTGAAGCTCTTAAAGTTGTGATACTTTTTCAAGCGAATATTCGGCTTATAAAATAAATTTTTGAAGTACTTTTCACCATGAAATGCGTTCTGAAAGCGTCACTGGCATTAAAGAGACACCAAATAAAATTGCAATACAGGGAGACCAGATTCTCCCTGTTTCACAAACAAAGTGAAGTAAAATATAACCCCAACCACAACTGGGTGCAATATCCAATCGATGCCTTATTTAGAAGCTACATTATTTATGCCATTGTAGACTTCCGTGGTGTGATGGTCAGTTTGCTTAACAGTTAAACAAATCTGGGTCGAACATCTGACATTGTGCTCAAACTAATGTGGAATAGGTCTTCGATTTATTTCTAAAAACCCACGATTTTCCATAGATTATAAATCTGCATTCGACACTTCAATAAAAGTTAAATTAATTGAAACCAATACCGACAATAGCTTCTCGAACATTAGTCTACAAAGTCGGTTAATGTAGTTGGCGTCAACTGGCCGGATCGAAATTTGTGGGTCTTCTTGATCATTAGCAGCTATGTATTCTTCACTTCACTACAATCTCTGTTTAGTTGGTCTAGTTAGGGGGCACTCTTGAACTTTTCCACCGTGCGACGAATTACCTGCACACCTAAGCCTGATGTCGACTGACTGCACGACGAAATTGACGCAGCGTATTGTCAGTTGAGGTGAAATGTAGATACTATTTTTGCAATATTTTTAAGTAATTTCCACACGTTAAGCAGACGTGGACCGACGCAAGATGAAATGGCAAACCTTACTGTATATGTGACAGCGCATAGAGAAAGGGACCTAAGGCTAAAAAAATCAATTTTCATTTTTTTTTTCTTTTTTTTTGTGGACAACATCTGAGCATCGAATGAGACCGATCCCATGCCCCAAAAGTTTTCCCTCCCAGAGATATGCGCGTTTTATGAAAGTTTTTTTTATTTGAAAATCAGAAAAATGATCTTAAACCCTAGCAAAAACAATTATTTTGAGCCATAATCAAGAATTTATACATTTTTATATAACGCGTGATCCATTTCGAGGTTCCCTACTTTTTTAAAGAAAAAAAAACACAGAAAATGTCATTTGAATGGGGAATGTTTATTATCATTTGAAAGAACATTCTTTGGCATTTATTTTTTGAAGATTATGGCTATCAAATGTTGGCCGCGACTACGTCTCAGATAGTCCAATTTTCGATGATTCGTTCGAGCATTTCGACTGGTAACTGGCAAATGACATGCGTGATGTTTTGCTCCAAGGCCTGAATCGAGGCGGGTTTGTCCGCTTTAACTTAAGACTTTACATATCCCCACAGGAAAAAGTCTAACGGTGTGATATCACACGATCTTGGTGGCCAATCGACCGGCCCAAAACATGAAATTATTTGCCCACCAAAATGTTCATTGATTGATGCGCTTTGTGGGAAGTGATTCCGTCTTGTTGAAACCAAATGTCTCCGAGATCACGAGCTTCAATTTCAGGAATCAAATAGTCGGTTATCATGGCACCATAACGGTCGCCATTGACGGTTACGTTCTCACCGTCATCATTTTTGAAGAAATATGGCCCGATGATTCCACCGGCCCACAAACCACACCAAATCGTTGTTTTTTCTAGATGAAGTGGCAGCTCTTGAACCTCTTCTGGTTGCCCTACGCCATTGACGGTTACGTTCTCACCGGCATCATTTTTGAAGAAATATGGGCCGATGATTCCACCGGCCCACAAACCACACCAAATCGTTGTTTTTTCTAGATGAAGTGGCAGCTCTTGAACCTCTTCTGGTTGCTCTTCGTCCTAAATGCGGCAATTTTGCTTGTTTACGAACCATTTGAGCCAGAAATGTTGGCCTCATCGCTGAACAAAATTTGGCTCGAAAACCTCGAATCTTCTTGGAACTTTTCAAGAACCCAAGGAGCGAAGCGATGTCGCTTGGGAACGTCGGGCGGCTTCAGTTCTTGCACAAGCTGTATTTTGTACGCTTACATTTTAAGATCTCGAGGTAAAATGCGCCAAGTCGTCCCATACGGCAGTCCGTGTTACTGCGAACGAATCAACTCGTCACGGTCTGGTGTACACTCTCAGCTACGGCCGCTACATTTTGTTCACTGCGTGCTGGACGTGGTATATTGGGTCGAATATTATCCAATAATGAATGCTGGGACTCAAGATGGGTGATGGTGTTGCGAATAGTACGCTCAGTAGGCCGATTATGTTGACCATAAGTTGAACGAAGTGCACCAAAAACCTCACAGAACGTAAATTTTCGTAATAAAGTTGAACGATTTGTAAACGTTGTTTAGGCGTAAGTCTTTCCATGATGGGATGCCAAACAATACTAAACAAAAATAACATGGCAGCATGACACAACTCACACGTGATCTGTCAAAAAAGGCTATTGGAAAAAGTATCTCTACTTGGCTAAAAAGGCTATTGAAAAAAGTATCTCTACCCATTATAAACGAGTAAAAATGCTTCTTAAGCCCAAAAAAGTAGTCCGATTTTGGGCTCTTTTGGAACATGCGTCCGACCTTTTTCTCAAAATTAGGGTTTACTAAATATTATTACGACATGGAGTTTGCTTTCCACAGCCAGACAAACGGGCACCCCTATACTAGAGGGTTTTAAAATGCAAAACATGCATTAAAAGTAAATTGCTAGCTAAGAAGGGTTTAAAGCTTTATGATCTGTGGTGTCAGCCTTTGACCCGCCGATCAAGTTTTTGGACACTTTATCAGTATTCAATTCTTAGAAATCGGACCATTTCGAAGCAATGAAAGTCTTGAAATACGTATACTCATAAATAAAACGTACTGCTTGGCATGTAATGATTCATATTAAAATTATTAAAACTTTAAATTATGATATTACTTAAATAGCTTACTCGTTAGTTAGTATGAGCGATTATCGCACAAGTACATAGCTTCAAACCAGAAGAAAAAAATGTAACATTTTTCAGTGGCGTTTTCCTCAGTTTTAAGGGGCAACTTTACGAGCGAGATATTTATTACTGAGCTATGCGAGAGGTTCTACATAAAGCCAGCTTTATGCACTTGCTCTCAGCCTGTGAGTATTAAGATCGCATGGTGTATAGCTCTCTGATTCGAAAAAAGTTCCCCTTTTATTTCGTAATGGGATGTTAGGGAAAGTAAGTAATTAATCTGATTGGATTGTATTAGAGAAATAGAACCGTTTAAAATTATATCGACTTTAAATTGATGCATTAGCTATCTCGTCGGTCTGGTTTATGAATCAGTTACTACTTTACATTGTACTCGTACTATAGCACAAGTACTACTTCCGTCTAGTTCCTAGCTATACAATTATTTTTGTTGACGTTCCAATGGAATAATCCATGTATTTATAAAATTGCGTCTACAAACCCTTGGCCCGTGGCTTCGACGTGATAATAAACCTGTTGTATGACGACACAGTACTCGTATAACAACAAATTGGACACTTCAATTGCGGCCGGTTGTTTGTCTAAAATAATAGGGTCATTACTTTACAAGTGTGAACAACCACGTCAATGTTTTCCTCACAACGACGTGTCTACTCTAGTTTTATGAAACGCAATTCTACCCAGGCATACGAGTGCTAACGATAGCGAAAGCCTACCCCATGCGAACCTTTTAATTAAATTACATGTATTTGTCTTACCTAACCGTAATTAAAATATGTTTTTTTAAACTTTTTTATTTGTGCAATCATATTTAGTACTCGTACATACCTTAATATCTTCTCAAAATTTCTCTTCACAGCGAGTCTGGAAAAAATTTGGCCGGTAGACGAGGCTTAAATTATAAGTCGCGTAAAACTTTTGTTGTTGTTTAATTTTTTGTTTGCGGACCGAGTTTCGAATCTCTTATAGGTGGCAATGGCCCGACAAGTCATATGGTATGTCCGATTCAACAAACTGGCAACCATGTACAGGGTGGGCCACTTAATATTTGAATCGGCTGTAAAAAAAAGTACTGATACTTTTTTCATATTACTGGTTTTCCCATTTCTGGTTTTATAAGAAAGTTGGAACTTTGGCATTTAATACTCGTAATAAAACTCCATCTGACGCGTTTTCGCTTCGCCAATAAGCTAAAGATTGTTTGGCAGAAAATGGAGAATTTTACCGAAAAGTCGTGTTTTCAGATGAAGCTCATTTTCGACTCGTTGGTTATGTCAATCAGCAAAATTGCCGCATATGGGGTTCAGAGAACCCTCTTGTGACTATTAAGAAACCAATGCATTCACAAAGAGTCACCGTTTGGTGTGGATTTTGGGATGGCGGCATTATTGGGCCATTTTCTTCGAAAATGTGGCGACGTCTTCCCAACTCACATGCTGTGAGTCTATTACAGAAATAGCGCCTGGGTCAAATGAAAGATCACCATATGGAATGCATCCTCCTCTTTTCCCACACTGCTTAGGCTAAAAGATGAGCTATCGTGTCCAAATCTGTAAAAATACTTCCGAAAACACCCGTTATTAGCTTAAAAGTACTTAACTTATATATAGTAATCCGTGTCTCTAATGAATGCATGGAGACTGTTAATGTGTTTTTTGCTGCCAGGCTGCAATCTTCGAAATGAGATGGTGTGACCACCTTCCTATTGTCCATGAGTGTGGCAAGTGTAATCAAACGCTCTTCCCTTTCTATTAGGGATTTTTTACTCCGGGTTCTGGTTATATTTTGTAAAATCTCTATAGCTAAGAAATCTATAGGTGTAAGACTTCCGCGTACTCCAACTGCCTGGTCTGAACTCATTCGAAATCCACAGTTGGTTCTTAGTGTGCTAAGTCTGAAGATCGACGATAGCTTAATTTGCATACGTTTTACGGCCAGAGCCTCGCCCACGCTGGAATGGCATATAACATCCGATATTAAGCAGGAACCTGGCTGGTGAGGTTAATTTTCTTCTAGTCGATGAGATTTATAAAACTCAGTCTGTTGTCGATCAAAAAACCAATGCTTTTCAAAGACCGGATTGATTTAATCTTTTGGTTCCCCACTTTCACGTTCATATTCTCTACTGATCTTCGACTTGTGTTCAATGTGTTTTGCCAACATCAAGATTCCAATTATTCCATTCTATTTATGGTAGATGAAGTCTTAGAGTCACATCATACATAATATTCCAAAGAAGGGAACCGAGCA
The DNA here is from genome assembly GCA_963513945.1 of Hydrotaea diabolus. Classification (NCBI taxonomy): domain Eukaryota; kingdom Metazoa; phylum Arthropoda; class Insecta; order Diptera; family Muscidae; genus Hydrotaea; species Hydrotaea diabolus. Next base: position 76,380,681 of record OY740720.1, read on the forward strand.
CATATCCCATACTCCAGCAGATATGCCGTACCCTTCTGTTTCAAATGCATTCTGTTGGTGAAATATATCGACATTAGCTCCCAAAATATCCCATTGGGGACTTAGGGGAAACATCTCTTAAATCAGTAAGCTGTGCATAGTAAAATTCTTATACTCACAGATGGGGGCCTACTGTTTAACGCCAGCTGCGAATGGCTAGTGCATACTATAGAGAAGTTTTAACATGGCTTAGAGATAAATCTCTTACCAGCCGCTGAAACATTATTAGATTTTTCAACCGAGCTTTGAACCTGGATTTTTTACCTTGGCGCCTTTATTCATACTAGAGTATTTTAAATACGTTTCCAGCCAGTAGAGTTCAGTAGTTTGGCTAAGAATTTTAACCAATCTTACAACAGTCCTCTCGTAGATGACCAGCTCTCCAGAGTCCAATTGATGGTCAGGTAATGAGCTTTTATCCTCCACTATGGGTTGCAGCCTGTTGTAAATTATCCGTTCCGAAATGTTGCCCATTGTATAAGTACATTCAGCAGGCATATTGGTGGAGTAACGAAGTATCTTCCGGTATTTTGTTCCCCTTCGGAATCAACAGCAGTCTTTAGGAATACACGTAAGATGTACTTTCACATCTCTTTTTTTCATCAAGGGCAACGTTGTGGAGGCCATCTTTTCCCGTTACTTTGCTATCACCAATTTGGGTACATGCCAGTTGATATCCGGCGTATTTTCGTTGTCCAGCTGCATTCCTTCAAGAGGTTAATATGAGAACAGTGAGGTCAAAAGGGTATAAGGGTATATAGAAAAGGCATATAATCTGCTAGGTTCTGCAACTTTTCAACTTCTTTATTACGATCTTGTAAACCGTGCCGTATCTCAAAAAGTCAAGTACTATTTGTCATTAGAGCCCAGAAGAAGACAATTTACCTTTCGCCGGTTCCTAATAGCCGTAGTCGACAAAAATGTGTTCTAAACCTTGCATGTTTTGGTAATGAACAGGTTGATCCGTGAACTTAATTCTTCCTTCTTACCGGGCAATGTATTTCATGTCTGGTCTGCCGGTAGTGTCTTCATATCTGGAGAAAGTTTCTCAAGTGCTACATTCAACCTGTTTTTGGAAACTACCGATGAGACTTCATCGTGTGAATGTTGTACAGACCTGTTTGGTAGCTGAGGTGATCTAGAGGCAATCTAGGCTGATCTATGCAATACCTTTTCAAACTATTACTAAACTTTTCATACGTCCCTCATTTATTTGTGTACATGTGCCAGACATATTAGATTTAGTTGTTGGACAAATATTGACCTTTGTAGCGGCTACTTTTAGCTGATTTTGTTGTTGTGGGTTTTTCGGTTTTCGTACTGGTCCAACGAAAATCATATCTTTGCAATGAACAAATAAACACCGTCATATGCATAAAACCTCTTACAGACTGGTTGGTGGAAGTAGTTAATAAAATAAACAAAACCCCATAAGTAATATGTACACAATAGCTGTGTTCGTTTGGGGTTACTAGCTTACTTACCTATTAAGGTTATAATATGGCAATCTTGCGGCATAAGACAAAAAGGGACAATTTTAAACATCATATAGAATATAAGAGGTTTAATCGGCGAACTCGTCAAAACTAGAATTAAACACAATAAATTGAATAAAATGATCAATGAAATATATTTATCAATCAATTGATACATGTTTGCATTGTAAAAAATTATAAAATGGTTTCAAACTATCAGTTTGTGTCATTTTTCTTATTACGTGTAGTTACTCCCAATACGTATTCGCCGATGACACCTCTTCTCGTTAGTGCACAAAACAAAACAAAAAACATATGTTTTATATAGCAGGGTGTGTTGTGTAGGACTTTCTGTTGGAATACTAAGTGTGGTAACTCCTAGTCGTTGCTTTAACGAAATGAAAACAACTCAAGTATCTGCCATTCAAATGCTAGTTTGGTAACCTTTAACGAACACGGCTAATGATATTCACATTTTTTTACTTGTATAGCAGTACGAGTCCCTGTACCTAGTGACGTCGCTACTTACAGTGGCTGTTGAATACATACAGATAGATGTATGTACAGCACTTGAGTTTTTAAAATGTATTCAATATTATGAACAGAGTATTTTGCATACAATGCTTGAGCTTGAAACTGGTAAATCTCCCGCGGAACTTACATATGTAAGAGTGCAGCGACTTCTAGTGAGCTAAATATTTGGCTTAAAAATCAATGATTTCCACCGTTAACGTTATGAATGGTCTCAGCTAAATAAAAATAAACTGATAAACATTCTCAATTAGCGGAGATACGTTTTTCATTACAGAAAAAGATTCTCGGTCTGCTGCGAAGACCGTCTGCTGAGAAGACCATTTACCGACAGAAAAAAAATTCTCGGTCTGACGTTTTCTTGCCAACAAAGATTTTCAGTCAGCTTAGAAGAGTATTTCAGGACAGAAAAAGGTTTTCAATCTGGTAAGAAGGCGATTTTTGCCAAAAAAAAAAAAACAAGATTATCAGCCAGCTGAGAAGAGATTATCCAGAAAAAAAACAATTTTTAGCCAACTGAGAATATTTTTTCCTGAAAGAAAAAGATTCTCAGCCAGCTGAGAAGAGCTTTTCCTGACAGAGAAATAATAGCAGTATGCTGAGAAGACGTTTTCTTGCCAAAGATTCTCAGTTAAATCAGCAGCCTTTTTTTACAGAAAAAGTTTCTCAGTCAGCCGAGAAGAACTTTTCCAGACAGAAAGAGTTCTGTTGAGAAGACGTTTTCTTCCCAGAAGAAGATTCTCAGTCAGCTGAATAGAGTTAACATGACAGAGAAAGATTCTCATCTAGCTGAGAAGACTTTTTCTTGCCAAAAAAAAGATTCTCAGCCAACTGAGAAGAGTTTTTCCTGAGAAGAAAGAAAAAAAGATTCTCAGTTAGATGAGAGAATTTTTTTTTGACAGAAAAAGTTTCTCAGTCATCTGACAGAAAAAGATTCTCAGTCAGCTGAAAAGAGTTTTTCCTAAAAGAAAAAGATTCTCAGGAGAAACGATTTTTCTGACCAAAAAAATCCAAGCCAAAGAGAAAACCTCCAAAAAAACAAGATTATCAGCCAGCTGAGAAGAGATTATCCAGAAAGAAAACGATTTTTAGCCAACTAAGAAGATTTTTTCCTGAAAGAAAAAGATTCTCAGCCAGCTGAGAAGAGCTTTTCCTGACAGAGAAGAGCTTTTCCTGACTGAGAAGCAGCCTTTTTTTGGCAGAAAAAGTTTCTCAGTCAGCCGAAAAGAACTTTTCCAGACAGAAAAAGTTTCTCAGTCTGTTGAGAAGACGTTTTCTTGCCAGAAGAAGATTCTCAGTCAGCTGAATAGAGTTATCATGACAGAGAAAGATTCTCATTTAGCTGAGAATACGTTTTTTGCCCAAAAAAAAAAGATTCTCAGCCAACAGATAAGATTTTTACATGAGAAAATATTTTTTGTCAAAAAAAAAAGATTAGATGAGAAGAATTTTTTTTACAGAAAACGTTTCTCAGTCAGCTAAGAAGAACTTTTCTAGACAGAAAAGGATTCTCAGTCAGATGAAAAGAGTTTTTCCTGAAAGAAAAATATTCTCAGGAGAAAGGATTTTTCTGACCAAAAAAAAAGCAACGCCAAAGAGAAAACCTCCCTTTTAGATTTTCTACTAGCGGCGCTTGGTGGGTGTATGAGACAACTTATGTAGGGTGTATAAGATATGGTCCTGCGTAATATTCCTGCACCGTTCAAAAATACCTGCTTCATTGCAATGATTTGATGTCAATGCCACTACTCGCCCTCCCGTACTATGAAGTTGTAGAGTAAAGATGTTTTTTAATCCCAGAAAAAAAAACTTTTAAAAGAGTTAGAGGCGAATAAATCAAAAGACACATAAAAGATCGTAAAGGGAATGAAATGGCATAATAAATGTTGACATTTTGAACAATTATAAACATGTTTAGATTGTACATAAAGTCACTGCGTTCATACAGATTTATTGTGGTTTTTGCGTTAAAGAAACCAAAAAAGCACTAGGCAAAGAAAGATGTCAACGATGTTTAACAATTGAGGTTGATTGGAGGCAATTGATTAAAAGCTCCACCACTGGCTGACTGGCTGTCAACGGACAAAGTTTTCAAATTTCGAAATTTTCTTGTGCCCATTTGTGGTATTTGTTGTTGCAAACATATATTTATGAATAATAAATCTAAAGAAAATAAATGTTCATCAAACGTTAGCGTTGCGACTGAAGAAGCTAATAAATTAATTTTACGCATAATGTTTTTTAACAAAACAAAGTTAATAGAATGTGCAATGACAATTTAATTCTGAATATATTTTTAAAGCGCTAGACGCTTATATGATAATAATCTTGAAAAGACAAGTTGACCCTTGTGTTGGGAAATAACTGAGTTCAGAAAAACATATCACGCCTTCATAATGGGTATATGAATAGAGACAACCCACCCTTAAGCTGGTAATGTTAGCTCCATTGACCAACTTGACATTCAGAGAATACAGGATAATCAGCTCGAACTAGGACAATAGAGCTGCATGAAAATGGGGGTTGACAGACACTCCACTAGAAGTGTTTTGCCATTCAATGTGATTGTACTCAGTGAAGGTTAATCCGCCTTATACCATACTACTGTAACAAATGAGGTTTTTAGTGCGAATATTCCTTCCTCTTGGTAGGGGCTAAGATCCATCTTAAACCTCTGCTGATCTAAAGGGAACTAGCAGCGGTTTTACTTGGGGGAGCGGCACATACCATAGCCACCGCAAAACTCTTTGAATGGCCGTTCTCAATTAAACTGGCAAAAAAAATCAGTTATATAAGTATACGAGTAGGCTCCTGGTGAACAGTGGTATCAGATTATGGTAGCAAAGACTTGATTTATTTCATCAACTATGCTCAGATGAATTGAAATCTGACAGGGTGACTGACTGTAAGTACGTATCACCTGCAAGAATAAAGGTGATCCATTCACCAGGGTCGCCATGGTTGATACATTTGTTCTTTTGCATTATCGACATCGACAAAAGTACCTTGATACAAACACGGCTCGTTTGGAGCTTATTTGATACACTTTACAAATATTCCGATTCGTTGTCTTTTTATACCCTACAACACACTGTGATGAGTGGTATTCTGACTTAGTGCTAATGTTTGTTACACTTAATGAAATGGAGTTACACCATATTAATGGAGTCTACCGATAGATCCAGAAGCGCTTTCTTATTCCATTGAGTGAGTACCGGATGTAATCAGAGAAGTTGGAAATTATGAACCGATGACATTTGGTACATTGTCCACTCAGGTTTGGGACAATCTTCAATCCAAATTTTTAAATCATATAATCTAGAAACCTCGAGTTTAATAAGATCGTTTAATTTGTGGGACGTTGTTAGCGACTAATACTGAATCGTTATGAAATAACACCATATCGGTTCATGTTTTCGAATATCTCCCATGCCTATAGCCCCATAGTCCCTCCTGAGTTGAGGTTATGTTGCTCTAGAAGATACAAACTAAGTCTGATTGTGCTCAAATTTTACGTATTGCGTTATAAGCGACTTCTAATTCCTTCAAATTCCTATCGCAGTTTGACCATATTGGTCTATCTTTTCATACTGCCTTCATTCAAATGACCTTTGAAGTCCAACCGCTATACAGAAACTGTTTTAAACTCAATCAAGCTCAAATGAAGCATAGAGCGTTAATTGCAACTAATAACTATTCTAGGTGATATTGGACTATATCGGTTTATATTTATATAGCCCCAACAAAGAATGTCCCTCCCGCTCTTTAGGTAAAAAGTCCAATCTGGCTTTAACTCAACACTGAGGCACGAATCTTCCGAAGAACGAAGTGGTGTAGGCTATATCAAAGTCTGCCCTGTCCAACTCTAATTTTTACTTATTATCTTTTTTTCAATTAAATTTATTTTGAAAACTTAACATCTTATCTTAATTTTTGGTGCCGTCGAAACCCTAATAATACATTTTCAATGAGCGGAAAGTATTATAAGAAAAAAACTAGTTTACATCCCTGACCCTTGCCTAAAGAGAGTCAATTTTCATAAAGAGGTTCCATGTGTGCTCATTTTGTAACGAATTAATCCAGAGTTGATGCGCACAAGATGGGATAATCGTCAAAACTAGGCGACAAAAAAATTAGGCACTCAATAATAATATAAAAACTAATGAAATGTGGCGATGCTGTAAATATTCGCAATATATTCGCTAAAAATGTGTAAGTAGTCTTTAAACTATTCGTTTAAGTTTGATAAAGTATTTATCATTCCAATCTCATCCACATGAAACCCAGAAAGAAATATAATAGAACTTACTACGAACTTGAATATTACCCATTTTTGGAACTTAATGGGTATTCAAATCCTCCACATCCTGATAGATCTCAGTGGGAAAGACATCCAAATTCCGACTATTAGTGAAATCTTGGAATGTTAAAAATAAAAGTCATTATAGAAATTGATAATGAACAATGACTTACAATTCAAACCTTCCGAAAAAAAATTAATTTTATAAAGATGAAGCCTTGTATGTACCTGCAAATTGTTCTGGACTTGAAGAAGGTCCTCCAGAAATCTTGACCCCTGGCTATACTGACATCTGTAAGTCAAAGCAGGGCATTCACAGGGGAGGTGTTTGCTCGTCCACAGTGTCGCCAAAGCTGCGACAGTGATCGTTTAAGGGTATCTTTAAACGTCAAGCGTGATCTCTAAACGTTCAATGTCTCGCCAGAACAGCTTTCATTCTTGAAATGCCCTTTCTGCTCTGGCTGATGAGAGATCTTGTCCTTCTACAATCGTATTTCGGTCAGGTTTGCTTAGATATCCTGCATAATTCCAAAGCATTCCACCTTGAGACTGCAATTCCGAGATAATGTCTAAGGATTTTTCTTTACTGGATATTGGTTCGAGCCTAATCCAGCTCCTGTCAGTTCATCCGCCTGTTTTTTTTTCATATAGGTTCCCATGTCCTGGAATCCATATGAGAGTCACATTGGACGTAATGCAGAATTTGGTGATTTCTCTTTGCATTTAAATACTAATGATGATGTTGTCGTACAGAATTTGAGAGCCAGCTATAGGTGTTCTCTGTTTAAGACAAACCAATGCAGCTAATCAAAATTTGTATGGGCATAGTTCTATCTTGGAAGTTGATTGGCACCGAACAAAAGTTGCAAAACAATTTTTAAATTCTTTATAACAACAAGAGAAGATTGATGCAAAAACCGAAACTCATTTTGAAAAAAAAAATGTTAATCTCAATACGTTGCGGCAGGCCTTCGTGTCGGGAAAGGCTCGAAATCGGTAGGTAAACCCGAATCTCGAAAATCCCCTGAGGGCACTGTGCCGGAAAGAAGGCTGACTGTATGGGTATATCTCGAATTTACGGCTAAACAAACTGCAGAAATGCTAAAGAGAATTAGTCAGCAAAACATCTGTTACAGTCAAACTTAAGTGAGCTGGTTTTTTGATGATCTTGTATAGGATGCTCTGCCAACGTCTTTAGCATGATTTATTAACAATACTAACTATTTTAAAAGCTTCCTAAAAACTAATCAACTTTTTTACATTCTTCAAAAACTCTATGTTATCCTCGTTCTCTAATTTTCAAATTTAAAGGGATTCCGAATGAATCCTATGGAGTCCGAATGATACCCGCTCTTAGGAGCGGAAAAAATTTGAAACAGCATATTCCCTTGCACAAATTTAAAAAATATACAATGAAACAAGATTGGGTTATTAAAATTCTTTTTTAATTTCGTGGTTAGTACAAGCATTCAATAGTATTCGGAAATCGTTTTGGATATTAATATGTTTGGTTGGGATCATAATATGGTTAGGGAAACCACACTTTACTTGTGGGTTGTTTGTGATAAAAAATAGTATTATAGTTGCGTGGGATATTTATATGGTTGTGATGGATTGGGGGCCTAACAATAAGTTAACAAATTATAAAATTTAAAATATATATATTAATTCCTGAATTTGGCAAAATGTTTTGCTAAATTCTGCTCTTTTCTCCTTAAACTCTAACCTTTTTACCCTTTTTTACTTCTCTTTTCAGAAGGCAGCACCATGGCTCCACTTTTAATCATTGTCTTGGCTCTGCAACTATTTCAGTCAACAACTTTGGCTAAAGTCGAGAGCACTCCCCCGTACGACCTCAACACTGTGCACGACAAATTCGCAGATTTCTCTACGAATCCATCCTCAGAGCTTTTGAATGAAGCTGATGACATTTCCAACATTGAGGAGGACGATAGTGCCTCCACTGACAATTCTTCCGATCACGATGATAATCTACCAATTATACAGACCATAGACGATGAAACCGAGATACAATTCTCCAAACCCATTCAATGGGTTAACGTTGATCATATGCGCAATGCAGTTCTACTGAAACTTCAAAATCCACCACCGAAAATGCTAAATAAACTTGATCCCGAAGAGCTTAAAAGGATACGTTCGCTACAGGAAAATGCTATGCGCTGGGGTAAGAGGTCATATGAGACATTCCCCATGGTCCGAAGTGCGGGCTATTTGGATAGCAACTCAGGTGGCGCTGGACGCAACAGTCACCAGGTGATTCGAGATTCTCGAGGTGACAACTTTATGCGATTTGGTCGTTCGGTGGGTGGTGGTAGTGGTGGTGCTGACTTTATGCGTTTCGGCAGGGCCGCTGGTGCTGGTAATGACTTTATGCGTTTTGGACGTTCGGCCAATCAGGATTTCATGCGTTTCGGCCGTAGTAGTCAGGATAACTTTATGCGATTCGGCCGAGCGACTGGACAAGATTTTATGCGATTTGGTCGTGCTGGCGGTCAAGACTTTATGCGATTTGGACGTGCTCCTGGACAGGACTTTATGCGATTTGGCCGCGCCCCTGGGCAAGACTTTATGAGATTTGGCCGTGCAGCTGGACAAGATTTTATGAGATTTGGTCGAGCTCCAGGGGGACAAGACTTTATGCGATTTGGCCGTGATCCTAGTCAGGACTTTATGCGATTTGGTCGTGCTCCAGCCGGTCAAGACTTCATGCGATTTGGTCGTGCTCCATCCGGCCAAGACTTCATGCGATTCGGACGTGCTCCAGCCGGTCAAGACTTCATGCGTTTCGGACGTGCTCCAGCCGGTCAAGACTTCATGCGATTCGGCCGTGTTCCAGCTGGCCAAGACTTCATGCGATTCGGTCGTGCTCCAACCAGCCAAGACTTCATGAGATTCGGTCGTGCTCCCACCAGCCAAGACTTCATGAGATTTGGTCGTGCTCCCACCAGTCAAGATTTCATGAGATTCGGCCGCAGCTCATCCGAAGATCCTGAGAAAAACAATTTCTTACGCGACAGTCGGCCCGACAACTTTATGCGTTTTGGCCGTACACCACCACAACAAACCGATTTCATGCGTTTCGGCAAAAGTCCGGAGAAGTCCGAAAATACCAGCGCCTCTCAAAAACAAATGGGCAAAAGCGAACTAAAGCAAGCGGTAAAACTTATTCACGAAGCCGACAAAAATGCCGATAACGAGAATCCTGTCGATAAGGCCATTAAGGCTCTTTTCGATAAACATGAACAACAGGACCAACTGCAACACCACGACGCTAATGACGACCCAGCCGCCGACTCGACTCAACATGAAGACTCCTCTGCTGACCACAACTCCGACATGGACTACTTTTTGAAAATGTCAAATTAATAGGAAAATCGACATGTCTGTGAAATACGGAATAGGGAACCCTTGTAAATATCCTTCGAAATCATATTTTGTATAACTGAATATTATATACATACAGACTTATTATAAAGTAGATCCGAAACAAAAAACAAAATCGAATTAGTGCCATATTTCAGTTTTAGTGATTGACAAATCCCAAAATGAGTGAATTTTTTGACAGGGCTGGATAGAAAAATTCACTTAAATGTCAAAAAGAAAAATATTTAGTTACAATTTTAGTTGTTAATATAATTCCCATATGTTTAACATTATATTGTGTATATTTAATTAAACCAAAGATATTTATTGCAAATAATAAAAAATAAAAAGGCAAAGTTATTTGAAAGAGCAAATCAAAAAGAAAGTGAGTCTATGTTTCATTTAGTAGGTACATATTTTCCTAATAATATAAGATGGATTTCGACGGTAAATGAGAATACGTCATTTAAAGAGTTTATATGTCCATATAAACAAAGTAGTTATAAAAGTTTAATATGACTTTCGAAAGAAATCATGAATTAGTCCCGATTCACTCTAGGCAAGCCTCAATTCTCAGTTTGTAGGAGAGAGAGGTGAGGGGAATGGGAAGGAAAATTCTTGCTCGCCCTGACACTTCCTTTTGTGTTTTTCGTAGTGTGAAGTTGGCTGCAGATTATTTTGACATTTTTTTTCCTTATTTTTCTTGTGCAACACAACAATTCTTATTAAAAAAGTAAAATTTTGTGAAATTTCTCATAACACTTATAATTCATTTAATAAAAAAACTTTTTTATTTTCTATTGTATTTTTTTACACAAAAATCAGAAATAACAAATCACAGAATGTCAGAAAAGGCAATAATGAAAACAAAAATTGCCGAAACCGAATTGCCTTGTCTGAACACAAGAGGCAAATTCAATCACAAAAATTGCTGCAAGTAAATTGCCTAGTATGAATCAAGACTTAGTTAACAGCTGTTATTGTAGCACGATAACGTTTCCATAGCACAATTTGCGAAATGTCAAAATTATCGATTCATGGATTGTACAAAAGTTTGGAATGCTTAAGGCCTCCAAATACGAGAAATTGGTGGCAAGCGCTTTCTCGGTAATGCAATTAAATAGTACAGCATGTCAATCATTTGTTTGAAAAATAAAAATGTTCGCCTCACCTGCCTCATACCTTTGCCATAAAAGTGGATTTGTCCTCCTTTTGCTACTTACATATATTCCTTTAAAAAATTATAATACTAGAAAATGCTTTTTTGATATTTTCCAGTTGAATTTTTCGTTCGGGATTTATGTTTAAAAAAATGTACAATGTTTTTCCCATAAATGTCCTTGTTGCAAGTGCATAAAAGCCCTAGAAACCAATGCAAATGGATTTAGAAGATACATTATTAGCAACTTTATAGCACTATAAGTAGATGCAGTTATTTTCGGGGTGTCAAATTAAGTTGGGCAAAAAGTTGCGACCCACAATTAAAATCGTGCATTATGGCTTATATGAGGAACTAAATCTTTACCAATTTTCTTTAATTTCAATTAGGTCCAAAAATCTTGATTCCGCAAAATTTCATCAAAATTTGATGTAGTGTGTGGCTTCTTAAGCTAAAGGCTTTAAATCGGTTAAACATATGTGTGGAGTGGAAGCTATATCTAAATCTGAACCAATTTACCTTCAATTCCTTGTTCCGGAGAACTTACATGTGCCAAATTTCATCGAAACCGATTTCCTTAAAAAACTTACTTTTGCTAGCATTCATTAAGATTAGGCAACAATTGCGACCTATGCATGGTACAATAATTAAAGCATGATACACTAATAAAGGTACAGTCACGCATACAGCTAATTCAAATTTTTTAATTTTTGAATGTAATGACAGTTTTTTGACTGTCACTCATTGTTTGTTTACATTGTAACTGCCAGTTCGAGTTACAAATCGAATTAAAGAGTTATGGTTCGGAATGAAATTATTTATGCTGTGTTATGGTTTTTTGCACATTATTTCTTTTTGCCTCAGAACTCTAAACTCAAATGTCATCTAAAATCAAAATTGATAAATAACGCGGAGTATTATCTGATTAAGGTTTTGACTTTACCTTCTGTGTTTATACCGTAATCAAGCTTAAGATGGACGGACGGACAGACATACATAATTTAAAGGAACCAGCTGGTAATATACGTCGATGAGTACACTTAAAGGTAAGTCTAGCGTACATTTTGTTGGTAGTTTTAATCATTTGCCATGCAACTAACTAATTATACCCTGTTTCACGGGGTGGCGCTGGGTACAAAAACCATTTGATTCAACTGAAACCTCACTGACGTCATAGCGAAAAAATACCGAGAACTGCACTTTCATAAGGAGCAACACCCAGGCAAGCCGAGTCTTCCACATGCCTGATAATATATTTTAGCATAATGACATAAAATTATCATCACAATGAAGCCAGTTTTCAGGCAGAAATCTTTTCATTCCCGCCTTTAAAAAAATCTACTATTCCAGTTCGTACAATTTCAGGCACAAAAGTTCATCAAAACCTTTTTAAATTACCTTTTGTATGCCAAACTCCCAGCAATTTAAATTTGAAACAGTAAAAACGTCGTTAATTTCTGCAAGACCCAACCTTATTATACCCTCAACCGTACATGCAATAATAAAGCACAAAAAAGGTCTGTTTCTTTCGGCTAATGCGCCCGTACTTAATATAGGCAAAATTAGTCTTTATTTGGATTCGTAGCAAAATTTTGAGTATGTACATATATATTCACATTGACTATTGATCGCACGTTTTTACCATGCGGGACGTTTATGGGATTCATGAGCCAAAACGTCTAACAGCTTTGCTCTTTTTTGAGGTCCATCTACAATACCCAATTTAACCAATTACCGTTTATAGTTTACATAACATTATGATTTCTTAAGCCAATACTCAAAAAAGTGTACTTCTTACGAAAGTACCTTTAGTTCCTTTAAGGAAAACTTATTTCACCTGGGCCGATTTTGCACAAAATCCCAAAGAGCTTATGGCCAAAAGCCATCATCAAGCAAACTTTCGAGATCCTAGGTTAATTGGTTTGACTGCTATCTTAGAATTTCACGACGATACATAATACAGGGTGTCCGCCGGGAAGGTATACTACAGGGTCTCCGTCGAGAAGGTATACTACTTTGTTTCTAATTTTTGATTAAATGAAAGAGAATGGATCTTATATTGATAAATGTTTTATTTAATGTCGGCAATAACGTATGGAATACAATATCAGATAAACGTCCTCCTCTGTTAGACTCAAAAATGCGAACCCTTTTGAGCACATTTTTCATTACATTCAACAAGGCGTCGAATTAAGGTTAATGGCTTGTTTTGAACACATTCTAGAGCAGTAGAAATGTTTTCAGCCGATATTGCAGTACGTTGTGGTCCATGTTTGGGCCTATCAGCTACTGACCGTCTTTCTTCGAAATCATTCACTACACGATAAATAGTGCGTTTTGTTGACACGTTGTTTCTCCCAAAAATGTCACGTAACTTTCTCATAGTCATAGTAATCGACGATTGATTTTGAATAAAATGTTTAACGACTTATCGAATATTTTTCCATAATAAATTTGCCACGTCTCATGATATGAACTATCAAAACTAATGTTAAACAATATAGCGGCAAAACGAAGTAGTTTACCTTCCCGGCGGACACACTGTATATATACTTTAAAGGCTCTCCGATCAATATTTCGTGGCAAACGGAATTAAGAATTTAATATACTTTTCGGTGGAGTTAAACAAATGTTTTTATATGACTTTAATTTGTAACAATTTGTAGTTGTACATGTGTATGCGTAAATCTACTATACATTTACCAATATGATTCAGTATTGCTACAAAAAGGGAATTAGTCGCACAAAGTAAGGAAAAGTCTGTAATTCAAAATGAATGACCATCAAACAACGTAATTCCCTCTCAGAATTTTGTAGGGTGCAATAAGTCAGTTCGCAATGTGGTTGGGAAATGAATTACGAATGAATGCGCGAATTGCGAAAATGACTTAGTGTAAGCGCTGTATAAACGCCAAGAAATTTATCCGAGGTGGCGCTGGTGTTTTGATCGGCGGCGGCGGCTGAACATCCGCTCGTTGTTTTCTAATCTAAAAATGAAAGTTTTGACAACCAAGGTAAAATAAATCAAAAATTACATTTTAGTTTAAGTTAATGCGTTATTTAATTGAAAAAAAAACGTCAGTAACATGTATTTAAATTCCGCATAGAAACTGAATATTTATTATATAACATTTTTTTCTCATAATATTTCTATTTTAAAATTGGCTAGCTGATATTAACGGCGGCTTCATAATGACGATTTTAGCCGTTTATATCGGCGGCGGCTGGGCTAGACAAAATTCAACTGCGCTATTTAAGCTAATTCCGCTTTGAATTTGCTGCACATAATGTAATTCTTATTATCACTGGCAGGGACATACTCGTAAATTCACATACTCGTAAATTCACTATTTACTCGTAAATTCACTAGCATTTACGAGGTAGACAAGCGCCGTCGAAGATTTACGAGATGTTTTCATCCTGACTAACCACGGTTCACGGCTCAGCCTTTAGCAAAAACAGCTTGTCGCTTATGGCAAGCGACATTAATTGTGTTTAGTCTCATAAACGAATTATACACGGTACTTCTTGACGTACGAAATCGGTAGAGGCCTCCATCTACTGGTAAGCAGTAGTAGCTTTATGTAAACTGGATGACTGTGATGCCATAGAGCCGCATGTTGAGTTACAGAAAATATATTCAGCAACAAGTTGATTAAATACAGCTGTTAAATAACACACCGAATAACAAATATTCGGTGGTGCTGCAACTCAGCTGAAAAAATGAAGCGTGGTGAGTATATTTTTCCAATTTATTTTCCTCTGGATTGTTTTGATTCTCATTCTTTATCACTGCATTGTTTTGATTTTCCTATTCTTATTCTCAGTGAGAGGTGTGAGAGCAAGAGCGGTATACTTGACACTTGACTGTCTGTCTCTGTCAACTAAAGTGGTGGTATACTTGACACTTGACTGTCTGTCTCTGTCAACTAGCAAGTCACTTACCGATAGAGATGGCAAAAAAAAAATTAATCGATTAATTAATCATATGATTAATTGCAGTAGTAAAAGAATTGATTGCAATTAATAAGAATTAATCGATTAATTGTCGATTAATTGCCGATTTATAAAAAAAAAAAATAATAATTAAAACCAATTTACTTGAAAAATTGTTATTTTTTATTCAGCCATGTTTGACAACCATGTTTTACAACCTTTTAGTTGTTAGTCGGTTTCTTTTTAATGTAGCGGTGGATCCAGCCTTGGAAAACAACCGTTCCGCAGGCACTGATGTTCCAATCAAGTGACAATAATTTTGAGAGACTTTATAGAGCTTGGGATAAACTGTTTTCATGTCATCCCAAGCATCTACTACGTTTGATTTAAGTGGCAAAACTTGGGAGTTTAAATAAAAAGTGAGCTCGTCTTGAGGTTGCACATCGTCACATGCTCTCTTTTTTTTGTGCGCGAGAGTTTTGTGTGGAGCCCAGAAATCAAAATCATGTTCTGAGTCAACCGATGACTCACTTGCTGTTTCCATTTTGTCATCTTTTTCGGTTATTTCAGCACGAATATATCTTAATACCGACGACAAAGCCAATGGATCCTTAAAATTAACCCTTTTAAATCTGGGATCCAAGATAGTGGATGCAGCTAAGAGGAAAGACTGTTCTATGGTCGCAAATCTTTTATCAAATTGCTTTAAAATTTCTTGTTTCAGTTTTTGTGCTGCTGGTTGACATGGGTGAATTTTCGAAATTTGCTCATGACCGCAATGAACTAGAGGTATTATTTGGCTGAGAGTTCCATGTCGTTCGCCACTTATCTGCACTGTCATGGCCTCTAAAGGTCTTAAAAATGTACATATTTCCATTAGTTCATCCTTTTCTCTTGACGTTATCATGGGCAGAGAATCCTTAACATTATCTTTCTCAATAGAAAAATTGTTCATTGCATTGGACAAAATCTCAGATATATGGGAAGCTGTATGGGACTCACTCAATTCATACACACCAATTGTTCCATTAAATGGCTTTGTATCAAGCAACCCATGAACGGTTATTCCCAAAATGCTTTTCATGTCTATATTAGTCCATATATCAGTGGTCAGGGTTACACAACGCAGATTTGAAAGCAATGACACACATTTGTTTTTTTCCACTTCATACAATTTATCAATTTCAGCCTTTATCGTGTTCCTTGTTGGGACTTTGTAAAGTGGGAAATTTTCCTTCATAAAGTCTAAGAAGCCAGCACCTTTAATAAAAGTTAAATTTCTTAGAATAAAATAATAGAAAAATAAATGAACACAAAACATACCTTCGACAAAGGTAAACGCAAATTATCTTTGACGATCATGTGCATTATTCCATGTGTAATTTTTTTGTTTTTTGTTCCGGAGGAATAGCTCTGAATGTTGGAAAATGCTTTTAAAAGTAATGGCTGACTGACGGTGCTCCTCAACTAACTTGGCCGGTTACTTGGCTGACTGGCGCTACTACTCGGCATTTCATCTGTGCTACCTTCGCATTCATTTGACATATCGATCACAGTATCCACACTATTTTCATCAATGGTTTCACTGTCTTCGTCGTTTGTTTTGGAATCATGCTATAAAATAATGCATTACGCACCCAATCATTGAAGGAAATTAACTATTTTATCTTACCTTAAACTTATCAACTTCAGCTGCATGTTTCAATTTTAAATGCTGGAACATGTTTGATGTGTTGTTTGAAAATTTTTTCTTTAGTAAAATATTTCCACGCTTTACTTTTTATAGGTGCCATTTTGCGCAATGTTAGTGAACAAGAATCTTCTTTCTTTCTTTCTTTCTAACCCCGGAGTTAATGTCGACGATGTTGACGCCGAAAAAATTGAAACAGTTTGAACTTTTACAAAGAAACAATGCTGCCAAGCACAGATAAAAACATGTGCTCGAAATAAAAAAATCAAAAAAAAAATAACGATTATTTTCCCAATTAATCGATTAAAAGTGCAATTAATTGAAAGCAAGTCTACGATACAGTTAAATCATTAATTGGTCAAAATTAATCGATTAATTTAATCTTTGCGATTAATCTTGCCATCTCTACTTACCGAACGGAGCAATTTCTTTCTTGACTCGCTCTCATAATAATTTTTCTAGAGCAGGTGAGTCAAGATAATAAAGAATCGGTTGGTTGGTGTAGAGCACAACGGGCCAGACAAAGAAATGCAGTGAATGTCGCATGCAATGGGTCATTACCCGTCTACTTCGGTGAGATAACCAAATCGATAAAGTCCTGACGATCACGGCCAAATCGCATAAAGTCTTGTCCCCCTGGAGCTCGGCCAAATCTCATAAAATCTTGTCCAGCTGCACGACCGAATCTCATGAAGTCTTGGCTGGTTGGAGCACGACCGAATCGCATGAAGTCTTGGCCAGCTGGAACACGGCCGAATCGCATGAAGTCTTGACCGGCTGGAGCTCGTCCGAAACGCATGAAGTCTTGACCGGCTGGAGCACGTCCGAATCGCATGAAGTCTTGGCCGGATGGAGCACGACCAAATCGCATGAAGTCTTGCCCAGGGGCGCGGCCAAATCGCATAAAGTCCTGTCCAGGAGCACGTCCAAATCGCATAAAATCTTGACCGCCAGCACGACCGAATCGCGAATCGCATAAAATCTTGTCCAGACGCTCGGCCGAATCGCATGAAGCATAAAGTTATCCTGACTACTACGGCCGAAGCGCATGAAATCCTGATTGGCCGAACGTCCAAAACGCATAAAGTCGTTACCAGCACCAGCGGCCCTGCCGAAGCGCATAAAGTCAGCACTACCACCACCCACCGAACGACCAAATCGCATAAAGTTGTCACCTCGAGAATCTCGAATCACCTGGTGACTGTTGCGTCCAGCGCCACCGGAGTTGCTATCCAAATAGCCCGCATTTCGGAGCATGGGGAATGTCTAATATGACCTCTTACCCCAGCGCATAGCATTTTCCTGTAGCGAACGCATGCAATGGGTCATTACCCGTCTACTTCGGTGAGATAAGCGATATGTGGGAAGTGGCGCCGTCTAGTAGAAACCAAATGTCGCCGAGGTCGCGAGCTTCAATTTCATCAAATAGTCGGTTATTATGGCACGATAACGGTCGCCATTGACGGTTATGTTAAACTAGAAGCTAGAAGCACAAAGTGATTGAATTGAAAACCTTAATAGAGTCTAAAGTCCAATATTTGTTGTTGGTTGTTTTGCTGTAGTTTAGATGTTGCGTCTAACGATAGAAGAACGACACACGTCTGCACGTCGATAACATTCATATTTCTTGTCTGCATTGTAGAGGAGAGAAGGAGCGATTAAATCATTAATTTTTGTGTTTTTCTTTTATTTTTAACTTACAACAAAGTGTTTTTAAACAATTTATTGCAGTTGTTCTCTCTGTGTGGATGTTTTATATTTCGAATACTAAAATTGTTGGATTTTAATTTGCAAAGATGTCGGCTTTGCTAAAATTAGCAAGAGGTGAGTGATATTGAAATTAAATTCAAAACATTGTATATTTTTCGACTTTGATTAGTTACATAATTTTCATAAAAAAGATTTTTTGTTGTAGAGACAAATATTTGGTGATAACAAATAGAAAATACAAATCTACACATTTTCAAGATTCTATCGTTCACACACATAGACGACGGTGGTATGTCTGATACATGATACAGGATTTCTGATAATTGATTTCTTATCAAGAATGCGAGGCAAAGATCACCACCTTCACCTGTAATTTTTGCACCTACCACAAGCGAAGACTGCATTCAGCATGCAACATCTTGAACCTTAATCGGAATTTCGATAGACATGAAGAGGAACCAGACTTGTCAGTATGTCGCCCTGAGAACTGCGATAGGGTGTCTCCTTGTGTTCTCGAAGGCCAGACGAAAGTCTTACCAGTAGCGCGACACAACTACATGTTGTCGAAACAGTAGCTGCTGGTATAGAAGGGATCATCTAAATTATCTTACTGATGTGCATCCTCGATGTCGGCTAGTCAGGAGCGATCTTGATGCTCTTAAAAGGGAGGTACTGTTTTGACCTAAAAGCCTCTCGAACAGATCTGAATAGCTTTTACTCTGAGGCAATCACAGATGCGAGGCAAAGATCACCACCTTCCCCTGTAATTTTTGCACCTACCACAAGCGAAGACTGCATTCAGCATGCAGCATCTTAAACCTTAATCGAATTTCGATAGACATGATGAGAAACCAGACTTGCCAGTATTCCGCCCTGAGAACTGCCAGGTACCAGTAGCGTGACACAACTACATGTTGTCGAAACAGTAGCTGCTGGGGTCATCTAAATTATCTTACTGATATGCATCCTCGATGTCGGCTAGTCAGGAGCGATCTTGATGCTCTTAAAAGGGAGGTACTGTTTTGACCTAAAAGCCTCTCAAACAGATCTGAATAGCTTTTTCTCTGAGGCAATCACAGACAACCAGAGTTGACACATGGCTGGTGTATTCGCCTCTCTTAGTATTAGCCATAAATTGACGGCAGTATTTTAAAAAAAATTGCTCGCATACCAGTATGTTCCACAGCTTGTTCTATGCACCGGATCGACCCGAAGGAGAAATACTTCGGACAAGGGCTGTCACCTCGGCACTTAATGGCGCTATAATAACTGCAACAACGACAACATTGTTTCCTTCGACAGCCGGTTCAGTGGACCGGATTGACGCGAGACAGCAATGCTTTGCCAAGGGCTGTCACCCCTGCAAGTAGTTGCCGCTACACCAACGACAACATTCATCGGAAATCTTTTAAAGCACTCGTATATGTCATGCGGATCGCCGTGAAACGGAGAATTCACAAGCCTCCGAGGTTCAGTTGTTGTAGCGGCATATAGTGCCGGGGTGACTGCCCTTGGCCGATGAATTCCTCCTTCGGGTCGATCCGGTGCATAGAACCGGCTGTCGTGGGATCGAGGTTCAGTATTTTTGAGCAGCGCGGTTTGGTTTGAAAGGAACTGACTAGAAAACGAGAGTAAAAGTTTCGCCCTGCTTTTCGAGTCACCTAGGCACATTACACTTAAACCTGAATGGTCTCAATAGGATGTTCAGCGATCCTGTACTATCAGAGTACAATTAGTGTGTCAAACAATCGACATCCATATCTACCTATTCTATTCCAAAGCTTAAAGCCTAATAGAATCATCAATCAATCTTTTGGTGGCGGATTTTATTGGTTGATCAGGCCGCTGTCAGACAGGCTTAGTCTCTATTTGCTTGAAAATTAAAATGGGTTATGGCAGTTTCTAAAAGACAAATTTAAAACTAAAATGTTACGGGCATCAATACCCCGTAACATGCAGCAGATATATATATATATGTTCATTAAAGTTAAAAAGAGGTCCCTGACTCCTGATTTGAAATCCAACTTACCGAAAGGATTTATCAAACTCAGGAATGTCTCCCAAATGAAACGAGAATTTCCGTCGCATACTTCTTAATTTCACCCTACAATTCTCTGCTTAGGATCAATCCGGAACAAGAACTGGCTGTCGTGGGATTGCAGATTATAGTAGCAGATAGTAGTTTTCTATATCGTTTTTATATACAGGGTGGCTGATAAATATTGCTACATTAAGAAATTTTAATATATTTTTTTTAGTGTATGGAATTAATTTTTCTTTCATTTATGTTAAAGCTCATTCATTTTTATTAAAAATAGCTAAATTAGTTTTAAAAGTAATGGAATTTAAATGCTTCCCCTGCTCTTTGATGCATGTGCGGCATCTTACCAAAAAGTTGTTCATTACAGCTTGGAGAGTTGAGACTGGAATATCCGCAATTGTTTCTCTAATGGATTGCATTAGTTCATTCAAATTTGTTGGTTTTGCTTTGTAGACTTCCTGTTTGCAATAACCCCACAAGTAAGAGTCAGATGCAGTAAGGTCAGGCGACCTGGGTAGGCAACGGAATGTGGAGTTTCTGAATATCACCTTATTGGGAAATTTTCTTCGCAATTCTGTCGCAAGCCGGTCTATGTGAGGAGTTCTTTCAACCACCCAGAGTTGAAAGAAATTCTCATTCGGCGTAATTCTTGATAGAAAAACTCTCTCAACATGCTCTAGTAACGGTCTCCAGTAACCGTAACGGTGTGACCGTTTCCCTCGTAGAAGTAGAGCGTGACAATGCAGCGTGATAAAACTGCACACCACACTGTGACACGAAGTGGATGGAATTCCGTCTCGTGGAGTATCTGAGGGTTGGAAGCATTCCATACTCTACAATCTTGTTTGTTTATGTCGTATTGGGCCTTGTCAGACCTGAAACGACAGTTCAAAATGATTCCGTCCTATTCTACCATTTGAAGCATCTTCTGGCAAAATTCCAAGCGAATCGGGAAGTCTGCTGCGTTCAGTTTGTTGGCCATTTCAATTTTATATGGGAATAGTTCAAAATCTTTGAGTCTTCCCGATTTAAAGACCAGTCGTTCAATATGCAAGAAATACATCCGATCTATAACCAACTCTGGTAAAATTGACCATTGTCAATAGAGATCGCACTCAAATTTCACATTGTATGTTACGAGCATCCAGAAACCCATATCAGTCAGAAAAGGTCTAAAGCCTAATCCTGTTTTTTATTGTTTCGTTTGTAAAGTATTTTAGAATTTAGAATATCTGAAATGATTGCAAGTCAAACGTTAACTCCATGAAATAGAATAGTACTTTAGTTCAATAATTACTAAATAATTCGCTCCGTTATCCGTCTGATCCTTAATAACGACAATTTTTAATCTTTACTCCGTATTTTTTAGTTCAAAAACTCATCACACCCGCTGCCGTCCGTAGCATTTCAGATGCCGTAAAATATCCAAAAATAACCACGCATTACACCGTGTGCCCCCGAGAAAAGGATGAACGATGGAAAGGTAACGTCACAGAAATATAATAAAATTATTATTAGTACTCATACGCACTATTCTTTGCTCTATGGCTTTGTAACACTGCCTTAACAGAAGTCGATATGGAACGTTTCGTTGACGAAGTCGACATTGTCATCGTAGGTGGCGGTCCTGCCGGTATGTCAGCCGCCATAAGAGCCAAACAGTTGGCTGCCGAACAAGAAAAGGAGATTCGCGTTTGTGTTGTGGAAAAGTCGGCCGAAGTCGGTGGTCACATTTTGTCGGGAGCTGTCATTGATCCGGTCTCTTTGAATGAACTTATCCCCGACTGGAAAGAGTTGGGAGCTCCTCTGAACACCCCCGTGTCGGGCGATACATTCTCTTTTCTTACTGAAACTGGACGATTTTCTATACCGATTTTTAAGGGTTGGCCTATGGATAATCATGGGAACTATGTTGTACGTCTGGGTCACTTGGTCAAGTGGTTGGGTGAACAGGCCGAAGCAATGGGTGTAGAAATCTATCCTGGGTGTGCTGCGTCCGAGGTGTTATTCCATGAAGATGGTAGTGTAAAGGGCGTGGCCACCAATGACGTTGGCATTGCCAAAGATGGTTCGCCCAAAGAGACTTTTGCCCGAGGCATGGAGTTGCACGCCAAGACCACTATTTTTGCTGAAGGTTGCCGCGGCCATTTAAGCAAACAACTGATGCAGCAATTCAATCTAAATGAGGGCAGTCAACCACAAACGTATGGCATTGGTTTGAAGGAAATCTGGGAAATTGAACCTGAGAAACATCGGTGAGTTTTTGGAAAATTTGAATGTATACATTAAAATATAATACCGATTTGTTTATATTAGCCCCGGCTTGGTAGAACATTCTATTGGTTGGCCTTTGGATAAGTTTACCTATGGCGGTTCTTTCCTGTACCATTTGAATGAACCCACTCCCACAGTGGCTGTAGGATTTGTGGTGGGCTTGGATTACCAAAATCCTTGGATTAGTCCCTTCCAAGAGTTTCAGCGTTTCAAAACGCATCCCAAAGTGAGGGGTACTTTTGAGGGCGCTACACGTATAGCATATGGTGCTCGTGCTATCAACGAGGGTGGCATACAAAGTTTGCCCAGCAAGCTGACATTCCCTGGAGGATGTTTGATTGGTTGCAGTGCTGGTTTTCTCAACGTGCCAAGAATCAAGGGATCCCACTATGCCATGAAGAGCGGTAAGAAGCAAAAGTTAAGATACATGTGTTCGGCTAGTCATAATCGTTTTTGTTTCCTTCAGGTATGTTGGCTGCTGAAAGTGCCTACGAATCGATCACGGGAGAATCTCAAGAAACTGCCGGTTATACACCAAAATCGTATCCCGATAAGTGAGTTTCAGTTTAAACTATTTTAAAGTTTTCTTTTGTAATAATAAATATTTTTTCTTACTCTTTGTACAAGGGTCAAAAATTCCTTTATCTGGAGTGACTTGAACAAAGTACGTAACGTCCGTCCTTCCTTCCACAATCCCTTGGGTTTGTACGGTGGCCTTGTGTTGAGCGGTTTCTCCATCTTCATGGGTGGTCGTGAACCTTGGACATTGAAGCACGGCAAACCCGATAATGAGACATTGAAACCTGCCAGCCAATCAAAACAAATCGTATATCCCAAACCTGATGGCAAAATTTCGTTTGATTTATTGTCATCGGTCGCCCTGACCGGTACCAATCACGAGGGTGACCAGCCGGCCCATTTGACTTTGAAAAACGATCGTATTCCTGTTGATCACAATTTGGCTCTGTACGAAGGGCCTGAACAACGTTTCTGTCCCGCCGGTGTTTACGAATATGTGCCCAACGATGAAGGTGGCAACTTGAAGTTGCAAATTAATGCCCAAAATTGTATTCATTGCAAGACCTGTGATATTAAAGACCCAAAACAGAACATTAACTGGGTTGTACCGGAAGGTGGTGGCGGCCCTGCTTACAATGGCATGTAGTAAGCTTCGTAAAAAGAGACATCAATCCTATCATTAGCTTTTCGTTGAAGCTTGGAAAGCTAACCAAATAAGTAATATAAAACGAACCAGCTGCTGCATTTCATAAGTCTAACTATAACGTTCTCATTTTAAGAGAGACAGAGATTTTTGAAGGTATCGATTATTGTAAATTGTAATTAAATTAAGAAATAATAAAGTAGAAAACAAAGAGATTTTAACTAAAAACAACACTTTTTTCATCCAATCATGCTTGAATATAACATAAATAGTTTATTGTACCTATAAAAAACGCCGGTTTAATTGAACCTAATAATTTAATAAACATAAGTGAAGGCAGCACGAAAGGTATTCGTCACGATGATGGCAGTAACGATATATATATGCCCTTCGGCGTTAACACATAATTTGGTTTCGAGCTACGTAGGATGTCGGATTACTCGTATTACGCATAAGATCGTAGTTCCAAATTCCAGTGGAAGCAAATAATAAAAAATATAAAAACATTAAATACACAAACATGGTTTAATTAAAGTTTAATTTCTCAGTTAGAGCATTATTTGCTTAGGCTTTCTAGAAGACAACTTTGTGCAGGTCTTCTAATGAAGGTAGCACAGATTTCTTTGTTTTACAATTCAAACCTGTGTTAATATAACTTGCACCCAATGTTTAGTGTAATGTGTCAAGAAATCCTTCAGAATACTCAAAGAGAATTATTTCTGCTCAAATTTGATCAGCAGGGTTTCCTTGGTACCCCCTTGAAAACTTCAAATTCCATTTCTCAATAAGCAAAGTTCGTACGGGCCAAGTTCGCGGTTTCTTAACGGTTTTACACATGCATTATGATATGTGGTGGAAAATTCTCTTCTGCATCAGTTTTATCACATTAAAAAACTGCCGGACTTAGATCGGCATTAAGAAAAGTTATCGACACGTGGGTGCAGGCTTCAATTCATCGTGAGTACAATTTTAGGAAACGCCTTCTGAAATTATAAGGAATTAGATTTGAGTCTTCCCATGTTTGCAAATGGTCGTTCGATAGGATCTTATACATTGTGAATTCCTGGAGAATAAACATTTAAAGAGAATACACATTGAACGTAGAGCTGAAAAAGTTCACAGATGCTGGTGCAATTGCAGAACGTGCATAGGATCATGGTGTTGTACCAGACTATTAAACAAAAACACTGAAAACTTTTCAAAGCATCGGCTTCATAATTTAAGCCTTACTGAAAAACATATAAAATACACGGCCGCTTTTAGCGTAAAACATTGAGTGGACCCTACAAACAGGATAGGGATAGGGTTTTATTTCTCAAACAATCGAAAACTAACTGATAAACAGAAATTCATGACAAAAACGGCAATAAAGTTCATGTGATATCAATACGAAGTCATGAATGTACTTATAGCTTTTTGCAAAGACAAACTTACTGACTGTTTTCATATGTTTCATATTTTATATGTTTCTCGAACATTGGCGGTAACATATTAGCTGACGAATTATGCCAGGGAAAGACTCGAACGATTATGTAAAAAATTGGACCAGGCAATGTCTTAGCATGCGATTTAAAATAAACTTAAACAAGCGGACCATTTGTAAGATCGGCCGGCTTGGAGGATATGGTTGTTGGTGGTGGGTCCTTGTTTGACGGGACCTATATTTTAAGGTCCTGCGGTTCATGTGTCAACGCCTTCAATAGAGCCTAAACGTAAAATAAATGTTATATAACGATTCGTGATGTAGTTTTTGCCTACCCATATGCTAATTGTTAAAGTGGGTCGATTTTGAAGAATTGCGCCCAAAATTTAGACAAATCTTTCAAGTAAATTCTTGTTCAGATTAGTGAAATACTTTCGCTGTTTCCAATGGTACCAAAATGCCAATGTTCGAACTTATTTTAGTCGTCTTAGGCACGAATAAATGCAGGGATGCAAATCGAAGCGGTTTTGAACCGAACCATATCACTTCGAATTTTATCTCAACCTCACTACAGCCGGTTCTATGTACCGGATTGACCCGAAGCAGCAATCCTCGGCCAAGAGTTGTCACCCCAGCACTACGTGTGCCGCTGCAACAACAAAAGCTTTTTTTGCCTATAAACCAAGTCGCTATTAGGAAAAAATTATCGAACTAAGAACTACAAAAAATTGTTTGATTTGGTTCACAACAAAAATATTGATTCGTCCAAAACTTTTTTTTAATTTCACATCAAAGTTCATGTTAAGAACTATTTTATAACTGTACCTGTTTTGTTTCAAGTTTTTGTGTTCAGTCCTTAGATTTAACTCCATTTTTTGTTTTTAATAAAAGTAATGATTAGCTAAAATATGTTTTTCCTTTAACTTTTAAACTATTAAACCGAACCAGTGGTTTGAATTTTAAAATTGTTTTCATCGCTTAATAAATGTGATGTTATATTCAGATTCGTGATAATATGTATTTTTTGTGGAACCCATATGTTTATAGTTAAAGGGGCCAATTTTGGGTCCCTAGGGCCATTATGGGTCGGTCCGAGTCCTAACTTAGCCCAATTCTTTAATAAAGGTACATACTTGGATTTGTGAGGAAATTTTCCTGTGTCTTGATACCCCTCGGAACATTAGTAACGGTTTTTGGCCCCCAGAGCCCCCAATGACCATATGGGCATACAACTTGCAAATTAAGCTAATTCAAAATGTATTTTTTAAAAAATAGTTATGAGTTTTTTCTAGTCTCTTAAAAGAAAACTATTTTCCCTTTTCTCTGATTGGGTTTATATTCATTACCAACCGTAAGTCTTAGAACTTTACGGCGGCCATAGACAAGAATTTTAAAATGTATTAAACGAAATGACAAACTTATTTAAGTATGTATACATATCTGAACACATCATCCTATGATGGAGAGCGTAAAGTGAGCAAAAGCCGTACGCATTAACGTCAGCTTAAATAGTCTGAGTATTAAAGACTCTTGTACATAAGTAAGGATCGGTCCCCATACAAAAAAAAAAATTGCACCAGTAACTCTCTATATTTAAAGATTACCTAGAGACGATTTCAGGAACACAAAATTATTTTTTTCTGTGCATCCTACATACCGCCCTTTTAATTTTTTTATTCCAATCGTAACAAGATGCATACCGTTGTTGAAGTTTTGGCAAGGTCTATATTTCTTCCATAGGTCATTTTTGACTCCGAGGTAAAAATTAGTAAAGGGCTTTAAAAATGAATAAACTTTCGCCTTTGAAGTACTAATTTTTATTTATAAACAAAAAAGTTACATAGGGATCAACATTTTAAAATATGCACCGTGGTGTAATTTGACTAGTTTCTTTCGATTTCTATTTACTCTCACCTACATACATAAAAAAATTCCAAAAACGCACACCCATTAGGTTCGGCCCAGTAAGAAGAAATAAAATTTGCGTGAATCACCACCTAATTTTCTAAGGTAAAATTTCAAAATAAAACCACATTGTTTTCCCATGTACCCTACATTTTACCAAAATATTATTTTTGCCACTGCTTCCTCATTTATTATCCGACCTTAACGTATGACATGTCGTTGATCATTAATTAATAAGGGCTATACTTCTTTTTTTACTAGTGACATCAGTTACCCGATTTTCTACACCCGTAAATGGTACTTATTTTACAACACAAAATTGTTGGTCTCTAGATAATCATTAAATCTAGGAGGTGACTGGTGCAATTTTTTTTAGACTCGCACTACTGTACATTGAAGTACTCTGACAAATAGTTTTTGTTTGTTTTGAACTTTTTATACCACAGTCTTTATAATGCAATACCCCAATAAAGATTTTTGCTGGAATTCCAGTTGCATTCAACTTAGATTCCAACCATAATTACAATTTCAGTTGATGTCAACTTACGTTATGCTTAATTTATACTTGAATTCAATGGATGCATCCAGAAATTTTAACATTTGAATTCAAGTCAGAAATTAAAGAGTAATAACAGTTGAATTCAAGTATTAGTAATTAAATTCGAAATGAACAAGGTAGGGTATTGGAACTCAAGCTTGGTGGTGTATTTAAATTCACGTTTAAAAATATTCGATAAACCAACGTGTTTTAATCGTTAAAACACTTTATCAAAATCAATCATCGATTACTGTGCCGATGAGAAAGTTACGTGATATTTTTGGGAGAAACAACGTGCCAACAAAACGCACTATTTATCGTGCAGTGAATTATTTCAAAGAAAGAGGGTCTGTAGCTGATAGGCCTAAGCATGGATCACAACGTACTGCAAGATCGGATGAAAACATTACTGCTGCTCAAGAAAGTGTCCAAAACAATCCATCAACCTCAATTCGACGTCGTGCTCAGGCGCTTGGTTTTCAAAGAACAACTTTGGCCACAATTTTGCACAAGTTTTGGCATTTGTTTTCATTTAAGATTCAGTTGTCACAAGAGCCTTTTCCACAAGATCATTTACGTCGCCGTACATATGCTAATGTGATGTTACGCTCGTCCATGACTACCGCGATTTTCATGAAAAAATCACAATGAGTGACGAGGCACAATTTCTTTTGAATGCATAATATGCATTTTATGAAAGTGATGGTACACCAAAGATACACGTATTTAAATCATTAATACGGCTCTCCTGAACAAAACTGGTTTTTACCCTTAGGTCCCTTTCTATTTTGCGCGTCACATATGTAAATAAATAGAATAGTCGGTTCTGGGCAATGGAAACCCCTCAAATTAGTCATAAGCCACCTTTGCAACCATTAAACGTCTGGTGTTCAATTTCGTCAGGAGGAATCATTGGACCTTACTTCTATGAAAAGGAAAAAACGGTAACTTTTAATGGGAAGCGATATCTGGCATTGTGGAGTACTTTAAACTAAAAGCAACCAGATGAACAGACAAATAATTTGAATATTGACATGGTTTAGCATTGGTTCTTTCAAATTGACTTTTCAGATATTTTAATACATTTTGATACTTCACTTTTCACTCGTTCTGCACTTAACTTTCATTAGGTAATGTAAAACCTATGACTCTTATAGCAATTCTCCATACTGATAGAGTAAAGGCAGTGGATATTACTCAGATATTTTGTTAGTATATTGAAATGTATTTAGTAAATCGAGCCCTTACTGCAAAAAAAGACGTAAGCGCCACTTTTTTCGAAACTCACTTATTAATGAAATTCGATCGAATTCGAAAATTGTACAATGATATTTTAAAAATAAAATATTTAGATTTACAAAGATATATCAAATTCAATTACATAGGAATCCTCCTGAGGAATAAGACAAAAAACAAAAGAAAACCCCTCTTCGGTAAAATTTTTGTTTTGGCGTCTACTCGTATGTCTTTTTGCGGCTAGCGCTCGAAAAGTTCAATATCAAACAAAAATAAAATTAAGATGACAAATAAACAGGGTGGCGCAAAACTACCAATGTGTTTTGAATATTTAATAACTTTTTTATTTATTGGTTATTATTTTTTATTATTTTTTGTTATGTTGTATATTAATAGGGAATATTTTTGGCTAAGGTATGACAAATTATACCCCTTAAGTGGTGGATATTTTCGGCTGCGCACATTCGTGCTTTTTCCACGATAGCCCCGCCCCAGTTGTACCGAACGTCTTCTTGTTCGTGTTTCTGGACTGTCCTGCACACTATCCACAACACGTTGGGTATTTTCGTCCGTGTGGACCGTAAGTGGTCTTCCGGTACATGGAAGGTGTCTTACTGTACCATTTTGTCGAAAATTTTAAACCAAGCGGTTTATTGTTGTTCCTGACGCACATTAAAAAAGCGACGATAAGAGCGCTGCGTCAAAACAACTACTTGATTTTAAAAATAAATTTTAACAATTGATGATCGCTGTTCTGCTGAGTAGTGTTAAATTTCAAATTCCCTAAGTTTGCTTCACAAAATTCTGAAATAAAAATATAAATAATATTAAAAAGTTATTAAACATTCAAACCACAAAGGTAGCTTTGCGCCACCCTGTATTATGATCACAATTTCAAACATTTTTAATTCGTTGCAATCGAAATCAAGTTTGAATTCCAGCAATATTTTAAGCACTTGAATTTTAAAATTTTTGTGCTAATTAGGGTGTATCTCTCTATATAAAAGGTGAAATCAAAGTAGTCTTATTTTAGACGCTGAATATAATTTTTGTATTGCACAGTATTTTATTGAAAACTAATGTTAGATTAACACCAAGCTTGAAATGTTGCCCTTATCAATGTGGAGCCGGCCATGGAAGAACTGCTACAATCTGCTAAGTTAGTTTGCTGAGATACAAATCTAAATGATATCCATTCTTAGATCATACAAACACCCAACATTAAATAAAACTCGTCTCTACAATTCTGGAAATTTTCAATACAATAATTTTATTTATTTTTCTGGTTTTCAGTTTCCTTTCTTTTATATATATTTTTTTTAATTTAGATTTAATTGATATTTAAAACATAAAACTTATCGATACAATTGAATATCATTTCATTTTAAAATTCAGTGCTTTCAACAATTAAAATGTTACTTACATAAAATCTTATGACAATAATTATAATTTCCTCTTTCATTAATCATAATTATTAAGTAATTAAGTAATTTTCTTTTTTAAAATAGAGGTTCGGAACACTATTATTACCAATTAAAAACAACTAAACAAATTGTGCACAGTATGAGTACTGATATTTTCTCAATTATTATCATTTATATAATTTTATATTCATATTCATATATATATTTATATATACTTTATGCATAAATGTCAACAAATATATCGAACATATACGATAAACATAAAACAATCATATATCATTTACAAATATTATACTAATAATACATAACCAAGTACATATTTTTTTCATTTTTGTAACAATTAAAACTAGGTTTATAACTCGCGATTCGCTCGAGGAAATGATCGAATAATTTATGTATGACACATTGTTTAGTTACAGCCGGTGACAAAAATTAAGCTTACGTAGGACAGGTTGTATTAGGGGTTCTTGTTCATACAAATAAGTCTTAATTTGGGACTTAATTTTAAATTAATTTTTTTTAAATTTTTTTTATCGTTTTATTCACTTATGCTTTTAAGTTTAGGACACGTGCAAAATGTTTGTTCTCTATGTATATATATATATATATTCTAAAATATTTATGTTTCTTGTATACATATTATTATTTCTTGTATTTGTGTGTGTTTTGTATATATTATCATATATATCGTTTATATATATATTTGTTTTTGTATATTTATCTATCTATAATTTATAATTAGTGTAGAATACTTAAAATGTTTCTTAAAATTCATTTAGATGGTTTTTTTATGTTTGTCAGCTTAAGTTTTAAAACTTGTTTTAAACACAGATTCCCAGTTTGAAAATATTTTTTTTTTTTTTTTTTTTAATTTTTTTGTGGGTTTTATTTTGTCCAAGTTTCATCATGTGGTTGTGGTCCCCTTGACCGTAATGCGGCAAATCTTTTCTTTTTAAGATTAAGACTTACTTATTAATAAATATAGTTGGTTGCGTACAAATTATATCATATAATACAGTTTTGTTTTTGTTTTGTTTTTATTAATACAACTTAAAACCAATGATGATATTTATAACCAACAATTAACATTAAGTTTTACTTCTTTTTAGTTTAGATATTAAACATTATTAATATTTATTTTTTAACAGTTAAAACAGTTTTTTTTGGTAAAAAACATTTATTAAATATGTTTGAGGTTAGATAGAGCCTCATATTCATGTCCGTGCCGTTCTCTAATTCTTTTTCATTAAAGGAATACATATTTTGTATTTGAAACTACGAGGTATCAACCAAATGAAAGAAACAATTCCAAATATACTTTAGCTATGGTACTCCTTAACTGGTCGAATTTTACCCATTCTAACTATTAATTCAAATCCACGTTGAGGGAAAGGAAAAGAATTACATTTAAATTCAAGACTACCGGCAGTTGAGATCTCAAAATTCGTATAAAGTTTATGTTAAAATAAGCAGAATGAAACCCGAAAATCTAATGTCCACGTAAAAAATATTTAAATTTTTTAAAGCGATCGTTTTTTATATGGCGATCCACAAAGCAACGAGTAGCTTTTTATACTAAGTGTATACGAGTATATAAGAATTTAATATCTAAAAATTCTCAAAAGGGAAAAATTCTCCCTTGTTGGACTACAAGAACTCCTAACCAACTGTTTTTGACATCCATTATTTAAATTCTATAATTATGTTTAAGGAAGGTCTGGCTTAAAAGTGGGAGTGGTCATTGGGCCCAAAACCCACCTTCTAATGTTCGGTGGCAAAAAAGTAGGTACCGAAAAATTGAATTTTGCTCACAAATCTAAATGTGTACCTATAGTAAATATTTGGCCAAAATCGGTCCATATTACTATGGACATACCGTAAAACAGAAAGTTCTTTAATTTGATGAATTTGTTCATTATTTTTTGAACTACTTCCACAATTTTCTTTAATTCGATGTAGAACTTTTCATCAAAAATTCTTTATAACAGAAGATTCTTTAATTTGATGAATTTGTACATTATTTTTCGAACAACTTCCAAAATTTTCTTCGATTCGATGTAGAACTTTTTTTATATTTTTAAATCAGTTTGTACATCTGTCTGAAGAACATTGTACATCAATTTAACGAAAATTAAGTATCATGCTTAAGTTAAAGTTAAAACGCATGCCATAAAATCTAAATACTTCAATTTAAGATTTACTTTATCAAATCAATGAATTTTTTTCGTCAATTTGGTGTGGAACTATTAAAAGACCTTTTTCATTGGTTTGATGTACGAGGGCGACCGCAAAACTAACTGGCCTGGCACATTTTCTGTTTTACTAGCAACTTTTTTTTGTTTTTTAAAAGCATTCTTTAATATGCCATCTGTCAAAATTTCCGAAATATTTAATGATTATTTTCTTTGTTAAAGGTGATTGAAGTAAACAAGTTTTATAATTTTTGAAAAATGGAAAATAAAGAGTATCTTTCGGTAATTAAACACTTTTATATGAAAGATTATACGCCACAATTAATCAAAGATGAATTGGATTCTGTTCATGGTGATAATGCACCATCATACTCCACCGTGAAATCCTGGGTTCAACAATTTAAAATGGGTCGTTCAAGTACGGAAGATGAACAACGCTCTGGAAGACCGAAAACTGCTACTACTATTGAAATCATAAGAAAAATATTCAATGAAGTGATATTGTTAAAATACACGAAAAACAAGTTTGGAGTATTTTACAGGATGGACTCCACATGAAAAAGCTATCCGCAAGATTGGTGCAGCGTTTGTTGACTTTGCCCCAAAAAATCGTCCGTTGGACCAATTCCGAAGAGCTTTTAGCGATTTACCAGCGTAATCCAATAATGTTCTTGCGCCGATTCATAACTGTTGATCCATGGATCCATCACTACATCCCAGAATGCAAAGAACAGTCAAAACAATGGATAGAAGCTGGTAAAAGTGGTCCCAAGAAGGCGAAAACTGTTAAGTCAGCAGGAAAAGTAATGGCAACAGTATTTTGGGATGCAAGGGGTATAATATTTATTGATTATCTTGAGAAAGGAAAAACTATAAATAGTGAATATTATTGTGCATTATTGGATCGGTTGAGTGAAGAAATCAAGATAAAACGACCGCATTTAGAAAAAAAAGTTATTTTTCATCAAGATAATGCTCCTTCACACACTGCATTTTTAACTCAACAAAAACTGGCCGAATTATAATTTGAAATTGCTCCGCATCCACCATATAGTCCAGATTTAGCTCCTTCTGATTATTTCTTGTTTCCAAATTTAAAAAAAATTCTCGGTGGCAAAAAATTTTCGTCCAATGGCGAGATTATTGCTGAAACTCAGGCATATTTTGAAGGTCTTGAAAAATCTTATTTTTCGGATGGAATTAAAAAAACTTGAAAAACGTTTGATAAAGTGTATTGAGTTGGAAGGAGATTATGTTGAAAAATAAACAATAATAATTCCAAAAAAATCGGTTCTTTTTATGTTTGGCCAGTTACTTTTGCGGTCGCCCTCGTATATATATTTTTCAGTGTAGCCTCAACACAGCCTCAGGCTCTTCAGATGATGTCCCAATACACACCAGTGCTCGGCAAGCGATTGGCTAAACAAATATTACTGGCATTGGGCTTGGATGTAATATAAATCTTAACTGAAATCAGAACTTTTTTATGATGTCATAAACTAATCAAATGGGTTCTACTATTTTCCAGTAGATAAGAACGTTTTCCCGCAATAATGGCCCCATTAGAATGGGGGGTACCTAAAAAATGCAAAATCTGACATGATTTAACTAAAAGGTCATCGTTCTATCGGTGGTACACGAACATTCCTACACGTATACAACACTATAAGCGTTAGAGAGGTGCGGAAGCTGGAAACCCGTAGAGTTTTATGCACACCATCAACCTCCACTCGAACTTAAATAACATCTCTTAATTCGTATGTTAGGTGTGTTCTCCTTCATGGAAGTAAAGCGTAGAAAATTCCTACTTAAGATGCATTAAGCATTTTTTTTACTTAAAAATGGCTTTAAAGGATGTTAAGAGTTTTCTGGCCCAAAATATAATCCGAAGTAGTAGGGAGAAAATGTTGATGGATCGGCAATGCATTATGAATACCACGCGGAGACGCCACCCGCAATGCCATAAAATGGAATCCACAAGGGTGCATAGGTAGGAGTCCTGGTCACAGAAAGACAAAGAGGATATGCAGGAAAGTACTGACATGAAATTAAAAATCTAGCATCAAAAAGAAACGATTACAGACTTTTGAGCAAAGGAACCAATATAAATGGTGGTCCAACCATAATGCACTATGTTAATTGTGAGTCACACCTAAACGTCAAGTTTTTTGCCCAACAAAATTTGACATTTCTTGTTTCAGTGTTTGACAAATTTAACTAGCGAGAGGTACACAATTAAGCAGCGCGTTAAGACTATTGACGTCTTTTTACGAAAATGGGAGTTTAAACCAAAATGCATTTCGTGCATTTTTTTTTGGTCAGCAATATCAATCAAATGTGTCCACAATCGGGAGAATTGTCCGCTAATGTCAGCAAAACGGGTCTGTAGGAAATGTGAAAACACCTGTGCATGCTCATCCCGTTCGTTTGTAGAAAACATTGATGCTGTTCGCGATACTGTGGCTCGTATCGACTCGTCGTCGTGCCAATAATTGAACATCTTACGAACATCACTGATGTGAATTTTAGAAAAAGGTTTGATTTTACACCTTTACAAGTGCAA
Source organism: Hydrotaea diabolus (assembly GCA_963513945.1). Lineage (NCBI taxonomy): Eukaryota > Metazoa > Arthropoda > Insecta > Diptera > Muscidae > Hydrotaea > Hydrotaea diabolus. The sequence goes on from OY740720.1 coordinate 76,415,663, forward strand.
TTGACTCAAGAGCTGAAGCCTACTGAACATTTCAAGCGTCGTCAATATGCCGAATGGTTGGTGAATGGTGACTTTACAATGAAAATTATCTTCAGCGACGAGGCACACTTTCACCTCAGTGCAATCGTTAACAAGCCAAATTGCCGCATTTAGGCAAATGAGAATCCAAGAGTGATTGCTGAAAAGCCGATACTAACGGACTTTTTTTTGTCCAGAAATTGAGGATATGTAACTGGATTATATGTGGTTACAGTGGGATGGTGTCTCTTGCCACCCAGCCAACGAAACAATGGCTCTTTTGCGCGAGAAATTCAATGGCCGTGTTATCTCACGTCGCGGCAATGTTAATTGGCCGCTACGATCATATGATTTACGATAACAACGTTGGACTTCTTTCCTTGGGAATATTTGTAAGACAATATGTACGCCAATTAGCCAGGAACAATTCAACAGCTTAAGGATGAGACAATTCGCCACATTAACGACATTAATCTTCATTATGTCTCCGTCATTAAAAATATGGACCATCGGGTAGAGGTATGCCACCGTAGTGAGCGTTTTAGTTGGGCCACCCTTTATATAAACCGATTTACCAACATAATTGATTTAGGTTCAGGTCTGGCAACCAAAATCAATATAAAATCGTCGGTTTTCAAAGACATCATTTTTGAAAACATAAATCGTTGAAGTTTACTTTATTTTCGAGTGAAAAGTCTTGCAAGCCATATGAACACAGTTCTTGTTTTTATTTCAAATCGGGAATTAGTCAACGATAAATCTATATACACAACACCACTTGACGAACTATCAATGTCTATTTTGTGCTAATAATGCCGACCTGCCCTACAATCATTTCTATGTTTTATTGCATTATTTTGAATATGAGTAAAAATGAGCTTATTAACATTGCTTTCGTCTGCGAACTGCGTATTTATAAAGAAACCAAAAAAATAATTTACTATTTTGCCTTTAGTCTCAATCAATTATTGCAAAAACACTACAAACTTATCGATTCCTAAGGTTTGTCATGCTAAACATTCGCAAATGATTTATTTCAAATTTATGAGTTTTTTTAATATAGTCATTTTTGAAGTTTTTCATAAAGACGATAAATTTACAAGATGGACGATGTGCTTAATCTTTGCAATAATGTAGAAAAGCACACTTCAGTAACGCACAAATTTTCGGTTTTATTTTTTGTACACAATCACAAGAACACTAGAATGTCAAAATAGAAACACAAAAAACACTAAATGCGCACGCTTTAAAGACAAAAAAACAGCAGTCCCAAAATTATTTTTACTCATCTCCGTTTAAGGACTTTTTGACAAAGCTAAATCGCCCATCTTGTACATTTAACCGTCTTTGTTTTTACACTAAAATGTCGTCAGTCATCATGTGGTCAAATTGTAGTTTAAAAATAGCCAAAATGCCGATAAATGTCATTACAATTTGAGATTATCAGCTGTCAAACCATAGTTATCGATAATTTTCATGCAGCTTAAAACACCTGTCATTTGGAATTACAATTGTGAAATTTTCCAATCTTATTTTCAGACGACTGTGATTTAGAATTATGATTCCTTTGTTTTTAATTTCAAAAATTACACTTTCAATCATTTTTTAATTTCTTCTATATAATATTTATTTTAACAAACTTTATAATGTACCCAATTTAAGTTTCTGATAATTGGCGGTATTTGTATTTCCAATACTCGTCAGTATTTTGAAATATTTATTTTTTATCCCTTGCTTTAGTGTTTTTGTTCCTTTTTTGCTTCTGAAAAAGCCTAGTTTTCATTTAAATATATATATTTTAAATTTAACAGCCTACTTTTTGGGAAAAATCGTGCGGGATTTCTTTGACAATGACAAAAATCCTTGTGTTTCTTTTTAAAAGGGAGACATACATTTACATTTAGTTTTTCACACAGCTTTATTTGTCTTTAATTTTCTTTAAATTTGTACATTCCAATTCTAAATATATTTTCTCTTATATTTTGTTTTATAGGTTATTATTATATTTATTTTAGGTATTTATTTGTGTATGTTAAAGCCCATTATTTCTTCTTCCTGCTTGGTTGATTAATTTTAGTTTTGTCTTCTTCTTCGTTATCATTTCTAATCTAAGCCACCTTTATCCACCTGCTTTGAAAATTCAGTTTTTTTTTTAATTCTTTTGTTTTATTTAACTTAGGAATGTTGTGTTTACATATATATTTTTCTGGTTTTATTTTTGTCTTTATTCGTCATATACATTTATATTTATATATAAAAGGAGGCACTGTTTTTAAGGCATCTACAAAGTGGAGTGTGTTGTATTGTGTTGAAAAGGTAGAGGAACTTAAATATTGATAAAACCAAAAAGGAAAACAAGAAATGAAGGTAGATTATTAAAGACACTAAATTTTGTTAATTTTAGTTAAAATATGAGCATTTTTAAATTTTTAAGCAGTTTGGCCTTTTCGTTCTACACTTGTGTTTTCGGAACTGCTTTTTTTTTGCCGAATGATTGAAGTTGCATATTACCATAAAGTTTTCATAAGTACAACAGAATGTTGATTGGAGAATTGCAATTGTCAGTAAATAAGACAGAAAGTATCGGTAGAAGTGACAAAGTATAGTATATATAGACTTCAAGTACAATGAGAAAACATTTTACAGCGATAATTTTATTTATTAAAAACTGTAAGATTTTCAGTTAATGCCATTTTGTTGGACAAGTGCTTTTTATTATTTCTTGTCAACAAGACAAGAAAATAGACTATCAGTTTTGTTTTTATAAACCTATACCTAGTTTGACGAAATTAATTCTGATTGGCCTGAATTTATAAATATTTTAATAATTTGTTTTTGAATAAGTCTATATTTGAACCAAAAAACGATTTGCCAACACTTAATAAGTTACTTTAAATTGTTTGTTTTCATAACCAATAGTTGGTTGCTGTAAAGCTATTGGTTGCCACAACCACCATTTGCGGCAACTGAATGTTTTTCCGCTCTTCATTAGTATGACCGATCTTTTGGTTGTGTGGCCAATACTTTGATCATCTATTGGTATGTCGAACCGAATAATCTTAACGATTCAAAATATTCGGTGATGGCTATGGTATTTCTTTTTTAGCAAAGGGATTTTTGTAGTTCTAACCGATTTTCAGGTAGTTTAAGTTTCCTTAATTGGACATTGTGGGACAATTTTATTAATATTGCTGCAACGCCATGCTTTGAATTAGCACATCCTGTCAATCCAAATTCCCAAGATCTTGGTGACGATTTCTGGCTTATCTTCCGAATGTATTGCCTGTGTTTTTAAAGAATTGTCAGCATCTTTAGCATCCTTCAAAGTGTCAGTTGACCTGCTTCTGCTTTCCTTTCAACATTACTGTGTTTGGAAACCCAACAAAATCTCACAGTTCCGTTTGTTAAGGTACTTAGAAATTTCTGAGCCAGTTTGGTTTTCACCAAGGATGACTCCAAAACTTTTAAACTGTCCATTTAGAAGTTAATTTATTTGATATTGGCAGGTTGACTTGTCCTAGAAATTGTGCTGCTTTGTCTCTAGCTAGTGTCTTAGCCTAGAAAACACCACAACTGTTATCGATAAAGGTTTATTTATTCAAAAAAGTTTAATTAAAATTTAGTGCTCTAAGATCGCTAAGACCCCAAATAGGAAAACACGTTTCTATGGAGGCTATATCAAAACATGGACCGATCAAACTTATTTCTTACTGGGTCATCATGTGTTCAAAAAAATGTTATCTGGCAAATTTGGTGGAAACTTAGTGAAAGTGAAACCTCTTAAGTGTGTTAGAATCCAATATGAAAATACATTTGAATGGAGACTATACGAGTATTAGAACCTGAATCGATTCAGTCTTTTTTTGAAGATGTTTGCTCTGCGTGCGAACCAAAGCCACAAACCAAATTTCGTGTAAATGTGCCCTACGGGAAATTGGACTGGTACGGAAACAGTCACATTATAGTTGCCACATGGATAGGGACCGGTCCGAGTACTGACCCCACCATATGAAAACAACTATCTTTTACAAGACTTTGACACTGCTCAGATATCTATTGGTCGGATCAAAAAGGAAAAGTGCCAGCTAAGATACTATCCATCAAAAACTACGCCTCCGTTGTATCCATTACAGAATATATCGGAACTAAACCAGTTACAGAGAAAGTCCAAATTAAATTGATTATTCTTAGCGAGCTAATATTATTCTTAGCGAGCTAATATCGAATTAAATTTGAATATTATATTTAAAGAAATTGACGCTCTTATACCCTTACGGAACCAGTTCTGTGGTAAGTTCTGTTTTCACTCGTCCTAGGTCCGCTAAGTTTGGGGTTATTGCCTCTGCATTTTCCAGGTAGGAGGTCATTAACATGAGTAACCCAGGTTCAAATCCAGGAAAAAACATACAAACTTTTTTGCGCCGATTTTTTCAAATCCCTTCTTTATGTAAAAGCTTCTTTTTAAAAACGCATTTTCTATTCGGAGCCAGCGTTAACAGTAGGTCCTGTTTACATAGTGTAGTAAGTTACAGACAAAAACATCTCTTGTTTGAAAACCCCGCATATAGTTTTTTTTTTCCAAAACTTCGCGTAATTTTTAGAGTTTATAATTATTTATAAGAAAGAAACGTTTATAAAAAAGAAAGTCGTTGTATTTCTTGACTTTCTTATATCCGTTATATACTGTATAAGAGTTATAACGTGCCCAGCTCACTGTTGTGTCAATAAATAGACAAAGCCAAATTTATTTTCGTCGAATCAAATATTTTATATTACGCGTAATTAATAATTAGAGTTTATAAATCCTTATAATAAAAACACGCATATAAAATGAATCTTGTGGTATTTCTTGACTTTCTTATATCTGTTATATACTGTATAAGAGTTAAAGAAGACGTCAGTAAATAGAAGACGAATAGAATATTTTTGTCGAATCGAGTTTTTACATTACGCGTAATTAATTATAATTATAAGGAGTAATAAACTCTTATAATTATTAGAGTTTATTACTCCTTATAACAAGAAAACGCACATAAAAAATAAACTTGTGCTATTTCTTGACTTTCTTATATCCGTTATTGCTGTTCAAGAGTTATATCGTACCCAGCTTAATGATGTGTCAATAAATAGACGAAAGATTAATTTATTATCGTCGGATCATTTTTAAATTAAAATTATCACAAAAATTTAGTGTCTCCTTAAAAAAAATATTTTTAAAAAATGCCTTGTATGTTAAGGGGAAATTTATGGATTGATATATATAACATATACGAGTACTATTTCTTAAAATAGTATTGGGACACAGAAGGAACAAAGAGAAGTAGGTGAAGTTTCAACATTTATTTATTTTGAAGTATACGAGTATCATTAACATGTGCAGTCATTTACAGGAAACCAATGTGATGCTCAATTTTACTTCTTCTATGGAACAATGGACGACGGTTTATTTGTATATACCATTTATTTACATGTATGTACAAAGTTTTGTAGTCAGTGGTCGACTTTAAGATTTAATATCTTATTTAGTACTATAATAATATCAAATGAAAAAAACAATACAAATAAATCAATAAATCAAATACAAGTAAAAGAGCGGCAAAAAGTTAGCCATTTGTTATAACGTCACCATACATTGCAAAAAAAACTATTTTTTTTTAAATTTTCTGTAGAGTAGACTAGAGAGAAAACTACTTCAAAACTAGATACTCGTAATTGTTTAGATTTACCAAGGAACTATTAAATTAGAATAGTCAATTTACCCGATGCACTAAGGATGTACCTGATAAGTTCTTAGCCCAAAATTATTTAAAAAAATAGCCATCAACCGGGCACGCAACTTAAAAGGACATACGCTGTTCGAAAGCAGTAGTTCAAAACTTATTCCTAAACAGAACCGTCGAGACAGCAGATGTGAAACACTTGAACGTGAAAATACATACATTAGGTCCCCTCTCAAGATATTTTTAAAACAAGGAATCGGACATTCCAAGGTGCTTTCACACATGCGGTGCGGTAGTCATAACGGCTGATATGTACATCTGAATCTCTTTAAAAAAGTGTTGCAAAAAGTGTCGCGTAAGACCCCAAACTCACAATTACTTCTTGACATCTGTCGAACGCAAGAAATGCATCTTTATATTCTGACTCGTGACGAAATTTTATTGTTGTTTAATGCCTATGTCTCATAGTTCAAGGAGGTCGATTTTTCGACTACCTCGGCCTAATTTTTCGATAAAACCGTGCTCTATGGCTTTTGTAAAACTTTGAAATGTAGGCTGAGTTTATCAAATATTCAGTTAAACAAATCAGATATATTCATTGGTTTGATCGGTACCAGAATTCCAGAATAAGGTCCATGCAAATCTACTCTTTCCGTGGGAATAAATAAATAAATGCCGGTGACATTTAATGATACCGCGAGGAAAGAGAACGACCGTATCAGATACAACATATTATTTTCCAATTATTAAACAATAAATGTAATTTTAGTTGCGTACAAGAGTACCTCAAGTTCAATAAATAACATCTTTATGCGGATTTAATAAAAGGTCGAGTAAAAAAAGTGAAGTAAACCATTTCTGTCAAACACAATGTGTTAGTAGGTTACAATATAATTTTTAACTCTCAACCATAGGAGTATACATTACCCAGCAAACCAAACCTTCAGAATTCGGTCAGAATTCTGAACGACAATCGGCAAAATGTTCCGATTTCTTACCGAGTTCGTAACGAAAAACATATGAGAGGGTTGACAAGAATTCTGAACTACTTCTCTGAAAAAAAATCCTCAGACAAATCGAACAGAGTTCGTAACGATTTCGTTAAGAATTCTTGATAGAGTTCAGATATTGTTTATAATTGTCTGATATCAGACATTGTCGGCACATTTGGTTTAATGGGTAGTTTGGGATTCCGTTTGTAACACCTCGTTATACATATCTGCGACCAAATAAAGTGTACTCGTATATATGATAGATCTTCATAAAATTCTAAGATGATCTAGCCATGCCGTTTGTCCTTCTGTTGAAAGCAGTCTACACGAAAAGAGCTTGAGTCTTCAAACTAACCAGATATATGTCGCTTTGTCGGCGATTGGTTGGTATTGAAAATGGTTCAAATCGGGCAAAATGAGTTTCCTTTGAAGGACTATGAAAAGTTCTGATCAAATTTTTAAATTTTTGACGTTTTTGCTATGGAAACAATTAACTTTTAAATTAGCTTTTTTTGGAAGTAACGTAAATTCGTTTGTCTTTCCATTAATGGGCGTGGTCATTGGGCGCTGGGCCCAAAACCCTTCCCATAATGTTTGGGGACATACACGTATTCAGAAATTGTAAAATCCTGACGCAAATTCAGGTAGCTATATTTAAGATTTAGACCAATTTGGGACTCGATCCATATAGGCCCAAGGGTACCAAAAATCCGCCTCCATGAACTACTAAACCATCTATTAAAAAAAAAATAAAATCTTGTCACGAATCAGAATATCACTTTTAGTTTACGATTTGAAAAATTTGTAGACCTTGTCTTAAGGGGGTGAAGTTCAAAGGCCCAAGGGACCCATGGGGCATCTGGGTCTTAACCAACAATAAAATTTGGTCACGAATTAGAATATGATATTAATTTAACGGTTAGAACAACTTTGAGATCTTAACCCATGAGTGTAAGGTCCATAGGCCACAGAAATTGGTCTCTCTAAACTAGGATATATAGGTACTCAAAAATATTGAAATTTTTTAAAAATAACTGAATATGACATTAGATTTACCATTTGGTTGAACCAATGGGCGAGGTTCATGGGCCTTTAGGCCTAAAAACCGTCTCCTAATGTGCAGAGACATATGGGTATCGAGAAATAGTAAAAACTACAAATGACCCATATTTTAGATTTGAGCAAATTTGAAACTAGCCCAGAAATCGGCCACCTTGAACTATATGAGTATTAATAAACATTAAAATTAACGGATTAAAACTAACGTAACGGATTCTAATATCATATTAATTTTACGATTCGATTAATTTTAAGTCCCTGATCCATGGGTCCTATGGGCGTGGCCTCTAATGTACGGGGTTATATTCCCAAAAATCAAAATATTTACCTAGATTAAGGATTTGGGAAAATTTCGCACTAGTACTTGCCAATAGGGGTCCTTCAACTATGGACAATTGGTTACAATAAAAATGGATGTCTCGAATTTGAAAATAATATTAATACTACGATTCAACTATATAAGTATTTGAAGTCAAAGGTCCCTAGTGTGCCGAAAATTAGTTCCTTCGAACATTGACATATGGTTACTTTAAAACAGTGGAATTTGCTCACTAATCTCTATGTGATTAATTTTTTATATTCGTCTAAATTAGGGCCCTAATCTAGGGGCTTCCTAGGGCCACCTGGACAATGAACATATGGGTTCTCCAAAACAATTAAATTTACGAATCTGAACAGGACAACGGTTCATATTGCCCAAAAATGTAATTCTGTCACACATTGACCCACCCACAACAACCCCATTCTAATACTGACAATGCCATTCTACAACGCAATCCATGGTGGAGAGTGTAAAAGTTTCGTCCGGCTAAACTTACCTACTGTATACTTGTTTTCGGTCGCAGTGAATAAACATTGTGCGCAACCCGCTTATGAGGTCGCTAAGACAATAACTTCATAAAAAAAATGTTTTTGTGTACGCTAGAAATACATTTAGCACTTGTAAAAAAAGAGCTTGGATATATCTCGCTTTTACCTGTAGTAAATCTTGAATAACTATTTTTTATATTTCGAACATTTAAATTAAACGGCTTATGCATAGAATCGTAACACTTTCGTAATCTACGAACATTTTAGAGTTGTTTGGAATAATTTCAAGTTATTGGCTGTGTTTGATTGGCACTTCGCTTAGGAGGTCACTTACGCGACGTCGTTCCCACGACAGCCGGTTCTATGCACCGGATCGACCCGAAGGAGAAATTCTTCGGCCAAGGGCTGTCACCCCGGCACTATGTGTCGCTACAACAACAATATAAAAAATGATTCCATTTCCAGAAAACTATAGACAATTTACGTTAAACCCCGTTTGTTGTAGATAATTACAATTTTTGGGAAGAAAGTAAATCAAGAACAACCTTTAGCGAGTTAAAGCGAGCTCTTGCATAAAAAGATATTTGAAAACTTTCTCGAAAAGTTATAAAGTTATCGCCTTAACGACCACTTACTCGTTTGGTAAGCGAGTACCAATCGAACATGCCTATTGCCTTAACGACCACTTACTCGCTTAATTACCGAGCGTGGAAAAGAAACCAAACAAGGATAATATCTGAAAAGTCTGATGCACGGCATGTGTAGTTTTTCAATACGCTTTCCCACACAAATCCGATTAGCAGAAATCGGGAATAAAAACTGTTTGTTTTGTTCAATGCCACACAGCCTGTTCTATGATTCTTTGTATTTAAGGCAACATTTTTACCTTTATGTATGGCGTATCAGATTATTTAAGAGGGCGACTCGGATTCGCAAGCTGTGCGTCAAGCGATCGTTAAAATAGTTTATTATTTGGTTCCATATGGCAATAGCATCTCGAATTTGGCCTCGAGCTCAAAAGAGGTTGGTGTGCTCCCATAGACAAATCACTTGCCATAGACCCAAATAAAATAACAGAGCTCGTCCGGAGATCACCCAGTCGTAAAATTTAACATAAACATTTGAAAACATATGTTGAGGTAATATCCTTTAACCGAACAAGTGCGATAGATAGATGATATCGGGATATGACCACAAAAAGTCGGTTAACATCGTTCTATATCCAGGACCGTTGACAGTAACGGTGTATCCTTCGTCACTTACATAAAAATAAGGTCCGATGGTAAAAATTAAAAAAAAAGATTTTGTACTCGTAGAATAAGTCGACCATTGTTGTTTCAATATCTAATTCTAATTTTGAATTTATGTACAAGTTATTAATATTTCTAAAAACATTAAAAATAACTAAACAGACAAATTATAAAAAAATTCGCATTCGGTTATAAGTATTTGAAAAAAATAAAAGCAAAAAAAAATTCAGCGTTTTTTTCGAATAAAAATTATTTATTTAAAAAAATTATAAATTTTCTTTAACTAAATAAAAAAAATAATAATTAAATTTATATCGTATGCACTTAGGACATAACTTAAGGAAAAATAACAGAAAAAGGTTTTTAAAATTATATATTAATCATAAGTAGTATTTTAGATACAAAAAAACTAATCATAATAAAAAGATTTTTTTCATTGCAATTTGATGTTTTTTTTTTGTAATTTGTTTTGATAAATTGATTTGTTTATTTTTTTGTTTACCCAAAGTCCATGATTTATGCTTCTTTTTCTTCTGTTTCGTCTAGTTCAATCTTTCCATAAAATATATTAACAACAAAAAATGTAATAATTTTTAATGACTATATGCATAATATATAAATTAAACGTAATCATAATGAACGTAGTAATAATAATAAAATAAAGTCTTGAGATGTTTGAATAAAATTACAAAAAAAATAAAAATAATATATATGTATTTTCGTATATATGTAAACTAAAATTATGACTTGTAGGCAAAGAGCAATATAATAATTATAAGGAAAAAAATTGCAAATAAAAAACTTATTTTTAAATATAAATAAAATACGAATATATTAAAATTCTACAAAGAGCAAATATATTAAACAGAAGAGTTTGGTTCGACTTAAAGGTTTTGAAAAGTGTACAGGAAGTAATGGAGTAAACAGATTTAAAAGATCGATTTTTGAAATTGAAAACAATATGTGTATGAAGCTTAAACCAAAGAAATATTGAGAGTAACAAATTATAATCATAATAATATTAATAATGATAAATTATTGCCTTTAAAAATTGCACAAAATATGACTTTGTTTTGCTACTTTTCTTTGTTTTTGATTTAAAGAAATTTAAGATTATTTCCCAAAAAAAAGTCTATCCCAACTTATAAAACAAAAAACTTAAATTCAAGACGACTTTGTAAAGTAGAAAAACTCTTAAAGAGTTCCTTGTTGTTTTCTCTATTAAGAGAGGGGATTTTGGGCATTTTCTTAGCTTGACTCTCGTCTAGCCAAGTGTGGTAATTTTTGTAATTTTTTTGGGATTGTTTTTGTTTTGTATTTGTTTAACAACTAAAATAATTTCATTTAAATTTTCAGTTAGGTTTTGCTTTTCTTTAAATGTATGACTATCCTTTTGTTGGTATTTAAAATTTACGTATTTTCTCTTTTGTTTTAATTATTCCATAAACTTAAAAACTAATAATTAATTGTTTTTGTTGTTAAAAAAATTCCACTATTTACAATTTAATATTATTATATATAAATATATTTATATATTTTATTTTTATCTTCTGTACTTTAATTAATATTTAAAATTTGTGTTTTCTATTTTCAAATGATGTGTTTTTCTTCATTATCTATCATAACATTTGTAATTTCTTTTAAAGAAAATTGTAATATTTAATTTTATTCCATTTTTTTTTTGTAAAATTAAATTTCTATTTTGTTTTTTTTTTTTTGAATTTAAAAACTAACAAGGAATATATGCCAGTTTTATTGGATTTCAAATTTTGTTTCTTACTAAAACTTTCGGTGTAGGTATTTCTTAATGGCTGGTTTTGACAGTTGATCCTTGTGCCTTCAGTATTTGTCTGTCGGTGTTTTTAAGGAAATTGTGTTTTACAAATAATTACACTTTTAATTGATTTGTTTTATTTAATTTATATTACGTTATATTTGTATTTTATCTCAAACTTATATATATAATAATGTGGCTCTTATAAAAATATTCAATTTTATAAGTTTTTAATATGACACACAGTGTGATGTGAATATGGTTTTATTGTGTGGGGTCGGTCGTGTGGAGGAGAAGAAATTTGTTGTTGTTGCTAGAAAATTTGCATACTAGATTACACTGGCCTAAGAAAAATCAAAAAAGATTTTGAACTATTTTTAAATACAAAAACTTAATTTAAAAAAAAATCCAAAGCTTAGCGTTTTTCTAAAAACGGGATGTACTTAAAGTGTTTTAGGTTCTGGGTTTCAATCAATAGATACTCAAATTTAAATATTGAATGGAATAGTTAAAAAATGAAAAAAATCTTTTAAAATATGAAAGAGAAAATTAAACAAAAATAATTGATAAATGATTGAAAAAATTTTCCTTCATCAGTTTATTTCATTCAATTATTGAAATGTTCTTATTTGAAAGGCAACAGGAAAGTGTTTTTCGGATATAGTAAATTAATATTGGGGTTTTCGTTTGTTCAAAAAAATATTCGATTTTTTTGGCTTGTTTAACTGAACCCACGTGTTTGTGCTTGTTTATAAAAAAAAGTTTAGCCCATTGAACGATTTAGATTTCGTATGTCGAAGTGCAACATGCAGTGAGTGCGAAAATGTCAAATCTTGGCGTTGTTTAACATTTCATTTGGTTTATTCGTTGTTCGGATAAAATAACTTTTCTTTTATATGAAAAACTGCATATAAGAAACTTTTGCAAATCTTATCAGAAAATACGCATATAGAAAAGAAAGTTATATTATTTCTTGACTTTCTTATATCCGTAGTCTACTGAAACTGAATTTTGAAAAGCTCCATCTGTTGTTATTACCCCACTGCTGTTTAGAAAACTATTTGGAAGAAATGCTTTATTTCTGAGTTGAAAGGGAACACTCAGTTATTTCTGCAAGCCTTTGGCAGGTTTTATAAAATGTAATTAATTTTTGTACAGCGCCATCTGTTGTTATCATCCGACTTTATAAAAAGAGGGCTCCAGTTAGTATCTCAGTGTTTTTGTTAAACTTTAATTTGTTATTTCACGGGTTTTCCAGAGATCCTAAATTTTCTCTGTGGAAAGAGGACATAAATTCATTTCTTATTTGGAGTAGAATTATTTGTATTGCAATTTAAAAAAGTGCCATCTGATGTTATTTTACTGTTTTTATATTAAACTTTCGGCAGAAATCCTATTTTTACAGAGCAGAGAGCGAGAGAGGAGAGGTTTTGTTTTGCAAAGACTCTGTGCAGCATTTTAAATGCGAAAAGAGTTATTCAGTTTTAAAGACTATCTGTCGTTCTCCATTCGAAAAGAGTTATTCAGATTTAAAGACTATCCGTCGTTCTCTACTCGAAATAAATTAAATGAAAAGAAGTAGTAGGGGGATGTAAGTTCTGGTCCATTTCGCTGATGAAGTTATGTCGTTACAGAGGCTTGTTGTACCATCTTCTTTGAATGAAAGAGACGCCGCTATTGCCGGTCCAAAATCCCATTGGTATGTCCAGAGCCTTAACCGAACAATGATTTTTTGAAAGTAAATACTTCTCAAATGTAGACTGACTGTAACTACGGCGGCATTGTACGATAGAAAAAGTTCTTATGAATTGATTATTTATCATCCATACAATCACAGCTGCAATTTAAAACGAAAACAATAGTACAGAAATGTTGCTTCTGCAAATAGTAGTATGAAAATGTTGGTTCTAGCTCACTAAAGTTGTTTACACTTTTTTAAAAAAGTATTGTGCGTAAGTAAACCGCTGTCATCTATGTGGACAAAATATATTTCAAAATATCGAATATTTTTTTGTATGTTATAAAACGGGTTAATTTAACCATTTATATTGTATTAGTTCCAGCCACAGGTCCAAGCCTTTTTTGATTTGTTTCAAACAGTACAGTTTCATTGAAACACAGATTCAGTATCAAAAACGTCACACATTAAGATGTCAAAATTGTGGTGTACAACGTCTCTTTTGAATGGTATATTAAATTTGTAATTCCGTTTGCAACACCACGAGATATTGATGGGAGACCCTATAAAGTATTTTTTCTAGATCGACGTAAAATTCTAAGACAATCTACCTGTCCGTCGGTGTGTCTGTTGATAGCACAATATCGGTCGAACGAACAACGTAGGATCCTAAAAGTTTGCATGATGATGGCTTTTGGTCAAAAGCTGTTTGTAATTGTAAATGGACGAAATCGGCCCAGGGAAAAAGGTTCCCCGTTAAGGGACATGGTAAAAATTACACTTTTTTGAGTATTTGCTTATGAAATCATAATGTTGTTTGGACAGACAATAGTTCAAATGTGCACTGTTTAAAAGTAAGCACTGAATACCTTAAAGAAGTGCATAGCTGCTGGACTTTTTGGCTCATATGACCCAAAACGGGCGATTTGTAGTCAGTATGGACAAAGGACTACTCAAACTAAAGCAATTTTTACTACTTATCCAAATGTAGAGTAATTTAGAAGTTTTGGACACTATGTCTGTCAAGGTGGCTCTGAAGGGACATCAACTTCGAACTTCCCACAGTACTTCGGCGAATAATTTATATACCAAAATTGTTAAATTTTGAATTTCTTGAAATAATTGAACAGATTAGCACTGGCCAATAGCTTAAGAATCCTTAGTTTTGTTTTGACTGTTGTAGGCCAGTGTAAAGGACACCAGTATGCAAATATAAGTGTAGCTTGAATTGAATTCTTAACAAATTCTGACTAAGTAAGATGACTTTGTATTTTATGCAAGCGCCATCGATAGCTACATAGACATATTCCGATCTGTAAATTTTATATTTATGTGGATTTGTTTTATTGTTTAGAATTGTTTCAATTGTTGCTGAAACATTAACATGTTATCCATACCCATTGAGTTGCTGCCAACAGCCATAGATGTCGCTGATGGCGAGGGTGACGTTGATGCCGATGCTGTAGCGGAGGATGTGGCTGCCGATGCGGTTAAAAATTGCGAACAACTTTTAGTTGACGCTGCCGTCGTGGCCTGCTGTTGCTGAGGTGGCTGCTGATGCTGCTGCATCATTTGGTGGGTATTATTTAAATTGTTCAGGTGGTCTTGCATCAATTGTTTCGCATTGCCGCGTGTTAGTGCCGCTGCCGCTGCCGCCGCAACATTGTGGCAATTCGAATTGTCGGAGGCAGCTGCAATACTCATGTAGGTGTACAAGTCATGTTGCTGTTGTGGCTGATGATGTGATTTGTTGCTGCTGTTGTTGTTGTTGGTGAACGATTGTTGTTGCTGATATTGACTAAATTGTGACGAATGTCGTTGATTTGTGATGCTACTGTTGTTATTGCTGCTATTACCGCTGCTGTTAGCATTCCTATGATATTGTGGCGGCTGTTGATGATGATGCTGCTGCTGTAGTTGCTGCTGCTGATGATGATGATGGTAATTTGCTACTAACGCTTTGTTATCTTCATTTGGCTATGTCGTCCATCCACCCGAAATTCTGGGACGCTTATGCGCCTGATTCGGTCCATCATAATCGTTCAAATGCTGTTGGTGCTGCTGTTGTTGTTGTTGTTGCTGCTGCTGCTGTTGTTGGTGCTGCTGCTGCTGTTGTTGACTAACCGCCTTCTGCATATCATTCAAACGCATATCGGGCGATGGTATAGTGCTCGGCGTCACCGAACCTGCATTGATAAATATAAAATCTGTGTTACAGACAGAGACGATTAATACACATTTCTATACATTTCATCTTTCGCTTATGTTTGGATTCGTTTTCTTTGTTGGGAAGTTTACGATAATATTCAAAATAATTGAACTTGGTTGCGGCAAAGCAAACATTTCTCTTTACAAAAAAGGTATGGCAAATATAAATGCCAGCAGCAAATGCTACTAACAATTTTTCTCTAAGTGTATGGTTAATGCAAAAACGTCGAAGTTAGAGTTAGAAAAATGTCATGCATAAAGGCGTTCTTATTTATTAAAGGCAAAGAAAAGATAATAAAAAAATGTTGAGAAACAAATTTAGGAAAAAAATGCTTATAATGAAAAGAAAGTCAAAAGCGTTTGAATAAAAGAAATAACCACCAGCAAAGGCAACCGGTAATAAAACTTGTATTTTTTTAAGGAAAGGTTTCCGTCGGCTTAGCGATATTACCACATCCCTTTGAAAAAATATGTGTAGTTGTCCTTGCTGGGGATTTAAGTTCAGTTTAATCTCTTAGTTGGAGGTGAAAAAACAAAAATAAATCAAGGTTTCCTATCTTGAAATTTTATTTTTAAAATCTGGGCAGATATTTTATTCAAATCTCTTTCAATATATATTTCAAGGTATCCTATCTTGAAACACTATTTAAAAACTCTGATCCGATATTGAATTCCAATATATGTCCCTGTAGAGTACTGAAATTTAAATAATTAATTATATGGGAAGTTTTTTCTACCCCTAGCAAAAAATACGAAGAAGTAAATTAAGAAAAAATGGACTCCTAATCCATCTAAATGTGTTTAATACTAAGCCGCTATTGGGAATATTTAAATATTCGTAATTTTTGAAATAACAACAAATTAAAATAGTTTTCTGGAAGATCGCTAGTTTTTAAGGAAGCAGGGAAGTAAAAACTTAATAAGTTAGCTTCTTTCTTTGTATTAAGGTAAGACTAAATCCATTTTGTACAATTTGAATCTTTAGGTTCCAAGAGTGACAGTATATTGCTTCGACATCATTGGATTTCAAGATTCGAGTGTAGGAAAAGAAAGTGCACT
This sequence comes from Hydrotaea diabolus, assembly GCA_963513945.1. Lineage (NCBI taxonomy): Eukaryota > Metazoa > Arthropoda > Insecta > Diptera > Muscidae > Hydrotaea > Hydrotaea diabolus. Next base: position 76,432,231 of record OY740720.1, read on the forward strand.
AATAATTGCTTTAATAGAGAATAAAAGGCCTTATTTCTAAATAAATGAGAATCTAAGAAAAGAGATTTTATCTGCCAATACGACAAAAAATACAATATAAAAAAAATTAAAACGATCAGTTTCACTTAAACCTCCTCAATCATATGAACCCGCATTTTTGTCTGGCTCGAGACCTTTTTGTTGTTTCTTTTTCAGAATCAACTAAAAAATTGGTGAAATGTATTGGCTATGTTTGCCAGACAGACTGTACAGCTATTTCTAAACCCACCAAGGCTTTTTTCATCATTATTTGGCTTCAAATTCGCTATTAGACCTCTAGTTGTTCTTTACCTTTTATGAATTGATAAAGAGACAGATGTTATACTATTGCAGGGTGTGTCAAATAAGACTGTTTGTTGGAAATGTATGTGTGGCAACTCTTGCTCGTTTCGTTGACGACGAAAAGCCAACTCGCTTGTTAACCGAGTTCTTCCACAACAAATTTTATTTTAGAACCTTAATCCAACCCAAATCTTATAAGGTCTGCACAAACATTGAAACAGGTTTTAGAGTGTTCTGGTCGAAACTGTTTACAAGTAAGGCAGGCAACTTTCTGGCTGCTAATGTAATTAAACCTATAGAATACTTTTTTTTATTATTTAATCATATTAGGGCTAACTTTTGTATTTTTCCCAAATGCATAACCAGTAATTCTTGCTCATATCTGATTGTTTCTTGTATTAATTTTTGTTGAAGGTGTTCGCCCTAAGTTAGTTCTGCAGTTCCTTTGAGTATTATAAAAAAATCGTACATTTTATCCCCTTTTTGACTTGATTTGGCCATTTTGATTAATTCTACTACAACGTACTTTATTTTCTAATATTGTTCTTAAGTTCTTTAACACATAGTGGAACGTAGGGACATACTTTCTAGTATTACTTTTAGGCAATTATTTTAAGATCCATGATTCTACTTTTGTAAAAATCTTATACACACCTTTTAAATCTGTGCGATTGGCTAATATTCCTATGCCCTAAGCGCATTCTTTGGGGTTGTCAAATTGAGTGGTGTTAAACAAATATTCTTACAAGTAGCTTAAATACAAAGTATCTGTCAGGCCGTCTTTTTCACTCACATAAGAACATATAAAACGCCATGACTGTCGCAAACAAGCCTACGGCTCTAAACACAATGAAAGACGCTAGCACAAACGGCATTTATTTGTATACATATTTCTTGTGGATTAAACCAAAACTACGGCTGGCGACTCAGCTGTGTACGATATATTTTCGAGTACACACTGGCCTGGGCCACCGACTTTTATACTCACTGAAATTTAAGCTCGAAATATCACCGGCACTACGAGACGAACTTTCGCTGAAATATGACAGACTCTCTTAAACGGGTTTTTAAACTAATACAGCAAGGCCGGCCGTGCTTAATTTAAACAAGAGAAATCGAGCTCAAAACTCGTTTTGAATATGATAAGAGTTGGGTCCGTTTAAGGCGCAAAACTAAAATTTGCTGTGAAAGTTACTCGGTTAGCAACGAGTTGACTTTTAGTCGCCAACGAAACGAGCAAGAGTTGCCACGCATGCATTTCCAACAAACAGTCTTACTTGACACACCTTGCAATATGAAAGCACCTGTTTCTTTATTAATGCATAAAAGGAAACAAAACAGCTAAAGGTCTAATGGCAAATTTGGGGCCAATGGCGAATTTTGGGGCTAAGGAAAACCTTGGCGGGTTTAGAAACAGCTGTACAGTCTGCCTGGCGAACGAAGCCAATATATTTCACCAATTTTTTAGCTGATTCTGAAAAAGACACAACAAAAAAAAGGGCTCGAACAAGAAAAAAGCGGGTTCATATGCTTGAGGAGGGTAAAGTGAAACTTATATAGGGTGATCCATCTAGTGGTATTTTTCAGAACAAAAAAAATATAAAAATTCAAATCGAGTGTGGAATCTTCATTGGTAATGCGAAAGGACATTTTACGGCATTTATTTTTTGAATATAATTTCCTTCAAATGTGGCCGCAACTACGCCTCAGGGTTTCCATTCTGATGGTCCAATTTTGGATGACTCTTTCGAGCTTTTCGACCGGTTTGGCTTTAATGAAACGCGTAATGTTGGCTTCCAAAACCTGAATCGTAGCTGGTTTGTCAGCATAGACTTTAGACATTACGTAACCCGATTTTGCAATGCAATAAATTTAATAAATTTCATTGATTATTTTACTATGATTTTAGATTTTTTATTAGCTTCTTTTGTCGTATTGGCAGAAAAAAACTTCTTTTATTTAGAAATAATAATGTAATTTTTTTTCTCATTTTTTTAATGCTATCAGATTATCATATTGTTAACTAAACAGCTTACTAAATTAGTAAGCCCAAATGGACGAGGCTAAAGTCGGCACTGTCTCATAAACACCATTATTACAGACTATTAATTGCTGGCCTTGAACGGTAGTTGGGAACCTGTATGTGATTATCTAGACGAGAGAAAAATTCGGCTTCTGCCATCTAGAATTTGCAGATGCGGCTTGTTTTCTACAAAGATAAACTATAGACAGCAATTTTATTATCTTTGACGATGCTGTGGAAATATCAACTCTCATTGTTGCCAAGGCTTGCAGTATAAAACGACACCCTGTTTTTCTTTTAAAAGCCTAAACACTCTCAATATGTATAATGCTGAAGTGCACGATGTTGTGTCACAGGTGATGGCTGTTATCTGACAACACCCAGGATTGCCAAGGCTTACAGTATAAAACGTGACCCTGTTTTTCTTCAAAAGCCTAAAAACTGTAATAAAGAGAATATCCTGCCAATCTATGGAGAAGCCTTGATTTATTTTCTTTATTTAAAATTTGCAAACAGGTTTGTTTAATTTGAAATGAAAGGTCAACATAATCTGGGCCAATTTGGAAGTTTACTAAAATAAAATTCTTTTCAAAAATTTACAAGAAAAAAATATAATACAATTTGTTTAGTAATCTGCAAATCTATGAGTATGAGCATGAATGATTTTTTTTTAAATTTCGTGTCAAAAATGAGAAATTAAATAAAAATGTTGTTTGGAAATTTTGTGTTTAGATTTTTAGGAAAAAGTATAATTAACACTGTGCTACAGCCGAACTTCACTTGTAAAATGAGAGTAATAAGCCTAGTGGAGGAAATTAAAAAATGTTCAACATTGTTCAAAAACAAAGTTTGACTAAAAAAGTATTTTTGGCCGACACCAAAAAAACCCTATTTTGACCATACCTTCTTTTTTTAAGATGATCTATTAAACATTATGATTTTTTGGTAATTTTGCTGAGGCTTTCATGTGATATAGGACATTTCACAGGTTTATCCACTAACTAATTTTGTTTTAGAACACAGTGTCATTTTCTAACGAAAAAGTATGATGGAAAAATATGAACGAGCTTGTTAAAACATAAAGTAGCCATAGTTTTACAATTTCAAGTTTATCTTCATTTCTTCAATACACAAAAGATCAAATGTATAGATTATTTAGTTTAAGTTGGGGGAAGGGTATTTATTTTTTGTGGGAAGCCAATTTACCAAAATTCCATATTCTAGAATTCTGACCCAGTTGTGACCGATAGGGATAACCTTCATATTTATCAATGCCTACAAGAAAGGAATTAATTGTTGTTTTTGTTGTGGTTAATGTTAATATGGCAGCCAACATATATACTTTAATAAAAAAATATGTAAAAAATTAATTTAATAAGTAAACTATGAGACGATTTAAAATTTCCTAAATTTAATTTCTTTTTGATTATTGCTTATTAGACCCTTTGGGTTTTTAGTTTTTGAAAAACAGTTGTTAATACCAAAAATGCTTGTCATGCACGTTAAAAGCTTTGGGTTAAGGATAATTTCGAAAATCTATAAATCGTTTATTTCTAAAAATCCAAGTGTTATTTCTTATCTTGGAGTAAAGGTAATCCTGATTCATGTCCTTATTTGTAGAAGAATGAGTTTTGAAAAAGCATTTGTTTTACTTTTTTAGTTTTGGAAAAGGTGAGGCGAAACAATGAGCTCTTTTTTTGAATTTTGTCTATTCAACACAATTATTTTTATTCGAAATTAGGATACAATCCACTTTTAGGGAATTAAACCACACCTTAACCTGAATGTCCCTAATTTTTAGCACACACGTGATTCCTCCAAATGGAAGCAATTTTAGTTTGGGTGAATAATTTCAGTTTTTTATTCTAAGAACTCAGTTCAACTTCTTTACAAAAATATATTCTAGATTAACTCTGATTGTATAATCAAAGTGTAAGCCATGGGGAACATGTAGATTAAAAAGGTGGAACTAAAATAGTTCCCCTGCTTGCAAAGGACAATTTTTATATGTTAACAAAATAACATTAAAAAACGCTTGATGACAAAATTGTGCGAGTCATATTCATAACAGTTTTTAAATTTAAAAAATGTTCTTTAAACCATTTGTAACATTTTATATTTTTACCTTGAAGGCGTTTATTAAAATTTATTTGTTTTTCACACAAAAACAGTTACAACCTGTACGATACCCTGCTCCACTCTTGCTTGTATCCTGCCGAATCGTTGGTTCTGTGCGAAATTTGAGCAAGATTGGGTTTTTTATAAGCTGTAAGGCCTCAAATCGGGCTATTTTTTTCTTAGAAAACATTGAACCGTTTTTCTAAGAAAACATCGAACCTATGTGGGTTCTCTTACCTAATACGGGTAGGTCCTTTTCATGGGGGCTGTTTGAAAACTTGGACATATCGTACATACAATCGAATTTTATCACTATTGGTCATAGGTAGTGAATAAACTTCGTATGCTAAACGTCAACTGAGTTTTCCTGCCTAAAAAAATACCTTTCATTTGAAACCCTTTTCACGATTTTTGTAAGATTTTTTTTCGAAACTATCCTTTTTTAATTTGTTTTTACGAAAAAATATTTTTATACGATACTTAAGTTTTTTTTTTGCAAACATCGAAAATATTAGTAAAATTTTTCAAAAAAAGTTATATTTTTAATTTAACAATTTTAAGTAAAATAAAACGTCACATACCCGGTGTCGGTGTCAGATGACCCGTTGACGATGGTCTTGAACCAGCCATGACCAAATGTTGCTGGGTATGATTTAAAACACTTAAATTGGTCGCCTGATCATTGGCCGAGCCATTGGACGTCGAGGAAGAATTCGAAGCACCGCCACTATTCAAAATGCCGCCACCACCGCCGGCACCGCCAGGACTAGAACCAGCTATAACGCCCACCGCACTACTGACACTCAGGCCGCCGGCATTTATGGACAACGAATTATTCAAATTATTGGCATTCAAACTGGAGTGACTAGTGGAGCCGCCACCACCTCCGCCGCCCGCACCGCCACCGTTGGTGGCATGCGACGAGCCAAGGTTGGAACCATTACTACTATGCTGATGATGGCCACCGGAGAGATCACGAGGTGGAGATTGTGGCTCGGATTTGACTTTGATATTTACGGGTGATGTGGCGGGGGGAGGTGTACTATTGGAAACGGCTAAATGGGAGAGACTACAAAGAAACCCACTATGCATGAGTACTTTTCGTTTAGAATCGAACGGCAAATATGTATTCTCTACTTACCCCGACTGATGTACGAGACCTTGGTGGGCTGTACTCCATGTGGGTAAACTCATCACGTCGGAGGTGCTCATGGAGAAATCTTGTGGTACAAAAGGATAACCTTGCAACGCTGGTATGGGTGTCTGTAATGTCATAACGGGAGTATTTAAAGATGTTTGATTGTGACGCTACAAAAATGTTCAAATTGTCAAAAGATTATTGAGGGCAAACGGTAGGGGTTAAACGACAGACGTCGGGTGGAACTTACATCGGCATAGGACAGTTCATCGGCGGTGGACATGTTTTGAGCAATTGAGGGCGCCGGTATGACCACGCGCAAATTGGAAGCTCGTCCATTTTGACTGCCTGGCGATTGTTGTTTATGCGATAGTTGATGAGCTGCAGTATTTTAAAAGAAAGGGGGAAAACACATATAAATTATTAAAACGGTTTATTAGGGTGTAGCGAAGAGGAGATTTTCCTTTCTAAAAATTTGATTTTTTTGTTATTGAATGGTTAAGAAAAAAACATGCAAACAATTTTGAATTGATTTTAGAAGATAGAAAATAAATTTAATTTAGTAAAGTTAGTGTTTGTTTAATGTTGAAAACATGTTTATAAAGTAGATTTATGTTTCGTATAAGACCATTCCCTTGCTGTAAGAGGGTTATATGGTTTTCAATGTTATTAACTTTTAATGGGAGACACAATGGGTTTTGGCGATTTTATTTTTGCTTCAAGAGGAATTTGTTCAATTGTTGTTATATTGAATACACCTAGAACTTTGTGTTGTGAATGGGAATTAAAATTCTGCTCTACCAGGGCTAGCTTTTTGCCAGTCTCTCCATTAAACTTTTCGTGGAGAATACGCATACGAACAGAGAAAAATATTAAAAACCTTTGCCCAAAGTAAGAAATACTCGTAAATTAAAATTTTTAACATAAAGGTGGCCCGAAAAATCTACATAACCCTCACTATTATTTGGCATACTTAATTTATATAAAAAATAAATGTTCTCGACAAATATTTAAATAAATTTTTCTGCATTTACTTATATATGATATTTTTTAGTGTAAGACTTTTCCTGTTGTCAATAAAACTTTGTATGCGTATTCTCTTCGTTCGTTACAATGTCTTTTATCAGCTATTTAAACCTCAAACACCTCAATGTCTTTAGTGATTAGAAGGAATTTTGTGTTTTATACAAACGTCACAAATATCGGACAATCCTAAATCGACATTCGGACATTTGCTTTGCTGAATTGTTTTCGAAATAAAGTATTAAATTTGGGCTTTAATCAAGAGGGTAAAAAAATATCGACTATGAATATATACAAAATTTAAATTACAAATAAATATAATTTTCTTTTAAAATAAATTTAAAGTTAGAGTTTCTAAACTCAAATATCATTTTAAAAGGGCAATACGTTTCGAACAGAACATTTTCTAACGCAAATATTCATTTTTGACCATTATAAACTTTTAACTCCCTTAAATTAAAAAAAAAATTATAGCAGCTATTTTTAGAATTATAAAGAATCGTTTAAAATACATTTTGGGCATATTAAATACTCTGACCCATTGACAACAATATCTACATTATAAAAACTTCTCAAACATTGCACGAAAATGAAAATAACTATATATATTTCTGACCTAGGCAACACTTAGTGAGCATTTCATCCACCAGCATACATTCGATATTGCATGAACACCTGGCCGTAAAAAACGTTTGTTCTCGTTGGATCCCGCACACTTTGACAATCGTTTAAAAAAAAGGCTCGTGTCGTTTGGTGCAAAGAAATTTTAAAAAAATACAATCGCGGTGCTTCAAAATATGTTTATAAGATCTTCACAGGTGTGCGTATGAGGTATGCGTATGAGCCCGAAGCAAAACAGCAATCGACCGTGGGTATTCGAAGACGAGCCAAATCCAACGAAAGTTGTTCGTGGAAGAAGCACTTCGCAGCAAATGGTCGCCTGTTTCTTCGGCAAAACTGGTCATGTGGCGACTGTTCCTCTTGAGCAACGTAGGACGGTCAATTCTGAGTGGTACACCACAATTTGTTTGCCTAAAGTCATCGGAGAAATTCGAAAAACGAACAAGAGATGACGAACCATTGTGAACCATGGCAATGTGAGCTCTCACACATCGGCTAAAACCAGCGCCTTTTTGACCTGCCAAACCGTCAAATTGATGGGTCATCCGCCGTAAAGCCCTGACTTGGCACCCAATGACTTCTTTTTATTCCCGCACATCAAGAAAAAAATGCGTGGTCAACGATTTTCGTCGCCAGAAGATGCTGTTGAAGCGTTCAAACACCATGTTTAAAGGTGTTTCAATCGGAGTGGAAAAAGTGCTTCGACAATTGGTTTGAGCGCATGCAAAAGTGTATAAATCAAGCTGGAGGATACTTTGAAAAACAATAAAACCATGTTTGATGATAAATATTCGCATTTTCATTATTAGGCCAGAAATATAGATAGCAGCCCTCCTAGGATATTCTTTTGAATTTTTTAGACTATCGATATTAAGGTTGTAGCTCTCGGTATCAAACCGTATTTTCATACTAAGTTATGCGGTCTCAGGTGAGACCCAGTCGTATCTATGAACTTTTTTAAAGTTTGAGAAATTTTATTATCGTGTCACGATTAAAAAAATAAAATCATGTATATAAAAGAATCAATACTCGTACTACATTGTTAGGGAAACTAGAATACTTCATGCAATAATTATACACTGTAAACAGGTTCCAAGTGAAACGACTGTACTTCTCTTTAAAGGTGGCAAGAATAATTGACTGTTTATTTAAAACCTATCCTGCTCAACAAGATTTAACAAAAGGCAACTGTCTTAGCTTCATTATTTTCTGGGTCCGAAAAAGTTGGAATATAATTCGTTAAATCGAATAACTTCTTGAAAGCAACTGCTCTCATAAAATAAAGTTTACAAAATATTATTGTAAAACTTTTGACTAGAGCTCGGTTATAATTAAATCCGAACCTGCTCGATAGTTGTGAAGATTCTGACAACTTGATGCTACAAATCTGTTCGATGAAACTAAAAACCAAGAATTCAGATCATTGAAAAAAATACTAATTTTCATTTCAATTTATTCATTGTTGATATTAAGGTCGTGCTAAAAATTAATATTTTTATTTAAAAATAAATAAAATACTTAAAAATATTAAAACTCATGCGATTATATAAAGTCATGCGATCTGTCAAAAACTCCCAGTGTTAAGAAAATACCCGTCGATAAAGTCAACACACATTCTAAAATGGTATATTTTGAATTAAGTCGGTATCGATATAGAGCTTATGGAAATCGATATTAAAAAGTAACAAACTTCTTTATGCGGTTTGAATCGGTGTGAACTTTCTTAATGAAAAATATGTATATGGAGAATTTCTTAAGCCGTTTTTCCTTTTATAGAACAGTGGAAAATTAATTGATGTGACAATTTGCCACAGTCTTACAACTTCATAAATATTAACGGAAGGTTTAAAATTCAAATTTTCTTTATAAAAAAGTTCCTTTAAACATTTATAAGTTTTTATGAATATGAGAGTTGGATTTTAAATTCGAAATTCTACTACAATAGTCAAAATGAATATGATTAATAATTTAGTAAGTTATGAATTTTGATTATTATGTTGTTAACATTCGAAATTCAAAACATGCTGTTATATCTACAAGTCATCTAATGGATTATTATAAATCTATTATTATTAGTTCTACTAGTTTGTAGGCATTTTGCGCACTAGGTATTTCTTTATTAACTTCTAATGTACAATCTCGAAAATCGCATTAAAAATTATGTAGTAATAAATCGAAGTGAAGTGCACTATCGACCAAAGTGTTCTGCTGGCCACGATTCTTTACAAAGCTGTGATCTGAAAAAACCGACATTCCAGTTTTCGGCTTTTGCCTTAGAATGCAAAATATTTTCCAAATCAGAAGTAAAATAAGTTTGCTCTTGAACAGGCTCAAAAAAAGATTTTCGGACATCGGATCCGTCACCAAAATGTTGCCAAACTGAAAAAAATATTTTTTTGAAAATCGTGTAGATTTTTTAAAACCATATGTCCATGTATATGGAAAGTTAGTTTTTGGGCTCCTGGCGCAGGGGCGGAGGCTAAATCAAAAATAAGCTTATATGACTCAAATCGGTCCATGATTTGTTTTTTTGCATCGTAATAAACCATACAAAATTTGATTGAAACTGGAATAAATTTAGATGTTGTAGGTCGGTTATATGTTCTATCGGGAGAGATCTTTGCTGATTGATCGTAATAAACTGTGCCAAATTTTATCAATATTGGATGTATATTGTGGCTTCTAGGGCTAGAGCTATAAATATAAATTTAGTTGAACATATGTGTGGGAGCTATATCTTATTTTTGACCGATATTCATGTGTAAAAGCTATATTTAATTTTTAACCGATTTTCAGAAAAGCCAACAGCCGTTGTCCAAAACACTTTCTTCTGACAAACTTCATGAAGATCGGTCAATGATTGTGACCTGTACTTTGAAAACTTGATTAAGAAAGACAGCAGGCAGACGGAGTGACGGACAGACAGATATCGTAAAATCGAATCAACTGGTGATTCTGAGTTGATCGGTACGCTTTAGGGAGGATCAAGCTTTTTTTGATAGCTTCGTATTCCGTACTTGAGTATTATGAATTTTCTTAGCTTTTACATACAACAAGCAAGAAACCGAAACTCGGAAAACCCCACAGCAAAAAACCGGGTATACCGACATGTCGGGTTTTAGCTATTATTTAGAAACCGACTATCGGGCTTGGACATCAGAACTGGAATGTCTGTTTCGGTTTTGGACACTCTACTAGGTACTCAAATTAAAACCAACTTCACTACGAATCGGAATATAGATTTTTTAAGATTTAACTGAGACAGATGTCGGTCACATGGGTCCATAAGTCCGATAAACGGTAGATACAGTTAAAGGGGCCATCATTGTTTTTATATCCACGACCAAAAGATGGAGTGTACACTGAGTTTGTCAACACCTTGACTTTGGCTATACAGAGAGAAACAATGTTGCCTTATCATACTCAATATTATTTAATGTTGCCATATTACAACATTGCTAATTAAGCTAGTAAGCACAAACGAGCGGAGTTGCCACAATTTTGTAATACGATTTTCGATTTTGGAGCCACAATTGCGCAGTATTTTTTTCTTATATTTTTTTTGTTGTTATCTAATGTTAGCTACGGTTAAATTGATTAAATTTGTTGAAATTGGATTAAATATATTATAAACTATGTGTATGTATTTAAATTTAAACAAAAATGACGCCCACCTATACCAGGACTTGGCCCCGGACTGGGAGAACCAACAAGCGGCGAATGTGAATGAGGATAACCATTAGACATCTCCAACATAGAACCGGATGGATAAACTATTTTTTTGTAAGTATTAAAGTACGAATGTTGTTATTGTCAATGCCACCATAAAAATATATAATTATGTTATTAATTATTTAAACAATGTTTTGAGATTTTGAGCAAATGTTGTTGAGATTTTTAGTGTTTGTGGTAGTGGTGAATGACAATGATGGCGATAGCGATGGCGACGATAATGATGACGTATGTTGACCAGGATAATCGTAATAATTGATTGATTTTTCATGTTGTGATGACGATGATGATGATGATTGTTTTAAAAGGTCGGTGGATGCATTCGATTGTTGTTGTTCATGTTGTTTGTTGTTGATTTCGGTATTTATGTTTTTTTTGTTTTTATTTTATTTTTTGTTTGTTTGGAAAAAAGAAAGAGAAAATATAAAAAAATATATATAAATTTAAAATCAAATTAATTGAAAACATAAAACTGTAATAGCATATGTATGTAATTTATGTGAGAACTCAAATTACATTTAAAACCAACAATCGTGCAAAAGATAATAGAGGGTACAGGCGGTAAAGGAAGAACAACTTACAATGAATAACAAAAAATAAAGATTTGGAGGTAGAAAGAAAACATTAAATGGAAGATTAATTTTAGAAAAACAAAATAAAGACATAGGGATTTTGGATGGAGTTCAGCTTTCAGTGTGAGTTTTCTTAGAACAAAGTTTAAAATTAAATACACAAAAAATGTGCCTAAACCTGAAATTAACTTGATCTCTCTCTCTCTCTGGCATTCAGACTTGGGCCTCCTTATCTATCACTTGACTTTTCAAATACGCCAATGGTAAAAGGAAACGTTTCGATTTTAACACCCTATTAAAACTTAAATAAATATTATTACACTTTTGGAGCAAAACTGGTTTGAACTTTGCGATATAAGTTAAATATAAATGATCGAAAATTGAAATAAAAAAGGGGAAGTAACAAATGAATACATCGCGTTTGTCACTTCCCTGTCACGAAAATGACAATTTAAATTACTCATTTTTTATCAATTTGAGCAAAAGTTATCCGAATACATATGTTTTCAAAAATAAATAACATTTTGCGCAAACCTTTGTTACCGCAAAACGCTTTTTAATCCCATCGTCGTGTCTTAAAAAGTGAGTGACAATACGGGTAGAACCCTATAGAACCGAAAAGATAAAACATTATTAAATACGAGTTTTTGGAAGCAATTGTCTACATTGTTTGGCCGAAAGTTAAAGAAGGGACTCTCACGAGCTGTGAATTCGAATAGTGTAGTGGGCTGATTCCTAATCTTTTCTCTGGGAAAATTTAGGCAAGAAGTTTTAATATTGTAAATAAATAACAAGTTATTTGGAAGACTTGAGAATCTCCTCGATATAGATAAGATGATTTTTTTGGGAAGGGAATATCAGACTTGATTCTCTTCGACTGGTGCAGAATAGAATTTGAGATCATAGATACCGATCCTCCGAATTTTATTCCAAAAATGCTTAGATGTGAGAAATTCTTTGCTCAAATTCGCTATGAAAGAAAGGCGACATTACACGTCATTGTCATGTCGAGGTATTGGACGAGTTTCAACACTCCAGAATAGCCATTAGTAGAAGCTTTAAAGTAAATGCTGTTGGCAAATAGATGGTAAAGAACAGAATCTTCTGTCGACAAATGAACACGCTTATTCTGCAGGTGTTTCTTAATGGCATTAAAACTTGGCTATTTGAACTGCATCAGCAGTATTCTGACATGAAAAAAGTTAAGCACATAGAAAATTGCGCTTGCTAGGTTAAGGCTAGAAGACAACTACCCAGGAATGCGTAGACAGGAAAGGCAAAGGATCCGAGAAAGGAGTAAGTGCAAAAACGCTTAAAAATCCGCGGTATTAAATTTTTTGCAGGTCAATAACCTAGGTAAATAGGTGAAGGAGTATGTGAGCATAAAGTAGAACAGGTCATTAGATGCCTTCATGAAAGATGGCTGAATAGGTTTTTGATTAAACCGATCGTTGTGCATTTTCTTTTGCCCATTTTTCTTTCAACAGGTTATACAGGGTGATTCATTCACGACTGGGCAAATTTCATCAGTGTATACCTTGGCTTATTTCATGAAAATATGTTCATCTATGACCATGCCCGAAAATGCAAGGAGGCGAAATGACAGCGTTTTGAAAATTTTGCGGTTGGCCGTCGGAGAGTTCTAGGGTCAAATTGCTAAGATCTGAACTAGTGAACCAGTCTGAACCCAAAAAAACACACAGTGTTCAAATTAAGGGGTACTCAACATAAAGCAAATTTTACTACCAATTCAAGTAAAAAGTAATTTGGAAGTTTTTTCTGAGATTAGGATGGTACTAGAATAGACCATTTTTTTAACACTTTAGTAGCGTTTCCTTACGAAGTTTTGTATGTTTGAATTAAAAAAAAATTAGTTTTCGTATACTTAAAGAGGTACAAAAAATATGTAAGAAAACAGAGTCCCGGAGAATTTTAGTTTTTTTTCACATACAAAAATGACTTTTTAGCTCTGTCTTCGTTTCAAAGCTACCGTTTGGCAAAAGTTGAACACCATAAATCTATGTTCTTGGTTACTTTATCGACTATTTTTTTTGATCACATGGATGCAACATAGTAGTATCTATACTAATTAATTAGAGTTTTACAATGCGAGTTACTTAAACTTAACCAGTTTTCGGTCACGCTGCTCGTTTTTGACATTTGACAAAGTAAACCTTTTGCTTAACAAACTCTGTAGAAGAATATCTACTTTATTGATGGCTCTGCATGTCCAGCCCCTGTAGCGATGGTAAGGGTAAATTGTATTTTCGTGGGCAATTGTTTGAAGAAAACATGAAAAATTAGAAGTTTTGCTTTTCAGTTTTCATTTCAACAATTGCTGCGAAGTTTTCAGATGAAAGTCTTCAGCGAACCGAAATCGCGATAGAAGCTGTGAGCACGAAAATCAAGAAGAAGAAGCGATAGAAGCTGTGACCACGAAAGTCAATGTCTTCCTTCCCCTTTTTTCAAAACTAGTCTTCTTTTAAAATGTAGATGCTAGAGGTCTTGAGCCGGTTAATTCCTGTTCAATTTGTCTAAAATTAAGAACTATTAAGTTCGTCTTAGGTTGTTAGCCTTTCCGACTGAGAAAACAATTAGTTTTTGCGTTCATTTCCCTCCATGCACATAAATAGAGTTGCCTATCATTTGTAGTATTTGTATGGTCAAACGATCTGGAAAACTGATAGTTTTCGCCAGTCTAAATAGCCTAAGGGCCTTTTCAGACTGACGAGAACTAGTAGTTTCCCAAGTCGTTTTCCCATACAATTTTATATAGAGAAAACGAACACAACAACCACAACAAGTTTCGTTAGTTTGACGAAAACTAGTAGATTACCGGGTCGTTTTCCGGTGAAAATTTGACCAATTGTTGGCAACTCTATTTTTTAATATGGAAAAAACAAGCACGAAAACTACTAGTTTTATCAGTCTGAAAAGGTTGAGCGCTGTTTCACATCTGGATTAAAAACAATTTGTGTTATTTAGGAAAATTAAACAAAAAAAAGTTAATATAAAGAAAAAAAAAAACGTTAAGGAAATTAGAACTAAGCAAGGAACAACAAATAACAGAAAACAAATGAAGAAAATAAAATAATGTGTGCTCTTTCTCAACACCACTCTACTAACTTATCAATGACATCCCACCTGAATCCGTTTCCGAACTCGATGGTCGTGGACTTATGTTTGTGTGGGACATTTGCGGACTCGATTGCAGCATATTATCGCCGTAGGCTCCCGCCACGGGCACAGATACGGGCAATGTGTAGTTGGTATTTGACATGTTGCGCGCCGACGCCGCTCCGCCAGCCATTTGGGTGCGATGCATCAGCAGCTGAAAGTCTTCGTCGATTTTATTGTATTTGGCTTCGGTGCGCGGCGTCAGCGTATAGTCGGCTTCCGGTTCCGGTGAATCGGGAGACATGACGCCATTTTTGTTTTCCTTCTGAAATGGAGAAGAGAGAATCTATAAATTTTACATAAATTTAGTTTAAAAAATTGTATTTGTTCTTTTTTCTCTTAAAATGAAACATATCAAAACACATAGCAGCACAGAAAATCGTTGCACAATGGGGAGAGTGGGTGCCAGCGTTAGTGAGTAATTGGTTGGGTTAGGGAAGGTGGCGACGGTCATGGTCAAGCTTATAATTTAATGGATTCAATAAATAATGAGTAGCAGCAGCCCCCAGACAGAGGAAGGGGAAAATGGTAAACTTGTCAAAAGTGTCAAATTCCATTAAATTGTTTGCTTTTGGTTTTTTGTGTTGGTATTGTGGCAAAAGCATCATCTTCATGCAAATCATGCCCAATTGTGTTGAAGATAAAAAATTAACATTATAAATAATAAAAAAACAAACAGGAAACAAAGGGACCCTCTCATCATCCCGCCCCCCTTATCGCCATAAAGGAGACGTGTATATTTTCCATCTTGGAAAGTGTATCCATATTCGAAGGCACACACAACACAACGTCACAAGTTCAAGTTTCGTGTAACAGAAATGTTAGGAGCACAAACAAAAGCAGCACGCAAAACATAGGGAGAAAAAAACTTTGAACTAGAATATCATGAGAAAAACTTCATGAATTATTCAAAACGTTCATCTATTATGCGGTGGTGAACCCCAACTACCACCATACGTACAGTGGGATCGAAACAATCGAACAGGGTTGTATACATACATTATATTAGGGATCGGAATTCTATGCAATTGCATATTTGTTGTTCTTAGTTAAAAAGTAAATTTGAGTTAATATCTTTGCTAATCAATTATCTTGAAATAAAATGCGATTGATTTGCCAGTGCACATTTTTGCATATTTTACCAAAAATGCATATTTCGGCACGAAAATAACTAATACTGCATATGTTTTAAAAATTAAATGTTTAAATGCATATTTTACTTTAATCTTTTATGCATACTTTTACATTTTTTAATTAAAACGTACATATACGTTTTCTTAAGTTTCAATCGAATATTATTAGTATTTCGAATCGTGTGAACGGTGTTGTATCTTTACTTTCTGCCATTTCATTTTTGAAAATGCTATTAATATTAATCTGTGAGAAGCATTTTTTTCTGCGGACCCCGTTAAAATAAACCCTTAGTACAAAAACTGTTTTAATAAAGTAAAAATGAAGCAAAAATTCGAAATTTATATGAAAATGTTCCTTAACATATCGAATAAAATTTTTATGATGGCTTTTTCTGAAACATATGAAGGAAAAAAGTACGAAACTTTTAGGAAGCCGGTTTGCAAATTCGAAAAAAAATATTCAGGCGAAATGTCCGAAAAAAATCGTCAATAATATAAAGAATGTACGAAGAACATAATAAGAAGATTGTTTCGCAAAAAGTACGAACAAAATTCTTTCAGTGTAGTTTAGATTAAATTTTCTCCAATCACTTTCGTCAATGTTGAATGTTTTCTCTCAATTTAGATAGATTATGAGTCTAAACATTTTATAAATAATTTCTTTCACGTATTTGATCATCAATTGTGAGACTAAAGTCATCTAATTGTTATTGGTTTTTTCATTTAAAAAACTAAAAATTCCTTATTGTATTTTTTCTAATACTCATAATTATATAAAAAGGAAATATATTTTTGTGCATTTTACTAATTTTTTTTGCTAATTTTTAATTTTTTGCATATTTTGCCTTAATGCATATTTTTTAAAATAGGTTTTTAGTGCATATAATTTCGATCTCTAATTATTAAAGACTCTTTTGCATGCCAAATTGCACAAATTTCAATATTGAGGTAAAGTGTTTTCCAGTAAGAAACACGAGTGTGCCATCAGTACGAGTACAACCGACTGTCTGTAAGGTTCAGTACGTACTGATAGAAAATATGACGAATCCGAAAAAAATCAATTTGGCAAAAAAAATGGAATTAACTCATGAACATTTTCGTGCGATCATTTTTTACAACCTCTGACGTGGACTTTGTAATCTTTGTATGGCGATGAATCACCATCCTATAGCACTGTGCATACTGGTTTAATGAATTCAATCGTGGCCGAAGCTCGCTCAAAGACGAAGGTCATCCAAAAACGGCCGTTGTGCCAGAGAACATTGATGCCATGCGTGAACTGATAAAGCAAGATCGTCATGTGACATATAGTGAGATAGATGCATCCTTGGGCATTTCTTCTACCAGCATACATTCGATATTGCATGAACACCCGGCTGTAAAAAAGGTTTTTCGCGCGCAATTTGACAATCGCTCAAAAAAGGCTCGAGTCGATTGGTGCAAAAAAAATTTAAAAAAAAATTACGATCGCGTTGCTTCAAAAGACGTTTATAAGATCGTCACAGGTGACGAATCATGAATCTATGCGTATAAGCCCGAAACAAAACAGCAATCGACCGAGTGGGTCTTCGAAGACGAGCCAAATCCAACAAAAGTTGTTCGTGGAAGAGGAACTTCGAAGCAAATGGTCGCCTGTTTCTGCGGTACAACTGGTCATGTAGCGACTGTTCCGCTTGAGCAACGTAGGAGGTTAATTCTGAGTTGTACACTACAATTTGTTTGTCTGAAGTCTTCGGAGAAATTTGAAACACGAAAAAGAGAAGACGAATCATTGTGCACCATGACAATGCGAGCTCTCACACAACGGCTCAAATCAATGCCTTTTTGACCGGGCACTCAATGACTTCTTTTTATTCTCCCACATCAAGAAAAAATGCGTGGTCAACGATTTTCGTCGCCAGAAGATGCTGTTTTGGCGTTCAAAACCCATGTTTTGGAAGTGTCTCAATTAAAGTGGAAAAAGTGCTTCGACAATTGGTTTGAGCGCATGCAAAAGTGTATAAATCATGCTGGAGAATAGTTCGAAAAAGAATAAAACCATTTTTGATGATAAATATTCGCATTTTCATTATTAGGCCAGAAATATATATAGCAATCCTTACATACTAATCGTTCTCATAATAGGAAATTAAAAGGCCATTACAATCAAAGTTCTTAGCGTTCTATAAAAGGGCACTTACTTGCTCACGACAAAAACCACAAGCGAAAAATAGAAGATTAATTCGTGATCGGGTATTGAAATAGAAAGGGCAAAGATAAAAAATGGTCCTGAAAACTAACTACACAGTACTCTACACTAAAATTGTGCAAAAATTTCGCACATTTAAAAGATACTTCTGAAAAAAAAATTAACGACCAAATTGCTGCTTCGCTCCACTGTGCCCATGACGTTAACAGCATTATTAGGAGGTTATTTTTCGTTGTTTTCGGTTAAGTTTCAATGCACACAAAATATATATTTCCTTTTCCCTATCGCTTCCTTACCAACCGAACACTTAAAACATACACGGATACCGGGTATTTTTGTTTCTAAATCTTCTTTTGGCATTTTTACACTCAATTTGTTGTGCATAATTTTTGTTTTGTTTTTCTTTGGTTTTCTTGTCTGCTGGTAAGGGAAAATGCCATGGTTTGGGATGTTATTATTATTGTTATTCGTACACATACATATATTATCTGTCTAATAAATATATAGTATGTAGTCAAAGAAATGCGAATATTTAAATAATTTATTATTATTATTCTTATTACGGTTATTAACAGAGCACACAAAATGCTTTGACAAGCAAAAGGAGGGGCGAAGGGGCTGACGGGCAGTGGATTTGAAACTTACCTCAATGATATTTTTGTTGGTTAAAGATTCATGCGGTTCATTGTATTCTGTGTATTTGAGTAAGACTTTGTCCATATCTGTGCTGGCATATTGATATAATTTATTGCTCGATGAGAAGATGATCAATGCTATTTCACAGTCACATAACACCGATAATTCATAGGCCTTTTTCATTACTCCGAATTTACGTTTGTTAAAGGTAACCTGGAATGATATCGAAAAAGTTGAAAAGAGAGTGGGATTAAGAAAAAATAATATAAAAGATTAAATTAAATGGTGTTTATATTGTATTGTCCTAACGGTGGGGAATAAATAGGTTGGCGCCCAACTTAGATTGATGTTCCTTATCGGAATGGCTGGTATCTTATCTCAACCTAGATCTGCATCTTTTTTAATTATTAAATTGAATTAAAACTAAAGACATGTATGCAGGTGCATCAAAACCTTAATTCAAACATATAAATGCCCACACCAAGCTCACAGAAAGACGGAATTTTTCACTGCAGAAGGTCTACATTCATGATATCTCACTCGTACTTATGTTAATTCTTTAATGAGCGAGTGAGACCAGAAGACGCCGGCGATTAGCGACCTTAACTCTGTAAGCTCCTTAAATCTTATTCATAAGGAAATATTGGAGGTTTTCCGCATTGCTTGGATTAAAATGTGTGTTAATGGTCTTCATATAGGGTGGGCGATTTAACATTTTAAATTTGAATCGGCTGTAAAAAAAGTACTGATAACCTTCCCTCTGTAAGCTCCTTAAATCTTATTCATAAGGAAATATTGGATGTTGTCCGCTTTGATTGGTTTAAAATTTGTGTTAAAGGTCTTCAAATAGGGAGGGCGATGTAACATTTTAAATTTGAACTAGCTGTAAAAAAATATACTGATAATTTGTTCAAACTTCTGTTTTAGTGGAAAGGTTGAATTTTGTCATTTAATAATGGAATACCATCCGATGCGTTTTTGCTTCGCCCGATGAAGATTGTTTGGCAGGAGAAGAAGAATTTTACCGACAAATCGTGTTTTCAAATAAATATCATATTTATCCCGGTGGCTATGTCAATAAGCAAAATTGCCGCATATGGGGTTCAGAGAACCCACACGTGACTATTGAGAAGCCAATGCATCTACAACGAGATTTTGAGATGGTGGCATCATTGACCCATTTTTCTTCGAAAACGAGCAAGAAACCGCCGTTTCCGCGCCATGCTCAACGAATTTTTGTTTCCAAAAATTCAAGAGAATGACATGGACAACATTTGTTATCAACAAGAAAAGGACACATGTCACACAGTCGCACTGTTTTTGAAAATCGAATAATAAGCCAAAATTGATATGTCAATTGGCCGCCTCGGAGCTGTATAAGTAATTTGAGCCCTTTGGATTATTTTCTGTGGGGAGCCATTAAGGATAAATGTTACGCAAAGCATCCAAAGTCAATTAAAGCGTTGAAACATGAAATCAAAGTTGCCATTAAAGATATTCGACCCAAAACATATACTGCCGAGCTAATTGTGGTAGTCATAATTGATATTGTGTTCCATTATTAAATGACAAAGTTCAACCTTCCAATAAAACCAAAAAATGATCTGTACTCTTTGTTGACAGCATGTTAAAATTTAAAATGTAAAATCGCCCAACCTGTATAAGCTCAAGCTGCCGTTTAAAATTAGGGGAAATTGAAGTGATGACACTACCTTCACTACAGCCTTGTTCGCTTTGGCTTACTAGTGCTATTAAATTTATTATATGGTAATCTGGCAACATTAAAGAGAGTAACATGGCAACATTGTGTCTCTTTGTTTAGATCAAAGAATGTAAAACAACAAGAGCTTTGACTAGCGAATTTGCAAAAATCAGACAAAAAATCTATAAATGATATCTAAACCATCTATGAAATATAATTATTCAATTAATTGCTACACATTTGTTATTTGATATAATTATATATTTATTCCATTTCGAACACATAAAGAGATAATTGAACAACGAAAGGTTTTATCAGCGAATTCGTCAAAAGCGGGCAATAAAAAACTAAAAATTGTAATAATGAATGAACATTAAAAAATCAATTAATTTCTACGCTTTCTGCTTTGTAAATTTGTTTTAATTTTTTTTAGCTAACAGTTTGAATTATTTTATAGTTTCACTTGCGCATTTCGTGCAGATGTACCTAATATAAATTCGCCGAGGAGACATCTTATTGTTTGATTATTTTCTAGTATACATAACCAAAAACAAAGGTTGTTATAAAGCAGGGTGTGTCATGTTTGATTTTTTGTCATGACATAGCCATCGTTGCATTCTGCAAAGGCAAACCGTAGATGGCGCTGCGGTTAAAGATCAACTGTCCGATGTTCACCATGCGTGGCATAATATTATATTGGCATTTACCTAGATAACAGAAGCCGCAGTCAAAAAAACAATTTTTTTCTACATTAGATATAACTCGTAAGTCTCGGCACACGTGTCATGGCTTAAAAGCAAGCTTGTTTATGAAAAAATAAAGAATGGGTCCAAAGTTTGGCGCCACTTATTATAAAGGTATAATAATTTCTGAATTGTCGCCGCCTGATCCGATGTGCCTTTCACATAGTTACAGTCTGCACCCTTTTACAAAATAACTGTAAAAGCGTGTGATCGAACACTTACAAGATTTGCTTTTATAGACCCTTAACGTTGGGCGCCAATTAAATAAAATGTAGGTTAACAGCGTTTTTGTTTTGGTTAATGAGTTTTTGCAAATAATATTTTAAAATTGATTGTTCCCCACACTTTGTGTAACTGAAAGTGTGCGCAGCTAGAGAGAGAACGTAAAAGAATAAACTTTAGCTTCGAAATGTTTTCTCCATCAAATACATAGTTATTGAATTTTGGATGAAAATCGTGAATCACCGTGTGAATTTTCCTAAAATACAAAATGAAAATATAAGAGATCATAAAAAAATCAAACGCGGCCAACTTGAAGACGAACCGCAATGTAGTAAAAGTTTTTTAGCCCATTTCTACTCGTATATAAGGGATCTGCCTCGACATTCGGGGGAAGAAGTTCTGGGGGTTAGCTCGGACAGACAATTGCAGATATGCGACATGTCATGTGGCCCCTGATGCGAGCGAGACATAAAGTCCGGGACGTTGCCATCAATTCGTGCACAGAAATATAAAGAGCCAGAATCACGTGCGTCGGCCTAGTTAGCGTTTTTCCTCTGGTTAAATGTCCTAGGAATGTTCCACTAGAACTACATCAAGCTGTAGCTGGACACTGCCGCTGCGACTTCATTAGCGTGAATGTTGTTCAGACCTGCTTCGTAGTTAAGATGATCTAAAGGCTCCGCCTTGTTAAGCTGAACTCTCTCTCTCTCTCTTTCTCTAGATCAAGGATGACAAAACTGATTTACCTAGGTGGATGTATGTATTCTGCCCAGAAGATGGTGGTGGGGATGACTACTGCAAAAACCAAAGACATTCAAGCAGCTGCTGCTTTGATAAGAAGAAACGAGGACCTTGCCCCACTTTGCATCTAATCAAAGAAAGCTGTTCCAGGAAACTCAAAAAAGACAGTCCAATGTGACCCAAAGTATGTTGAGTTAGTTGGTGCCAAAATGAGATCATATAAACACCGGGCTTACAATATCAAGCAGTTAAAGTACAATTCCTTCGCAAAAAAGTAGGACTTGGAACTAATATGAAGTGGAACTATTCTATATACTTGATTTATTTTATATTAGATCGACCTTGTACGAATTTATCATTGCCGTATTATATATTCATTAGCGATTTATTAAAGCCCAAACATCAGAGGAGTTTTACACAAGGTTGGGCGCCAGCTTAAGCTAACAAATAACTAACAACCCACAATTCATAAAACTTTAAAGGCGGATTCAAACTAGTTAGTATAATTTAACTTACCTGTCTATTCCGTTCATCTGTTATACGTGATATCTGTATTTTCTTTCTACCCATGTTTGCAGCTGTATCGGCAACAATCCTTTGGAATTTTTCCTCTGCTCCTTATGATTAACCAATATTGTTGGTTTTTTGCTTTGTTTTTTTCTACTTAGAAATTTCTTTCTATATAATATGTATTTCAAAAATATATTAAAGCTTTTTTGTGTGTTCGCGCAATGGCTTCTTCTCTAGGACCACTTAGACGAGGGTCTTCTTTGTCAAGAGTAAAGAAGAGAAAAGCACGACAATGTCTTTTTTATCCTGTGACAAAGACAACAGACTGGTTTTTCGTTTTTCCAAAATTTGTAGAAATCGAAAATAGATGGGTTTTTATAAAAACCGTTGTTATGTGTAAATATTGTTTGGAAAATTTAAATCTCTTTGTTGCATCATTTACTTTCGCAAAAGTAGGTATGTTTCGAAGCCACACTGAGTGTTCGGCTGCTGCTGTAGCGTAACGCTTCAAAAAAGCGTCATTACTTAGTTTTCCGCTATAAGTTCTCTTTAAAAATGTTGTGTGGACGGTAGAATTGTTGCCGGTTTCCTTAATGTGTGTTCTATTGTTGAAAAAAGTTTCTGTAAAGACAATGGAATAGAGAGAGAAAAATATTATTAATTTAAACGAGTTTGAAATAACATATTTTTTTTTTGAGAGTTTTAAAGGGAAGTAATACAACTTTTAAAATACAGGTATAAAGAAAACTTTAAATTGAAACCTTTCCTTAGAAATTGGAAATAAGGGGGTATGGGCACACGGAGCCTAGAATTAAATTAATGAATACTTAAAGGCCTTACCATTAGTACTATTTAAGCAGACAATATCCTTTTGATACACTTAAGCCACTGAAGCTTGTGCACATACATGTGTTTTTAGCATACATGTTTATTTTAGACATATGAGGGAGTCTATGTAAAGTTATTTCAACATGTTATGGATCCCTTGCAGTTTTCATTCAAGTACATTGGCAATACTCGTATAGCAATACTCGTAGTAAAAAGCTAAACACTCACAGCATGTCAGTTTTTAAAGGAAATGTCTTCCGTTGGGCGCCACATAATGTCAACATGTTAAAGAATTTTTGCAAGTCGGACGCCACTTATGGGAATCTACAGTTTAACATTTGCGTCTAGAAACTCGAGCATTAAGCCCCATTTCTAAAAATAACCACTTTAAAAATTGAAACACTTATACAATGTGAAAAATTATACATGTCATGCGTCACCACTTTGAAGAACCAATCGGAATATTTATAATTTGGGAGCCCTTTAGACACTTAGTGGGCGCAATTGCCAGTGTAAAAGACAAGACACCTAACTATTTGTGTTGGACGTCCCCACTTGTTAGATTTTAACTGTTTGCCGAATATCTGTAAGTTTCAGTCACCAGTATACAATTTTAAACAATAAATCAATATCAGCTAAATGAAGAAATTTCGCTTTTAAGGAGAACATTCTCTCTAAAGGATGTTCTTTGTCAAAATATCCATTAGTTGGGTGCCAATAAAGGATTCTCCTGCGTTGGTCGCCAGTTTTAAAAACTTCCTGTATAAAAGGTTTAACAGGCATACTGCGCCGGCTTATTAAAGAACTTTCGCTCTATAAGTTGGTCGCTATAAGAAACCGTATATCATGGAGCGCCACTTGTAAGAATTTACACTATATGAGGTAACATGCTCACTTAATATCAGGCAGTGTGGAATATCTATTAGTTGGGCGCCAATGAAGCACTCTCTCACGTTGGTAGCCAGTTGTGAGAACTGGCAGTATAAAGGGCCAACAGTCATTCAACGCCGGCTAATCAAAGAAATTTCGCACTTATATCACTCGCACTTATAAGTATTTTAATCATAAATATTTAAACGCTTTGCGGAATGCAATGAGGGGAATTTTTTGAAAACTACCTCAATAAAAGCTGAAACTCTCACTCAATGCTATGTTATCTACGAATTTTCTCGCGATGAGCGCTACTTATCAGAATCATCGATATTTTCATCCGGTCACTACTATCCATAAGTAGGACGCCAATAAGATTTTCGCACTTTAAAAGGTTAAACATTCGCACAATGTCAGGTAAATAAAAAAAAACTTGTGAAAATTGCCAGTACAGAAGGTTTAACACTCGCACATTGTCAGATTAATGAAGAAATTTCTTACGTTGGTCGCCACTTATAAAAATCATCTATACTCGTATATTTATGATTTACGGTTTATCCATTAGTTGGGCGCCACTGAGGAATTTGCTTACGCTCTGTCATTTAAGAAAAATGAGCGTCAATTTCAAAATTATCAATATTTTAACCTATGCGGAATATCCATAAGTTGGGAGCCATTATTCAAAATTGTGAGGGAACCAAGTATAAACCGTAGACTGTATTTTGAAGTAACGTTTGTTCGTTCTTACTAAAAACAATTTTTTACAAATTAAAGTAAAATACATGGAACGGCTCATATCAATGTACTCCTACTTCCAGGGTTCCAATTATGTTGGTCACCATATGTATGTGTGTGAGAATGTTTGAATCAAACGATTTTTTTCAAAGTTTACGGTTAAATAAACAAGTTCAATGAACTTAATTATCTATTTCCTTTACCTCTGGAACTCACACCAGCTTCTGCTTTTCCTCCACCACCAACGACTCCCCAGCTCCACAAACTTGTCGTCATGCTTTCATTGTCAATACCCTAAATCGTATAATTTATTTATACGATCGTAGAACAGGAATACCAAAAGAGGATAACACAACATGCAATTGACCTAAATAAGTCCTACGGCTTGTAGGTGTTCTGCAGAGTTGTCACTTTTTAAAGTCATACAAGCATGACGAGGCAGTTCATCCTTTAATTTGAGTCACTTTCAGTTTGGGTGTTGCTAACATTGTTACACTGTGTGGCGCTTTGTCTTATTACTTCGAATGTATGATAATTTTTTAAATTTTAATTGGTTCGGTGACAGGTATACTGGCAATTGCTGAGTAAAGTTTGAAATTATGTTTTCAACCGTGTGGATACAGAGAGTTAATATATACAGGAGCACCCGTTTTTTAAAAAGCTTCATTACAGCTGAACTTCAGTTTAATGTAAAAAGGCGGGAGTAAATATTTGGCCGCTGTTGGTGAAGGGTTCGAATTTGGCCCTAAGAATTAAACTGAGAAAGAAGATTCCCATTGAAAGGCAATTTTCCGAAAAAATAAACAAATTAACAATTTGATAGGGAAAAACATATTTCTGTACGTTGGGCGCCACTTTATAGGAACCATGGGTTAACTATTACTCAAGAGAGGAAATTTACATAAATTTAAATTTGATTCGGTGTCTTGTCAATCATGTTTCGGCCAGGACAATGGAATCTAAATCTAAAACCTTTCCCGTTTCAAACCTTTCCCGTAACAAAGCTACAATTTCTGAAGACACAAGGTGGCGCAAAATTACACACCCTATCGAAAGATTTTATAAATTTGGCAAAAGGCGTCAATGATATTTGCGAAATAGATAGGTGCAGAATAAAAACAGACAAACAATAGAGCGCAATACTTCGCCAGAGTGAACATTTTTTTTGGCAACATTCGGTAGTCGTTGTTGGCACAGATTGAGTTTCGACTTAGGCGGTTACGTCAGTAAGCAAAATCTTCGTTTCGGGGCATTGAAAGTCCGCGTGTGAATCTCGGAGAGCTTTTAAAACCCCTCAAAGCCAGTGTGGTGCGGCATTCACTCAGGTGGAGTGATAGAGCCGTAGTTTTTTTGGAATGCCACCAGTAATGCGGTCACTGTTACTGGCGAATGCTGCTGTGACATGATATACGCTTGCTTACTGCTGTAGTTGGATAAGCGGGGTTTGGTGAACACGTGGTTGCAACAAGACGCTGCAACTACATACACATCATTAGCTACGATGGATATAGTAAAGAAGGCGTTTTCTGGTTGCGTATTCTTTCATTTTGGCGTTTAAACATTGCCAACACTGGCGGCAGCCACTAGACGGACTTAACAAAACAATTTTGAAATTTTCATTACTCAACATTATGTTTTAAGTAAAAAACTTATTCAAAAACAAATTTGATATTTTAATTTTTGCGCCAAATGTGTATCAACACTGGCGGCACTTGATGGACTTAACAAAATAATTGTAAAGGTCCAAATAAAGATTTCCATTAATCAAACTCTTTTTTTTTTGTTAAAAATTTGCTTATTTGGGAATGAATTAAAAAAAATTATAAACCTTTGAAAAAATTATTTAAAATTTTAATTATGTTGAACAGTAAAAGAATTTTTAAATTACATTGCTTTAAATAGTGTATCTGGCAAATGCCGACTGTCATTATCCACTGTTGCATACGTTTTCTAAAGTTATCATAAACTCTAGCAAGCATGTCGACTGGTATTCTGCCAATTTCAGCCTCAACATTGTTATTTAGGTCTTCCAAGGTGTTGGGACGGTTGATATACACCTTCGACTTCAGGTTACCCCTACGGAAAAAATGGCATGAGGCTAAGTCTGGTGAGCGTGCCGGCCAGTTTACATCGCCACTCAACGAGATAAGCCGATCAGGAAACATTTTCCCCGAACAATTCATGGTAACCCTTGATGAGTGTGCAGTTTCACCATTCTGTTAGATCCATGCATTCCTTTAATTGCATTGCTTCGAGAGCCGACTGAAAAATATCGTGTATCATAGTCAAGTACCGTCTGGAAATACCAAGAGCAAGTGATTGCTTCCGAGCAGAGCACTTCCGAGATTGCAGTACTGCTGCTCTAACTCTCTCGATGTTTTTGGTGTTGTAATCCTTCTCTCAGGTCCCATGACACATTCCCTGCTGTTCTTTATAAAGTTACCCAATTTACAATTGGTTGCCGTCCAGGAACACGTCCGCGTGGGGGAACTGCGAATAGTAAACGAAAAGCACACTGCACTGCAATGATCGAGTGCGCATTTGAAAAATACGCTTCAACACAAAATGACCTATTCTCACGTGTGCAATGCATGATGGCAACTGAAAGACAATACAAGAATACAAATCTCCCGTCAGCCACTGTAAGCCACGCATACTCTCCACTATCTTTAACCAACAGTGCCGCCACAACCTGCAGTGCAAAAAAGCAATTTACAGCTTTCCACTGTATCCTGTATTATTAATTTTGAGCGACCTTGAAGTAAGAACCGGAAAAGCTTATAACTTTTCAAAAAAGGTATTAAATTTAAATCTCTTCGTCATTCTGGGAAGTGACTTACATAATAGCTTTTACAAGTTTTGAATATTAGGTACTGCGCTGCACTTTCGTCGGCATCTTCTCCTTGAATTTTTTTTCACGTATCGTACCGTGGATGGCTCAAATTAAGTAAAATAAAGCATAAGCAATCTGTAACCAATTCTGTAAAATTTGTATATATTTATATTTTCTTTTATTCTGGCCCCTACAAAGGTCCCCTTAGCTCCTTAAGTCGAATTTAGTATATAACGGTGCGAATGTACCACTCCAACCCATGTTTTGTTATTAAGGTCCCCCTAGAAATAAGAACAATGTCAACAACAAGCAACATATTAAATCACATCATGCTCAAAACTTCTCATGCTACGTTATGAACGACCAATTACCCAACCTTTATAATTTAGACCAACTCTGTATATTTACCCACACAAGGGTCCGACCCATTCAAAATCCTGACGCTCCCACAGCCACGTATTAAGCCCGATCTGGAATTTATTTAAAATAGTGCATTATAAGCAACCTTGGTAAAATTGGACTATTTCTGGGTATATTTTACCCAGAAAGGTAAGGGATTAATGCCTAAGTGGACTATCCTACACGGTTTGGGCCTTTGACTGATTTGGGATTTAGCTAAAATATCAAATGAAATACTTTGTGTTTTAAGATTCCCAAAAGTTAATTTGAAGAACAGAAACAATAACTTTGTGTTATCAAGATTCTGAATGTGGGTTAGCCCACTCTGACATTAATCGCCTAAAATAACTGACGCAATGGAAAATTTCCAATTACATCTTAACAATTTGCGTAACTTGCCGCCTCCTACTCCCTCCCAGACGAAAATCGTGTTTAGTTACCCAGATTATTTATGAAGAAAGAAAAAATCTTTGGACGACTATCTCGGGCAGAGCTTATGGGAATTTAATATAAAATATTACGTATACGCCATTGATGTTTTTGAAACATTACGTCTCAGATATGAAAACATATGCATATATCTTTGTATCGTATGTGTATGTATGAATTTAAGTACATACATTACTTACACATTTATTTACTTATTTAAATTCTTACATATCGTTCTTGCTCAACAAAAAGGTATTAACTCAAATTGTCAAATGTTCAGTTGAGACAAAAAACTGTTTGTTTACACTCTTGAAAAACTCTTAAGTACAAAAGAAGTTTCTGTTCTTTATTGGCGAAAACGATGGTCAATTTTTGCTATGGGTAAAGATAATCTGTTTATGATGTTTTCTTCAAAAAAATAAATACATGAATTTTTAAAATGTTGAGTTAATACCCTATTGAACGAACAAGTGCCATATGTGTATTTATTCATTACAAAATTCATTGTACGTTTATTTCTGTTGCGAAGGTAAAGCGGAAATGAAAACGGATATATTTATTTTTTTTATTTTGCACATAAGCTCTCCTGCTGAGATGTACTTTGAATTTCCGTCCATTGCACACATGTATTGGTTGTTACAAACACACTTACAGCTACGCACTTACGCACACAAGCATGTAGAAACTTCCCCCGATAACAGCTTAAATGACTTAAAGGCATTCATTTACTTTTGTTCCGCCGTTTTTCTGTTTTTTTTATTTTTGGGGAAAAAATATTTTGTTTTTGACCAAACAAAAGTAATGGGAAATATGAAAAACTTTGGGCCTTGTTTCACAACTTGTCGTTGTATGATTTCCACAATATTGCTGTGATTTTTCCTTTGCTTTGCTTTACTTTGTCTGCGTGTGTGTGTGTGTAGGACCCGGACTAACTTGGGGTTTGTTTGGGAGGACTTCTCCAACCGTTGCTACCGAGTGTTATAGAGATTCCTTTTGCATTGTTGTTTCCCATGGTGGCAGGCAGGCGGGCATACCATTACATGCTTATCAAATTGCCAACAACAAGAGCAACACGGCACAATGAAAAGACGTAACAACAACAAAAAAGCAAAACATTTGAACTTGTTTGTTGTAACGACCTACGCAATCAAAATTGTATTAACATTTTTCTGACGCTGCTTCTGCTGTTGCTACTTTGTCTCGGTTGCTTAGTAAACATTTTGTTGTTCGGCTGTTTTCTTTTTAGCCGGCAGTAATTTCCCCACATAGGGTGACCAGGTTAAGAAATGAAGGCGGCTGAAACCAATAGATTTTCCAGGGCAATAGTAGAACAGATAAAGTGAAGGAGATGCGAAATAAAATGTAATTTGACAACTGACTCTTGACAGGGTTTCTTTTCAAAAAAAACGTTTAATCTATGAAAAATAAGGGCTTAGATAAAAGTGAATTAAAAGAAATTAATTTGTTACCTACAGCTGAGGAAGGGTCATCTAAATTCCATGAAATATGTAAAATTCATCTTGGAAAGTCATTCCCATTCCCTCTGCCTAGATAGTGGCATACACACTATATGTAGACTGAAGTCTGCTCTAGAAGCCACACTTCTTTAGATCAGATCTAGCTCAAAATTTCTGTACTACACTATGAGAGATCTATACCCTCTCCTAGCGAAATTAAATCATTTTGGTCCAAGTTTCAATTGATCCCCATACAAAGTCACATGTTAAATCAAACACGGCTGCAATTAAGTAAATTACATTATGAGCGACCCACAACAAATTCTGTATCGATTCCATTTTATCGTTATATGTTTTGGAATAGCCCACTAACAAAGGATAATCCCGGTGTGAGAACGTTTCACATTTAGTGCTGTTCAAAGTGTAAAAATTCAGATTTTAGCTTGACGAGGAGATGAATAACAATTGGGTGCTGTGACCCTTAAAGAGAAAAGATGAAAAAGGATCTTTAACCCTTTAACCAAAGGTCGGACCTTGAACTGGTTACCGCCCGGTAAACCTGAAATAATGTTGAAGCTATAGCGCATCGTGTTTAATGCTTAATGGCGTGGAACCCGGTAAACTATAACCGATTTTGCATCTACAGCTAGAGCAACGTTTTTTTCAATTGTTCAAAATTTGTAAGATTTTGACCGTGCATATGCCTATAGGGTCTCGAGCCCTGGGGGTTCTAAATCAGAAAATATGGATACTCAAATAAAAGAACATTTTATTACGAATCCAAATGCGTGTACAAATTATTTGTACCAGAACAGAAAAGTATTTGATGCATCAGTACTATCGGTTCGTTATTCACAAACAACGAATAATAATGGCTTATGAGGGATTGTATGTTTGGAAATACGAGAACATTTTATGTAGTGCAGTTCTGAATGATGGATACGACTGTTTTTGGCCCACACCTAATGGACTCTAACAAAAGTGGAAGCAGGGAAGGAATGTTGTACAGTTTTTTTAATCCTTGTTTTAAGTTAAAAAAAAACTAAGTCCTTGAAAAAAATGGCTGATTTGAAGGAGTTAAGCAGTTTTGCTCGATACTCCACTTAAGCTTAATTTAAACAGTAAAAAAATCATATTAAAAATATTTCGACCCACGTCTTCCGTTAAACATTTGGTTCAAGAAACTGCCGAAGAGAGCCAATGGTTTGAGTAAAGTTACCGGTATCTTGGTAAATGAAATGTTGCAAAAATTTGAATGAAAATTTCAAATTCCAGTAACCTAGCTCACACTGCCCGGTCTCAAGCTATTCTAAGAACAGAATAATGTCGCACACCACCCAAAAAACCGAAAAATAATGGAGTTGTAGGAATTACAAAAAGTATGTACCTCGAGATTAGAAACAGTGCGCCTGGCCACTCCAATCCATATTTGATTTATACATTCATTTATACATACATTTCGGAAACTCTTACATAAATGAAATGTTTATTATAATTTCATAAAATTCGCTTAACTAAAGTAGTTACTTGATTATTTAGCAAAACAACACAGAAACGAATAAAAAACCTGCCACTGTGAACTTGAAGACGTTAAAGTGAGCATTGAGAAAATGAAAAGTATACTTTTGGGATGAATAAATAATAAATCGCCAACTGCAAAATAACGGAGAGAGACACATTAAAATGAACTCAAGTGGCATTTTTAAATTTAATATGATTCAAACCAAAGAAATCAAATAATACAAATTTAAATTAAATTTCAAAATTTTACAATCGCCAAAAGACGAAATGATTTCCATAAAATACAATATTGCATTAAGAGGTGATTCTTAATAAATTCGCTTATTCATTTAAAAATCATGGCATACTTTAGAGCAATCGAAACAAAAAAAATTGCCTACTTCTGGGGAGAATTGCATAACTTCCTTCAAGCAATTGCCTATTTTTAATGTCAATTTCAAGAACGACTTAAAAAAGGAAATTATTTTGTTATTAGATGGTTGTTGAGATATGAGATTGATGTTTATCTTAAACATTCATTAAATTAGACAGGTAGTATAGAGGAAAAAGAGGAGTTTTAGTTAGCATTGCATACTTTGCGACAATGTTATCTCACATTACCTCACTTCAGCAAGCTGTAAGACACTGATTGCACTGTTTCAGGCTTTACTACGTTACGTACGATGTTACTAATGAAATTTGATCCTTTTACTAATTAACGTGACCTACTTGGGGTGTTTTTACCTTAGTCAGATGTCCAATAAGTCTAGAATTACTTAATCACTGAATATGAGATGGAGAAAGAAAAAGTCGAGGTGAAGTTTGCAACGATAGTTCGAAGTTTATTGTGAACAATGGGCAACAACATCAGAAAATTAACCACAAGAATTCTGTAGATTTCGAACGTCTTTCGTGATGTCAAAATTATATACGGCTGGTCAGCAGAAGAAATGCGTGTGCCTTATAAATGAAATCAGCTAAGTTGGGTGAGGAAATGAATTTAACCCATATTAGAACATAGGCAATTTATTGTTCTCCTGAAAATAGGCAACATTAAATGAAACGAAAATGTACAGATATTCATAAGAGTTTCTTTTATGTATTATATATTCTAGAAATGATAACCGCATGGGTAGAAAATGCGACATCAGTGCCGTCTCAAGGGGGCGTGGCCACATACACCCTGAACTTAAGAAGACAATATCTCATGAACTAATAAAGATTAATGATGCTATTTGATTCCAGTGATGTTAGCATGGATCGAAACACATTCTGGAGAAAAAGTGGGCGCTGCCACGCCATTTAAACAATTCACATTTACGGAAAAAGTAAAGCACTGATCGTTATAAAATTTTAACAAAATAAAATCCAATGATAGAAAATTGTTTATGACAAGAAGACGTGACTCCGTCCACACAAGCCTGAAATCAAAAGGACTATATTTCATAAACTTATAGAGATATGACAATGAAAATTGGCACGGATCGAAACACATTCTGGCTCATGCAACGCTGAACTTTTATAGGATATAACTCGTAAACTAACACCGATATGACCATAGAAGTTGGTACATATGATGTTAGTATGGAACACATCCTGATTTGGCACCCAATGAGTTCTTCTATTTCCTTCACATCAATATATATATATATATATATATATATATATATATATATATATATATATATATATATATATATATATATATATATATATATATATATATATATATATATATATATATATATATATATATATATATATATATATATATATATATATCTGAGTTCACCGATTTTTACTCTTACCACATTGAAAATCACACAAGCGTTTTTCATTCCATTCAGACGTGAGAGATTCGGATGCAGCACAGTGCTTCAATTAGAATTATTTTCTTCCAGGACGTTATTCCCCCACCCCCAATACAATAGACAACACAAGCCAACTTTCTAACCATCGTATAGTGATTGCCAAACATCGTTCAATTTTAAAATACAGCATAAATTGAAAGACCATAATCGATTGGAATACATTGGTCTGACATTCTAAGCTACTGAACATGTGTAACCCACAACAAGAGCTTTAAACAAAACACACAATGTCATAGAGACAAGCATATGTACGTACTTATTGTGTCTTTGTCAGTACATATTTATTTGTGTAATACATGTTGTATTTATGTCATTTCCCTTCCCGAAACATATAACAATAGCCAAGAGTGGAAGGGGACGATATGCCATTTAATGGAGATATTAAATCCCCCCCCCCTCAACAAAATGGATGTTGTACAGAAACATAACTGCCGAAAACATGGCTTTTTGCAAAACGTGGCGGTGGGTGGGTGGCAAAATCCCCACTGACCTTTCCAACCTTCTCCCACTTTCGATATGGGAAGGCGGACGGAGGGACATGCAACAAATCAAACGACAACGAAATAAAATTAAAAATTATTATTGATTTTCCCTGCTACAGCTGTGCGAATCAACGTTCTCACAGACATATGTTTGTTCATGTTTTTTTTTAATTCTGTCTCGTCCGAATGCATGACACGAAAAAAGTTCATAATCGTACGAGGAAGGTTTATTAATTAAGGGTAACCTCTTGATGTTTTCCACCAAAGCATAGATTATATCGAGCCCATACCGCTAAGAAGACGTAAGCGCCACCTGCTTTTAATAAACATCGAAAAAACATTGTACAAAGCTCTCAGGCTTAAATATAAAAATTTAAATATTTATATTTACAAAAATATAGCAAATTCATTGTAAAAAAAACATTTCCTTCAAAACTTTATTTTTGGCGCTTATATTTGACAGCTGCAGAATGCAAACAGAAAAATAATATAGTGCTATAGGTCAAACTAATGATTTCTTTCACTCACAATTATTTTATTTAGTTAAAAAGTTATCCAAAATCAAATTGGATGATTATTTTGCCCCACCTTGTATCTATGTGATTAAATTTGGGTGAATTCAACGGGATAAAAAATTAAGGAGAAGTCCTACAATGCCAAGTTCATAGGCATATTTAAGCCCATGTTTCTATCCAACACTTAATTCAGTAGAAACCAAAAAATCGAAAAAAAATATTCAAAACTAGCAGTAGCAAGCTAAAAGTACTTGTGTAAAAAGTACACTATGCTTTTTATTATTTGTGGTCAAACCATGTCTTAATTAGAGATTAATATTGGAACTGTGTCGAAACAAACGGCCTCTATGATCCTAGCAAATGTTTACCTATAAACATGATCACCTAAATATTTTAATATGTCGCTTCTTTTCAAAATATTCAAGTATTTTCATGATCTGCTTGAAATATGCGCTCGAACGCATGAACCTAGGGGCCCAAAGAAGGTATTATGGACTAAAATAATTTAAGCAATTTTCGGACAAAAACAAATATACAAGATCGAGGTAAAATTGAGAATCGAGCGCTAGACAACGGACCATACCATTTACTAGGAATTACCTAGCATTAACTAGCATTTACATGTGAGTAATTAAAATTTAGTTTCAGTACAAATCCAAATATGACGTTATTTTAAATGTCAGCCTCAGATTGCCGATTGGAACCAAGAGACCGCAAGTCAAAACATGTGCCAGATAGTAAATATGAAGTGAATGACGACTTACAAAAGGCAATGCAACAAACATGGATTTTATTTTAAGAAATGACTGAAACTAAGACTCATCAGACCAACGAAACCTTATGGTCAAAACAATCGATCAATAGTATTTATAGACAAATGGATACCCCCGTTAAGTAACTTTCGTTACAAGGCAAGGAAATCGAAAAAGGTATTGATACTTTGTGTCGACACTTTTTAGTTGACAGTTTTTGGCTCGATGTTTTACCCAATAAATTCTAAACAGAACCTTCTTAAACACATTAACGTTATTTTTGCAAGAACATTTAGTATAACCAGGTAGATTCGTGTATAGTTTATTACACTTAGCTTTGCACACATTTCAGTTTTCCAATTTGTTGATAAATTGTGCTATGCGAACAGGGTCTTTCCTTGCCATGTGTACGGACTATTCGATATCGATACTTATGGCATTGCAAAATTTGGCTACGATACAGATGGGTTACTAATACTTTACGATTAAGTACTTAATAAGTACCGCTAGTCCAATAAGGAATTTGTTTCTAGAAACCTGAGGGGAAAAATACGAACTAAAAAAACCTTTAAATCATGTTTAAATTCTTCTGAAAATTGTTCACTGGGCTATTGCATTTTTGGAATGTCTACAGTATGATATTTTTTTACTTTTAACAATACGTGCCTCCAAATGGCAACTTTGCACCACTTTCGGAACGACCCTCGCATGTCATCATCCTTTAACGCCTCCTTGTTGCTGCGCGGCGGTTTTTCCGGCTCTAAACCTATTAAGTACATACTACATATACACACACACATATACAAACACTACAAAACTGATTACCGCATAGGAAGGAAAAACCCCTCCAATATGAGGAAAGCCTTGGAATACCAGAATTTCTTCTTAAAAAGAAGAAGAGTAGAACAAAAACACACACACACAAACGTCATGATGTCTTCAATTTCTCCAATACATTCAGACAAACTGGTACACATAAAAAACGTTTGAGTTCCTGGCGACTTCGTCACAGTGTGTGTGTGTGTGTGTGTGTGTATGGTGCCTTTGCTCGTACCAGAGGAACACTATTCAGGTCGAATATGAAAATGTCTCCTCCCTCTCCTTACCCTCCCACCCTCTGATGGTAGCTGTCGTATAAGAAAGTGGTAAAAGTCAATGGTCGTGAATAAATTATTGTGTGTTTGTGTATGTACGCTTATTTCGTAAAAAAACACACTTCATACACGTTTTCACACACACTTTCTCTCACTTTCTCGCTTTCGCTCTCTCTCTCTTAGCTAGTGGCTATAATACATTAATTTACCTCAAGGTGA
Source organism: Hydrotaea diabolus (assembly GCA_963513945.1). Classification (NCBI taxonomy): domain Eukaryota; kingdom Metazoa; phylum Arthropoda; class Insecta; order Diptera; family Muscidae; genus Hydrotaea; species Hydrotaea diabolus. The sequence goes on from OY740720.1 coordinate 76,468,815, forward strand.
AGGTTGCAATCCTGTCGGGGTTTTTTTTGCTTCAGTATTTGGTTTTTTCCTTTCTGTCGTTTGGTATGTAAATCTTTTTTAAACCATAAATTTGAACATTATACCATTGTTGTCGTAGCCATTTCCATACATGTTTTTCATTATCGCTTTCTCCCTCTCGTTCTCTCTCTCTGAGTTCTTCTTCATCTATGCATTTTATTAACTATTTTTTGTTTGCTGGTCGCTGTGTATACGAATAAAAAAGTGTGTGCCTTTTATAAATATTTGCTGCGGTTATGTTATTGATTTTGTTGGTTATTTCTTTCCGTCTGTGGCGGGTTTTTTTTTATGAGCTATCTATTTGTAGAAAGGGTAAATCCCAGCAATTTGTGTGGGAGAATAAAAGTGTTGACCCCCAAAAGTATACTTTAATTGATGAAATTAAGTTAACCCTGAACGTATGCTTTAATTATGGTAATTTTTTCCACGCGACCACATAATATATTTAGAAGCACACGTTTCAAGTGGGTTTTTATTGGAAAAAACAGAAAGGATAGTCTAGTGATCTATCTGTTTATTAGCCATTTAAATTAGATCTTGATTGATGAATGACATCAAGACTTTATTTTAGACAGAACTCTTAATACCAAGTAATACTCGTATTGCGAGTAAGACAACAATAAAAAATATTTACTAACTACGTTTAAATTAAAGACGTTTCGAATTTTTTTAACCAGTCATCACCAGATAGGACGAAAGAACGTCTATGCACAGATGTGAAAAATGTTCAAGAATAAATAAAGAGTGGTTTTTTAACCGATAGAAATCAAAAATTTTAAAATATATCACCAAAAATTCACTTTTAATTAAATATTTTATTCTTGTTCAATACATAAATACATGTGCGCCAAAAACAGCACGAATTTGTCTATAGATTGCGCAAATCTACACACAAAGAATAGATTTGTTGTCACAACCGAATTCATTGCCAACTGAATGATTGTGGTTCGGTGTACTCCAAGTATGCGATTAGTTTAACCGAATGTTGGTTTGTCTACTATAAAATTTAGTACACGCTTAATTCGGTAAATTTTTTTGAATATTTTTTATTTGGAATTTAATCAAGATGAAAATGAAATGCTTTAATTTGTGAGTTTAGCGTACTTTTACGGCTGTGTTTGGCATGTTAAGAAAGATATTTTGGTTTTTTGCTTCATATTTTACAGTTTTTGTTAATGTGTTCAGACATGTCGGAACTAATTGTGAACAAATTCTTAAGTGTTTGGCTAAGATGATTTTATATTTCAAATTCTTTTTTTATGTATAGGATGATCCATAGGGTGATTTTCAAAATATAGTTGCCAATATTTGAAGGAAATTATATTCAAAAAATAAATGCCATAAAATGTCCTTTCAAATTACCAATAAAGATTCCACACTTGATTTGAAGTTTTATATTTTTTTTGGTCTGAAAAAATACTTCTAGATGGATCACCCTATACATTCAGAATTTACCAAGACATTAGCCCGGAATTCGGTCAGAAATCGGTTCGAAATGTCGACAAAAATATCAGAATTCCCTCAGAGAAGTTGTTTAGAATTCGTGTCAACCCTCTCATATGTTTGTCGTTCGAACTCGGTAAGAATTCTGATACGAAATCGGAAAATTTTGCCGATTGTCGTACAGAATTCTGAGCGAATTCCGTACGTTTGCTTAGCTGGGTAGTAAGAATGGATAGATATCCTTGAACATAAAAAAATAATGAAAGATTTTTTAATTTGTTTCATGCTGTATTAGGGGAAGTAGAATAAAAAAGTTTGTTGTCTTTACCAGTTGTTGGTACCAATGAACAATTCTAAAAAAAAGTTGTAATCGCAACAACAGGCGGTTCTGACAACCATTTATTTTTACTTCATTTTATCGCTACAACCGAAATGTTAGTTATCAGTTCCATATTATGACCCAATAATTATCTTATAGTATTTTGGACCGAATTTACACCAAGTTTAGTAACATATTATGTTTTCTAGTCTAACCGAATTTCTGTAGCCCGAACCAATTAAAAAGTATACTCAAACAAGTGTACTTTTTACCTAGGTGTCAGTTTCTTTTAATGGAATCTTTTTCCCCTAGGCAAGGTTTGGTAACATAGGTTTAGTAACATATTATGTTTTCTTGTCTAACCGAATTTCTGTAGCCCGAACCAATTGAAAAGTATGCTCAAACAAGTGTAATTTTTACCGAGGTGTCAGTTTCTTTTAATGGAATCTTTTTCCCTTAAGCCGATTTCTCCCATTTACAATCCCAAACAGCTTTTGGCCATAAGCCATCATCATGTAATATTTCAGGATCCTTCGAAAGATAATATGGAGGGACGGCTCGACGGACATGACTAGACCTTTTTAGAATAATACGACGATTACGAATATATATATACTTTATAGGGTCCCAGATCAATATTCTGTGATGTTGCAAACGGAATGACAAATTTCATATACCATCCACCCTTCGGTAGAGGAGAAGAATTTTTTTGGGGGGATTTCTCAATGTGTTTTCGTCTTAAACAACTTTTGAAGTGACCAACATTCAGTCCCACTGCTGTTGCAGCGGGACGGCTCATCGGTACCATATTTGTGTGTAAGGTCTAACTAAACGATCTACTTTTACTTATATATACGAAACGGTTCTACTAGCATCGTATATTGACTACACTTTAAAATCAGATAACAACTCTTGGGAAAAATTGTTTTTTGAACCGTTTTGCAGAGAATCTCTAATATAAACTTTATAAGGTCGCAGGCATTAAGAGGTGTTGCTAACGGCATGAAAAGGTGAATATGCATCCCATCACCATGGTATAAAAACATCGTAGGATATAAACAGAGAAACTGTCGGTTGGCAATCGGATCGGACTACAACAATTCTGTTGGACAAGAAGACCTTCTGTTGCAATCACCAAATGTTAAAAAAAAATGGAAATTCGGTTCGAAATTCGTGAAATGATGTGAAAATATTTGGATTTTAGAATCCACTTTTGTGACACCTAATAGTATTGCTAACGAATATTCGTTGGTACTATGCAAGTTTCAGGAACATAGGAAAGTTTCAGGAACATAAAAACCAAATAAAAAAATTGTAATCATTTTTACTCGTTAAGATGGCCTTTTTACTTACAATTTAAAAACAAGAGATTTCTGAAAGGCTGTAGAAATGTCTTCCTCAAATGCCAAGCGACCCAGTAAAAGTGGACCAAATATAGAAACAAACCAATTTTATTTAATTAAACAAATTTTGATTTAACTAAATTTTTTTTTTGAATGACTTTACTAAATTGACTCTTATATATTAGATAGAATTTATTTTATATCTAAGGTTCCCTTGACAGAAAACTTTAGAGCACGAACCAACATTCGATTAGACTGATAGACGAGAACATCGTACCTAAATTATTCGGTTGCCCAAAAATTTTGATTGGGAAATTTTGATATGGAACACTAGTATGTCGCTTGCTTTAATCGAGCTATCGGATATTATTATTTCTTCAAGGCATATATTTTCAATTAATCTACACACATGTAACCTACTTTTGGCTAGATGAACAAATTAAAACTTGTAGCATACTTTAGGGCTGCTAAAAGTCTTTGATGTGAATTTATAAACCCGTAAGCCAACTAACGACTGCAACTACCGATGGATGACGTTTTCTTTTTAACAATTGATGTAAACAACATTTAAATAATATCTCGAAAAAGTATGTCCCACAAATGTTTAAAATGTTTTGGTATTCAAGAAAGGCACGTTTCACCATGTTTTTGTTCTTCCTATTTCCGGTGCCCTAAAGCTATTTCCTTTAATTATTCCCAACACAAGTTAGCCCAATAAAATGGCAAGATGTTTTATGGCTTAGGGTCAAAACTTGACTTGGTTTCTATATGTCAACGTATCAGCAACAAACACCTCGGTTCGGCCCTCCCCCACCATTCTCTTTAGGTTTATGTGATAACTAAACACTTGACAACAACAAAAAAATACATATACTCAAGTTGCATCACTATTACACACACACACACACAGACAATCAGTCATGCAGGTGAGCATTTGTAGGGTGTTATGAAGACGCTTATGACAACCATACCTGAGAGAGCGACACGGCTTGTTAGCCAACTGTGTCTGTTGGCCACTTAAGCACATGTGTTATCCACAATTGTCTAACAGCAAGCACAAAGAGGGGAAAAACAGAATAGAGGCGACGAAAGCAAGCCAACAACAAACGGAAGGAAAAAGAATCAGTTGTTATGTTTTCCTTTTTACGTTAACTTTTTAGCTAATCCGCTGTGAATCTGCGGATGCACTCACACAAATACCGCAACTGACGCACACTTCCATATGGGCACGTGCACCGGACTTAGTAGTTGTGTGTATGTGTAATTGTCTGGTGGTGTGCATGCATGCTGGCTGTATGAATGGCAAAGTGTTTGCTTGGTGTTGGTGTTATGAAATCCTTCTTATGGCTAAAGGATATGTTTTGATTGTATCCTTTTCAAATACGAGTGAGCGGCAGATAGACGGACAGACAGGCCGACAGATATTTAGGTGAAGAAAACAAACGTCATTTGTTATCACACTCTGTGGTAGAATTTTCCATTTTAATGGTGTGTGCTGCTTTTGTCATTGCATACTTTTAGGAATCAGAGCGCGTACAAAAGAGATGGGGTAGGGCGTGCAATAGGAAGAGCGGGAGACTACAAACACACACAAAGAAATCATACGTGTGAAAATGATGTTGTAGTATGTTGCATTTTCTTTGAAGTCTCACACTTTTTGTTAAAACTAATTGGTCAATTTAGATTTGTCTATGCCTGAGTGCGTGTGTTCGTGATTCTAAGTAGAGTTATGTGATGGATTGCAAAATATTTTTGTAAAGACTAGGCAGGGCTGTAGGAAACGACTGCTTTAAACGGGGAACAAGTTTTCACAGGCAGTGAGGGTACAGTTTTTAAAGCAATTGAGGCATACTATTGGGATTAAACAAATTTGAACAGGTATTTGGCATCAAGATGTTTGTTTGTCATATGCTTTGGTTTGGGGAAATTAAAGGAACGACATAAAATATTTCTAAGGTTATAAAAAAGTAGGAGACTGTATTAACAATTAAATAAATTCACAGACATTCAAAGAGTACGAGGGCGGTTCGGAAAGTTCTTAGCCTAGCACAAAAAGCGCGGTATAAACAGGAAAAAGTTAAGTGTTTTTTTGAAACTTCCATCTCTGCTATGAACACATATAAAATTTCGATCTGGCAACTCCTTCATATAGAAACAGGTGTTCACAAAAGACGCATCCGCGATTTTTTTACAATGGAAAAATTAGAAATGCGTGGTGTCATTAAATATTTACATAAAAAAGGTTTATCGGGACAAGAAATTCATAATGATATGGTGAATGTGTTAGGTGAAAGTGCTCCTTCATATGCAACAGTAAAAAATTGGGTTGCTGAATTTAAACGTGGTCGTACAAGCATTGAAGATGAACCACGTAGTGGACGTCCAAAAACAGCAACAACAACAGAAATTGTAGCCAAAGTGCATGATATGGTATTAAATGATCGACGAATAAAAGTGCGTGAAATAGCTAACATCATGGGCGTCTCAAATGATCGAGTCCATTAGTTTTGCATGAAGATCTACAGATGAATAAGCTTTCTGCAAATTGGTTGCCGCACTTGTTAACAGTCGACCAAAAACGCATAAGAATGAACATTTCTGAAACTTGTTTGGATCGTTTTCAGCGAAATAAAATGGACTTTAAGCGTAACTGTTGATGAGACATGTATCCACCACTATACTCCAGAGACAAAAGAACAATCCGAACAATGGACTGAAGCTGGAGGAAGTGCCCCAAAGAAGGCAAAACAATTCAATCGGCTGGTAAGGTTATGGCAACGGTTTTTTGGGACTCCAAAGGTATTTTATTGATTGACTATCTGCAAAAGGGTAAAACAATAAATTCAGAGTACTATTGCAACCTTTGAGATTAATTAAATGTACAAATTCGAGAAAAACGTCCTGGCTTACAACACAAAAAAATAATTGTTCATCAAGACAACGCACCAGCGCACAAGAGTGTTTTAACAATGGCTAAAATCAACGAATTAAAGTACGAGTTGCTTGACCACCCACCTTATTCTCCTGATTTAGCTCCCAGTGACTTTTACCTGTTCCCAAATCTAAAAAAATTCCTTGCTGGCAAGCGTTTAACCTCAAATGAAGATGCAATTACGTTGTAAACCACTATTTTGAAGAACTTGAGGAAAACTATTTTAATCAAGGTATAGAATTGCTAGATAAGCATTGGACTAAGTGTATTGAAGTTTCAGGAGAATATATTGAAAAATAAAAATAATTTTGAAAAACTAACTATTCTCTTTCATTGATAGGCTAAGAACTTTCCGAACCGCCCTCGTATACTATAGTAAAGGAATATTCCAATTACTGCTCGTATGCATTTCATTTTTTGGCAAACTGTTAAACTATATATTCCGGTCAAACTGTTACACTATCCTTACCAAAGTGCTCAACTATCACGGTCCTTTTTCTTCTATTAGAGTTTTTGGTCAGGCGTGATGTGGTCAGGAGTAGGCATTCCTATGGTACAAGAAACCTAACTAAAATTCAAATCTGGATAAGAACATGTAGAAAAGAGTAGCATAGAGTTACATAATTCGACTAATTGACTTTTGGCGGAAAAAAATTAGAAAAGTTGAATTTTAATCCACACTTTTTTTGCCTTTCTTACTCGATGGATAATAAACATTGTACAAATATTAGAGCGCAAAGCCACAACGACATTATCTGACTTCTGTTGTGTCTTTATCTGACTCATGTTGTGAAATGTGTTAAAAAATAAATGTATTGTTGTTCAATTTTTTTTTGCAAAATACGAGGTATGCTCAACAGGAAAGGCGACAAAAATTTGATGCAAATTCGTTGATCCATTTTTTTCCACAGCCAAACAAACTAAACTAAACTCAGGCAAACTAAACTACTAACATATGTTCGAGACAAGTGCCCGAGTAATTTTAAAATTTTTATTGAACACACCTGGTATATAGAAAAATTTTTTTACAAACATTTTTAATTATTCCTGAAGTGATTATCTTTCCAGAGCATCTTCGCGCTTCCAAACAAATTAACGTGGGGATCATAGTACTCGTATGGCTGTGTGTAAGTCATACTTCTTTTTTTTAAGAGGGTCATAATATTGTTCTGCCCCAACCATATACCCAACAATAGTATGATGATCTTCGATATTTTTTATTTTTTTCTTCGTGTATAAACCGCTCTCGACGAAACTTTGCACATTATGCAGGTTTGGACTGAAGCTATTGAAAATGTCATTGTTTTGGTATTAAACAAAGGCCTTCCCGATTTCAGAATTCGCTGTTCTTGAAGACACTTAAAAACAATTCAGTAAAAATTTTGCATCGATTCATATAACACCCCATAGAAAGGTCTGCCTTGGTTTGAGGCTCAGCTGTTCTGCAAGCCACATTTTAAATCTAATCTTGCTTCAAACGAACATAAGAGCTTTATAACAAACTAAAATAAGTTAATTCCGTTCCGACGAAATTGAAATATTGGAGTAAGTACTTATCTGATGGCATACACTGAGCTCAATAATATCGTATGTAGTCAGTGGTTGAGTGTAAACGAGTAAAAAAAAAATATAGAACAGAACACTGCGGGGATTTGAACTTCAGTGGTAAGACACTTGAACTACAGCCCGTCACAATGGAGGATAGCTGTTTGTTGCTTTTTTCCCCTTTACACACCTTGAAACAATGGATTTAATTTAGGCTGTGAGTAAGAGAGACAGAGTATTCGAAAAAATAATGGCAGCGAAATTTGAAATTGGAGAGAGAACTCAAAATTAATGAAATAGAGATTTCAACCCCAGCCACACATCACGCCGTCATGTGTTTACTTAACATATCATCAGTAAGTAATAACTTTTCATTACTCTTTACCAAAAATTGTTAAGAGTAATGAAAAGTTATTACTTTTCATTACTGTTAAGTTCTTACTACGTTTTTGCGGGGTAACTTTTAATAGCTATAATAATCGTAAATCTTTGAATTGAAACAAAAAAACGCCAGTTCTAAAAACATATTTTATCAATGAGGTACCGTCCGTTAGAAAAGCAAACCTTTAGCAAAAATTTCGTTTTGTAAGCAGCTTCCTTTAACTTTGTGAATATACAAAGTTCGTGTCTACACTTGACTGCAAGGAAGACCTTAAAGAAGAGAAAATGTAAAGCATACTTAATCGAGCGGAATACTTTTCTTTCAAATAGCAAAAATGTTCCTTTTTATGTTTTGGAACAAAACCGATATACCTAGAAATATTTTAGATTCTTGGAAGTTCACTCGTGAGATAACAAACCAAGGCCTTTACAAAAGGTGGATATTGGAAACAAATATTCGCTGATATATTTCTTAGTTAAAATATGCAATAGTATGAGTCGTTAGCTGATTCATACAATTGATGATATTCATGGAGATTTTTTTCAGCATTTTTTAAACTAAGAAGTAAAAATCGTATATTTCTTTCTACTATTTATACTTAAATTTGTTGCCTACAAGTCACCACGGCTAGAAATTAAAATTTAAAGCATATTTTGAAGATTCAACAGAGTTTTTTGTGTTTTTTACACATTTCAGTTTTTTTGTTGCAGATTTTGCAGAATTTTCGACGATATTGGCCATGTTTAATTTGGCAATCCATATAAAATCCACTCTAAAGCTGTTACTTTAAACCTTTCTTAAATATTGTTGGTGGCTTTTATTTACTAAAAATATGTTGAAAATACGAGACTATACGAGACTAAATAGTTTGTTTTGAATGTTTTAATTTTAACGAAATAACTGATTCAACAACAACGATACGAGTAATATGGATAAGTGGAGTTTCTTAGTTTCGTTTTTTAAACTTACTTTTTTTTAATGTTATTTTCAACATATTTTTTGTAAATAAAAAAGTTTAAGTGTTTTCAACGATTTAATAAGGTTTCAAAAGGCGTATGAGGTTATAGGCGAATAATCCTCATCTATGTTTTAATTTTAATATATTCAGCCTTTTTTTTAATCAAACATTTATAAAGTGTCATGGAAAATAAAAATAGAGGAACTGAAGACTATAAAGTTTTCTCTCAATTCCTTAAAAGTTGTGAAACAAATAGCATCATGCCTCAATATAAGTTTAATATTAATATTGAATACAAAGAAAGGCGCTTTTGCTTCCGGGGAGTTTCTAAATGTGGTCGAAATGTTTGCATAGTTTTAGGAAATCAAGTATATTTTTCGGGGTATGATTGGTTTTTGCATCGAGAACTAAACAAGTATATAAAGTGATCTATTTGTCCCAGTTATTTATTACACATAGAAGAACAACTTTGCGGTACAGCAAACTTAGAGGCTTTATATAAGCCTTATATAAGGCAGGCAGTATATATTTTCAAAATAATTTTAGTTTAGTCCTTTTTAAATATAAAATTATGGTCTACCAGAAGTGGTCACAATTCAAAGAAATTGAATGCACAATTTCGACAAATGGGCTGTGTAACAGCTCACTGAAGAACCGTTGTTGCGTGAATTAATTCCATGGGGTTGTGTGAAGTTATAATTCTTCGAATTTCCAGAGAAATTTTCTTTTAGGCCATAATAGAGATAACAACATTCACTTTCGTTTAAAAAGTTTTATTTAAAATTTACATAATATTTCTTATCATCTCTTATATTAACTATAAGAAAATTCTTGTTCGTTACTTGCACAAGTATGGTTTCCGTGTCCTAGAATATAAACCTTTGTAATGTTTAACCTCTCTAACTATGTGCAGGTTGGAAATTTTCGAATATTATAATTTCTTTAAGAACTTATTGCATATTTTAGGGGGCTAGCCATGACTTGAGTGTCTTTCATCACACACCCCTTATTAGTTTATTATAAACATTTTATTTATAAATCTCCATATAATTATCACATTGGCGACCAGTATTCAAGTATTCCAAGTGGGCGCACTAATAATTAGACACCTTAAAAATAGATTACACATTATTAAACGAATTTCGATGAATTATTGTTGTAAAGTAGCCTAAAATAGAACTTATAATTTGTCTACAAAGTGTAGCTCATGCTGAAAGAGTAAAATGATTAATAACCAATAATGCTTATGATTTAAATTATTTAATCTAATTTGGATGAAAACAAAAAAACTGGGGTTTTTAAGAGAATTATGTCTTAGTTAACCAAAGGATTATGAAGAAAAGACTAAGCAAATATTTCATTATGGCATAAATAAAAAAATAAAATCAAAAAGGGGTTCGAGAGAAACGTAAAAAGTACACATAAGAAACAGGGACGTTGTCACAATATGTATACGGATTCCTTAAAACATAAAACAGGGTCGTTGCCACAATGTACGGATTCCTTAAACTTCTCCATAAATTTCCAAATTATTTTTTATTTCATATTTTTTGTGGCTTTTTTAAATGGATGGGACTCCCTTCTCACTATCTATTTAAAAGCTGACAAACAATTTAATGCTATTTGTTTATGGCAACACGGGAGTTTTCCCACTTTGTGAATGTGTGTGGTCGGTCAGCCCTGAAGGTCGTGAGTAAAAATAAGGAAACCTTAGAAATGTAAACTCCATATACGCATAGAAATAGCTGCCATAACGATTTACATATTAAAAAATATTTTAATTAAATATTGAAGAATTTCCACTGAAAGTTTGCAAAAAGTTTGAAACTTATAAAGTAAAACGTAAGTATACTTTTAGGGTAGGTAGGGGGGTCAATATCAAAAGTTGCTCCAAGTTAATAAGCTTATTGATTCTTAGAATTCAGTATACCTAAAAAAAATCTTTTGTTTCGTGTGCATTCAAGTTTAAATAAGTTAAAAGAAACAAAACTATATATTTTTGGTATTTGCTTTTCATTATCAATTATTTATTCTTTGTTATGTCCATAATTAAGACGACTTTAAGAATAAATATGTTCGAAAGTATAAACAGTTGAGGGAAGCATGGAAGAAGAACTCTGCGAACCCGTCCAAGTTACAATTTAAAGAAACTAGCATAAAATGTGACCAAAATTTCAAAAGGAAAATTTTGAAATGAGTTTTTCCATTCATGGCTAATTACTTAGAAGAATTACAAATTAGAGTGGCAAATCGACAACGATATTAAGTGATTAATTTCCATCTCGAACCGGAGGGTATCAGTATTTGTTTTGGTAATAAAATGTCTTTAATCTGAATTCAATTTCTTTAATAAAAAAAACAAATTTTATTACTAGAAAAGATTGTTGGGCGCAAAAGATGACAAATTTTGTCCAAAATGAACGGAAAATATTGTTCATGTCAATACCTAGTGAATTCTCTAAAATAGTTATGAAAAGCATATTTTTAAAAATAAAAATATACATACCTTTCTTTTTTGTTATGTACAATTATGTTTTCAAAATTGTATCCTTTAATTCAAATAAATCTGTAACGATAAAAATATACAAATAAATAGTAAACATTCTCAATAAATTCGATAATTTAGGAATACTGAAAAATATTTGATAAGTTCTTTTCAACAACTTTATATAATTTTTAATACTTTTGAAAAACTTCTTGCATATGATGGCTCATTCATTGTTTTTTTGATTTTCTTTAAAGTTTTATGTTTATTTAATAATTACTAATAATTATCGTAACGTTAAAATAATGCAAATAAGTTTCCGGTTCAGTGTTTTTTTTTATTTTTCGTCGATGGTATTATATTTCCCTTCTCCTCGCATTGATATAATGAACTTCAGTTTTAATATAACAAGAAATTAGTCGTCAATAATCGATTTGAAACCAGTCTGGCGGGCAGAACCAGGTTTTCGGCACTCCTAAGCGGGAGGGAGCCAACGAAGTGAAGGGATGCCACTTGCTGAAGGCGCATTTAATTCGTAAAGGTCGTAAAATTTCGTATCGTCGGTTTTTTTTTTGTTTGGTTTGTTTGTTTAAAATCAAAATCATTACGTTTTTTTTGTAAATGTTTTAAGAAATGCAAATTAAAAAACATATATTAGCATGTCTCAAAGAAATTCCAACTGGAGATGCATTGTAACAATCTTTATCTTACGATGGAACTCAATGAGGAAGGAATTTGTTTCAATTGGTTTTTATTTTTTTTTTGTTTGTTTCGCTAAAAGTGATAACGCAGCTGTGTAAAGATTTTACAGGAATCGACGTCATAAATAATTTCTGAAGATGGTTAACACTTTTTCATGAATTACCTTCGTTGTCGTTTTAATTTAGGGGGCTACTGAGGAGGAGGCCAGAAAGGGGAATTTCCCGGTAACAAGTGAAAGAAAGACACCTGTGTTTCGAATTGAAAGTGTGCGGATCAGTTTTGTTAATTAATAACCAATACCAAACTAAAAGGATTCAATAGTCTTCTTTTTTGCCATAGGCTAGAGTTCAAAAATGATTTTTCATAAATTGTTTCATGGTCTGCTATCTGCTGGTATTGGAAAACTCAGGAGTAGACAGAGCACAGTGGGATGAGATTAAAAAAATAGGTTATAATATAGCCGTTTCTTAACTAACAGTTGGATTTAGATGAAATTTCACACACTTACAGAAGAACAGCTTTGGATGCAGGGGCGGAGCTACAGGGCCCCGAAATTGGCTTCCTCGAGTTTAAACTGTTTTAAACACATGTAACTTTTGTATTCGATTTAAATGATGAAATATCACCGATACTTTTCAATTTAATTTGGTAGTGTGTGAACTTTCATAAAAGTCCGACTGTTTGTTAAGAAACGGCTGAATTGCGAGGGTTGCTATATATATTTCTGGCCTAGGCAACACTAAGTGTTGCCTGGCGCCATCTGACATTTCCATTGGAACGTTTGACATTTTGTAACATAAACGTACTCAGAACGTTTTGACGTACGACCATCATTTGTGTTGTTTACAGTGACTTGATTAAATCAATTTGGCAAAAAATGAAAATAACTCGTGAACATTTTCTTGCGTTCATTTTCACAACTTTCGACGTGGATTATCATGACAAGAGTGCATCGATGAACTTAAATCTTTGTATGGCGTTGAAGCACCGTCCTATAGGATTGTGAAAAACTGATTTAATTAATTCAATAGTGGCCGACGCTCGCTCAAAGATGAAGGTCGTCCAAAAACGGCCGTTGTGCCAGAAAACATTGATATCGTACAAGAACTGATAATGCAAGATCGTCATGTGACATACAGTGAGATAGAGACATTCTTGGGCATTACTTCCACCAGAAATGCATGGGAATTTCTTCCTATATTGCATGAACACAACTGGCCGTAAAAAAGGGGTCTTCTCGTTGGATCCCGCACAATTTGACAGCCGCTCAAAAAAAGGCTCGTGTCGATTGGAGCAAAGAAATTTCGAAAAAAATACGATCACGTTGCTTCAAAAGACGTCTATAAGATCATCACAGGTGACGAATCATGGATCTATTCGTAAGAGCCCGAAACAAAACATCAATCGACCGTGTGGGTCTTCGACGACGAGCCAAATTCAACGAAAGTTGTTCGTGGAAGAAGTACTTCGAAGTAAATGGTCGCCTGTTCCCTCGGAAACTGGTCATGTGGCGACTGTTCCGTTTGAGCAACGTAGGACGGTCAATTTTGAGTGGTACACCACAATTTGTTTGCCTGGAGTCTTCGAAGAAATTCGAAAAACGAACAAGAGCAGACGAATCATTGTGCACCAAACCAGCGCCTTTTTGATCGGCTAAAACGTCGAATTGATGGGTCATCCGCCGTACAGCCCTGACTTGTCACCCATTGACTTATTTTTATTCCCGCACATCAAGAAAAAACTGCGTGGTCAACGATTCTCGTCGCCAGAAGGTGCTGTTGAAGCGTTCAAATACCATGTTTTGGAGGTGTCTCAATCGGAGTGGAAAAAGTGCTTTGACAACTGGTTTGAGCGCATGAAAAAGTGTATAAATCATGCTGGAGAATACTTTGAAAAACCATAAAACCATTTTTGATGATAAATATTTGCATTTTCATTATTAGGCCAGAAATATATAGCGGCCCTCGTATTCCCATTTTTTTTAAATCTCATCCCTTTGTGCGGGACATGCATATGGCATAAACATTGTTGGTAGCAAGAAACGAAATGTAATCCTTTTTTAAAATCGTCTAGAATCGGTCTGGTGGTTAATGAGGACAAAACCAAACTTAAGCTGCCGCGGCGAAAAAAACCGCATTTGTTTCGGCTGGCAGCTGCAACATCGAGGTCGTAGAAAAATTTGCTCTGAAAAAAAAGGAAAGAATCGTAATGGCGAATGGGCGTAATTTTGGACTCGTAGAAGTATAAAAACAGAATCCTCCGTCGATAAATTAAAATTATTAGAAGGTAACTACTAGAGAAAAGACCAAGGTTCTTATAGAGACACCAACGAAAGGAATAATCGAAAATCCTAGGTATTGGAAATAAAAAGTTTTTAGAGAATTATATTAATATTTTTTAGTATGATAGAAGGATCTGTGACAATTATGTGTGAAACACAATACGACCAAATGGTCGCCACGGCTTCAGTGGCATACCCCTCATTTGCACAAATCTAATGGTCCTTATTTTTAATGACTGAGGCATAATGGAGGTCCAATATCGTTAATGTGCCGTATTATATCATCCTTAGCTCTTAAACTATTCTTGGCCTATTGAGGTATACTTTTTCTTCTAAACGTCCCCTCAAAAAGAAGTCCAACGGTGTCAAATCACATGATCGTGGCGGCCAATTAACATAGCCACGACGTAAGATAACACGGCCATTGAATTTCTCTCGCAAAAGAACCATTGTTTCACTGGCTGTGTGACAAGTGGCACCGTCCTCTTGGAATCGCATATCGTCCTGGTCCATATTATCAATTTCTGTCTACAAAAAGATTGTGAGGATCTCGCGATAGCGAATACCAGTATTTGCTTGGCCGACCTCATTTTCGAAGAAGTACGGCCCAAAAACGGCACCAAACTGACATTCTTTGTGAATGCATCGGTCTTTCAGCAATCACTCTTGGATTATTTTTCGCCCAAATGCAACAATCCTGCTTGTTATCGAATCCACTGTGGGCACATTCGGTCAATCATGCTGACCAAAAAAAACCACGAAGTGCACTAAATGCATTTTGATTTGACGCCCATTTTCGTAAAAGCCTTCAACGATCTTAACGCGCTGCTCAATTGTTTACCTTTCCATGGTTGAAATTGTCAAACACTGAAACAAAGAAATGCTAAATTGCGTCGGGTAAGAAACTTGTCGTTAAGATGTGACTCACAATTCACATTTAGCATTATGGTTGGACCACCCTTTAGTTCGATTTTCATGAAATTTGGCAGAGGTAAATTTTTTAATCCAAGGACGGACGCTATTGAATTTCTAGAAAATCTGTTCAGATTTTGATACAACTCCAATGCATAAACGAGTACGTAGAAGCCACATATTGCATTCAATCTTGATGAGGTTTAGCACGAAGAAAGTTTCTTAGGAAAAGAAAGGGCATCATTAGATTGGAAGAAAATCGGTTTAGATTAAGATTTTGTCACCGCACATATGTGTTTAATCGATTTATGTTTTTAGTCCTAGAAGCCACATATTGGTCATATCTTGATGTAAGTTAGCATGAGTAAGTTTTTTTTTGACTAAGCCTGTTATGGAAATTAAAGAAAAATGTGCAGATTTATATATAGCTATAGCTGCCACATAACGATAGAGCGCCATCTTGTGGCAATAGCCAAGCACACATAGTTATAAATGTACATGGACATCGAAGGTCCTTTAAGGAAAAAAGGAATATTTTTTTCATTGAAAACAATATAGAAATATCATTAAGAATGTGTAAACAGTAGGTCCCGGTCATTGAGTATAAGAACTATATCGTGTACAGCTTACTGATTTGAGAGAAGTACCATTATTTTTAGCACGTTTGTTTTATTTCGGTCTTTTGATTTTACACATTAAACAGGGATTAGCCGGCTTTAGACCTATTGTATCTATATTTAAAAAGAAGACACGTTTTTTACAAAATGGCAAAGTGATACGATTTTCGTGGCTGCACATCGCTGATTTCGGGTCGTGACGACCTTCATCGGAAAGCTTCCCAGCAATTGTTGAAAAAAGAAAACTTGTTAAAAACTTGTTTTCTATTTAAATATAGATACAAGAGGTCTCGAGCCGATTAATCCCGGATCAATGTGAAGTTCTACTATCCTTAAAACAATGTTGTGGGAATTAAGTAAGTGATGACGTTGTGTTTGAAGATAAAAGCTCGTTTCTTTCCAAACCAAACATATTTCTATTTTTAAGTTTATGTCTTTAAACAGATTACACAATAACGCCAGAGCTTTTAAATGACACTTCTGTCCACTATATAACCGCTCCGATGAAAACAATCTTAGCAAAAAATGAAAAATACCCAAATAATGCCAGCTGTTTAAAAAATTTTATTTTAGACAAGCGCTATTAATTTATAAAAAAAAACTAGCGCCATGTATAGAAGATATTAAAGGTATGTACAAAAACGATTGTTACACAATATATACTTATCAGACTTTACTGACTCATTTAATTGATTGTAATGACATAACAAATTCTTCGGTTTAATAATTATTTGTTTACACTCCACCACAAGATGGAGTGCGCAGCTTAAAACAGGAATTTTGGAATTTGTTGACGTAATACGTAGTCGCAAATTAATTCAATGATAAAAGGGAATATTCGTAAAAATAATTTAAAAAAATGCCAAGCCAAAATGAGCAAAGAAAAACAATTGTAAAACAACCCCTAGGTTGGGGCTTTAATTTTGGGGGCTAAAGCTACCTAGCTAGCTACGACTCCGGTGGAACGCTCTGAGTGGGAAATGAACGATTAAATGCGTGTGTCGGATTTAAGTGGGTTGGATTTACGATTACGGATTTATTCGTACATGCATAGAGCTGACAAAAAATTTATGGTAAAAGGAATATATCAAACGATCACATATATATTAAAAGGAATCCCTCTAAGGGAGTGTGACATTTAGCTTAGAAGCTGTCATTCCCCTACTTTGCAGAAAGAGATTCCTCTTAATGAATGTGGTGGCTTTATGTATTTCTTTATAAATAAACTCTGTGTGTTGAAAAATACATTCGCTATTAGCTTAGAAGCCCCATTCTTATTCTACTGTCTTAAAGTCTCTTATAATCTACGCCTGATATTCTTAATATTTTCAACATCCTGCTTTAAATGTAACACTTAATATGCCGTTTATACGTATTTATTGATATTTAAACTTCCTTTACTTTTCGTTTCCTTTTTTCATTCCACAAAAAAAAATTAAAAAAAACAACGAAAATATTTACGGCCGAATACATGAAATTCATTCATCATCGCTAAAATGTTAATCTCTGCCATAAGAATACAAATGAAATATTTAAAAAGGAAGAACAACAACAAAGAGCATATTCAAATTATCACTTATCTTTAAACCGGTTATTGGTGTTCGCTCTCTCTCGCTCTGCTTAACACTCTGCCTATCACTTCATCGCCTTCTTCATCATAACTGAACTACTCGACTTTAGTCTGCTGTAGAACACTTACACGTACGTACATACCTCCCCTCCCCCCACTTAATCGAAATCTGAAGTAGCACCCGTTTGTATTTTGCACTGAAGTGCGCGAGAGATAACACAATCCTCCAACGAGGCAAACAAACGCAATTTTTGCATAGCAAATAACATGGTTTATCTAATGGTTCCGGCGATTAGGATCTAACTACATTTTATCTCTTAAGAAGCATTTCAAATGTTTGGAGATAAGGCCAAGATATATGTGTAACCTACTCTTAGGTTATTTTTTTAAACTTTTGCTATGATATCTGTCATGGTTTGTGAGAATTATTACGTTTTCGTTGATATCAGCCTAAATGTATGCTTTACCTTATCAGCTAACCGCACGCCTTAAAGTGAGTAAGCTTTTGCAAGTTAGAAGGAAAGTATAAATACCAGAGAAGTTATACCTGCCATGGTGAGAGGTCCTATTAAAAAGTTCTGGCGTTATGGTGTTTAAAGGCAAAAGCTTTTTATTCTTTCCATAGCGAAGCTATTGCTATTTTGTAGGTTTTTGACTGAAAACACCACGTCTTAGCTAATACTGTGTTTTTTGGACTTACAACTCATACTAGGTATAATTTTATTAGTTCGGGGTTTGAAAGTAGACAGTAGCAGACCGAAGGGTTCTTAAAAAATTACCATTTTTTGGGTTTTCGAATCCAATAATCTCAAATCAATCAAATCAAAGCAATCAATAGTGTTGCATTATTGCAACCAACTATTGGTGATGAAAACAAACTATTTATTACAACGGTTTTTTTTGTTGATAAAGCTTTTTATTCCAATTGAAGTCATAAAATTTAAATATTCATAGCTTCGATCGTTATTAAGTACATAAGTCGGAAATGTAATTTAAATTCCCCAAGCGAACGCTACAAATTATACTAAACTTAGCTTTAATTTGATAATAATACGTTTGCTTAGATTATTTTTAAAGGATTTTTTTTTTATATTTTTCTGAATTGTCTGGCTCAAGGTCATGCACAAAATAAATAGATGGTGGTCTTTAACTTATTTTGTTTATTATATTTGTTTTCCAATATTTCGCTCGCATAAGATCAACTATACTTAAATACCAAAACTTTTTTATATATAGAACCCAATTTAGGCATGGTTCTAAAGCGTTCCCCATTGACTGGCTTCATTTATGAAGAAATATTGACCAATGATTTCCTCTGCTCATAGAGCACATGAAACAGTGACTTTTTGAGGATTAAACGGCGTCTCAACAATGGCTTGTGGATTTTCATTACTTCAAAAGGAACAATTTTGGTTATTAACGTACCCATTCAACCAAAAGTGAGCTTCATCGCTAAACAAAATTTTCTTGTAAAAATCCGGATCGGTGACCATCTTGTTTTAGGCCCAATGACCACAATTTCCAAACGCTGTTTCGGAGTAAGTCATTCCACTAAGCATAAATCAACAGCTGTTAAAAAGACCAACTCCGAAAAAAGTGTGGCCAGATAGACAACTACACGTCTAAAAAAACAGCCTTTTTTATTGTAGCTACCATTTTATGGTATGTCGCACCATTTAACCAACAATACCCTGAAATTTGGGTGATTGCAACAAAAAGAGTTTAGTCCAAGCGAATATTTGTTGTTTGGACCGTCCAACTGATCATTTCTGTGTGTGTGTAAAAACGTCTCCTTAAAATCGGAGCCAGCGTTAAGCAGAAGGCCACGGTCATTAAAAAGGTAGTAAGAAGTTATAGCTGATTTGATTTGAATTGGATATTGTATTAACAGGTCCCAAATGGTCTGCGGAGTGTTCTTGCCTTCGGTTCACGATACATACATGAGCTGAGGACCGTTGACCTGTTAAAATGCATTTCCTATAAAACACCTTCAAAACTTTTGGTTCATAAAAAAACTTTTATTTTAGATGAATTTTTCTCGTGTTGTTCTTTTTTTATTAATTGCCGCCTTTCCAGTCAGGGTACTTGTGATAAACCCAAAATGTTTGTCTTATCCCAGAAAAAAAAAATATGAAGAAAATTATACATACTCGGTAAAAGTCAAAGTTGAATAAACTTTTGTTGTTGTTGCGGTAAACATTTTTTTCACTTTCTTAACAAATTCAACAAAATTGGAAGTGTTAATGATAAAAAGAAACCTTGTACGGTGGCGTTTATGTATTTCTACGTCTCAATGACCGCCCGCCCGCCCCCTACCAAGAAAAATATCGACATTTTTTAATGTTATTTTGCTTGTGAGGCTGTTTTGGATTCTCTTAGCCTGTGGACAACAGGTGTGCTAAAGCAAATTAAAAAAAATGTGACGTTTCGAATTTTTATTTCAAATAAAAGCAACAACCACAAAAATGCAAATTATGAAATAATCTTTCTCCTTCAAGGGGAATAGTTTTATTTCGGAGAAGAAAAAAATACTTTCATTCTCGTTTGAAGAAAAGAAGAAAAAAAAACAACACTCGCATTATTAATTTATGTGCTGATTTGTTTAATGCAAATCAAAAAAAAAAAACAAAAAGAATACAAAAAAACACTGATAATAAATGCAATAACAACATGGCAAATATATGCAAACATTATTTATTTTTTCTTCATACTTATATACGAATTTAATATTTTATTGCTGTATATATTCTTTCATTCCCGTTCAGTGAGTCCAATCCAATCCATATCGGGTTGGCAAAGCCAAGGTCTTTTTCAATACTTTGGAATACATTGGTTTTATGGGTAATAGATTTGAAAAATGTTCTTGATATTGCAAACGATTAATTCAGAAAAATTAATTTTCAGAAAAAGAGTTGAGAGAATATTTGAATTTATTTTCATTTTTATGGCGGAAAGTTTAATAGTTTCAAAAATAGTTCTTGCCATTTATTTTAATGTTTATTATAAACTTTTTTTTGGTAATTCTCAATGTCGGCATCGACACCTCCACTGTCAAAGTCGATGTCATACCCACCGTCACCACCGCTAACTGTTTTGATAGAATCATTGTTCGCCTTCTTATCTTATCATAAGTTATGAAAAAGAAAGAATCAAATGAATTGAACTACAACAACATCAGCACACTGAAATTTCTGTAGACCTAGAGCGTACATACGTTCATACAAATATGAGTAGTATTTAATATTTTTGCGATACTTTTTTTCTCCATCCATCCGTCCACCCAGAACTTTTGTTTTCGTATTGGCATTAAACCTAGGCAAAGCATATTGATAACAACACCATCGCTGTCGCTGTCTAACAGCAGAACAGTAACATGCGTTTGGTTCAAAGAGAAATGGTGCAAAGCCCAGGCACAGTGGGAACATGAGCACAAAAAATAGATACAAAATATATTTTCTAGAAAGTGCCTATTGAAACGCTCAGAGTAGTCTTATACAAATTAAATATCCTCAGAATAAAAGTCTTGAATAAAAGAAGCATCGTACTTGAAATATTTACCACCAAAGGGCAAAGTAGGAACGTGAGCACGAAAAATTGAAACGCTACGTTTAGAACAGGTTATGGTTAGATCAGAACAACATTGACAGGTGTTTTCACTTGAAAAGCTAACACGCGGTACATTCTACTCGATTGCCCATAGAGGGTTCATTGTGAGTGTCCTTTGTCTAGTCGTATGATAATTAACTCTATAAGTATAAAATCTATTGCTACGATAGACCTTTTATACTTATATAACTTAGCAGATCTACCATCTGGCAGGAAGATAACTCTTCTAGGTCTCCAAGAAAGTACTTTCACGGCAACTACACCCTATTTTTTGGAGAGATATAATTAAACAGAAAATTTACTTTACTGTCTCCTTATCATTCTTAAATAAACGCCAGTATTCGAATACTTGCACCTGCTATTTTCTAATCATGTCTTCAACATTACAATATTCCGTCAGGACACTTTTGAGCACTTTGACATCACTTATGTTTTATTTTGTTAATGCTGTACTTGTCAGTCCTGGTCCATGCAAAGTTAACCTTGGTATAGATCCATGTATCTAACAGCCGGTCAAGGGCACAGTGTATCCAGACACGAATTTCAATTCAATACTTATACGGCCTTTAATAAAAGTAGAAACGACCCTGAAAAATCTACCGATCGAGAATTATTTCCTTAATTAAGGAAGTTTTGGTAAACGTCACAAAAAATAAGCTACAACCGTCTTACAACCCAGGAAAGCAGTTTTGCCGAGTTGACTATGGTAAAGTTAAACTTATGAACAAGAGCTCGTTATTGCAGCAATTAAACTATTAAAAGAAATTCCAGCGCAAAAGCTCTTACCTTAATGGCTTGTAAAGCTTTATAAAGCAAGTGATAAACTATTGGCAAATTAAGCTTTTGTCACTATGTAACACGTCATACACATGACAAGAGCTTTTAATGTACCTTCTATCTATAACTTAGTTTCACTGTTCTTATAATGATATAAATAAGATTATAGAGAGAAGGCACATTACAAAAGCTCTGGTTCTATGGTGTCAAACAGAAAGGCCAAAGCCCAAAGCGTTTGCCATAAGGCACTATATCATAAGATCAGAGCTTTATAGTGGACTTTCTTACCATAATTCAATTTAATTATTCTCAATTAAATTATAAGAGTCATAGAAAAGCTCTGACTTTGTGACGTGGCACATGAAGGTAAAATCTAAATAATAGCAATATTTTCTATTACGGGTCAAAGCTCTTGCGGTTAAGTATTACGTCACAAGATCACGCCCTTTTACTTTGATTTGATTTCACTGCTTAATACTAAATTAAATTATGGAGAGTAGCTCCTTCCGCAAAAGCTCTAGCCTTATGGCGTAGCAAATAAGAGGATTTGTTCTATGTCTTATTTGAGTAGTATGACCTGATATAAAATCCTTCAAGAGAGTTTGGTGTCGTACCGTTTTTTGAACAAGTTAAGCTTTCGAAATTAAATTATAGAGATAAGGTCCAATACAAAAGTGAAGATGTTATGAAGCTTAAAGGTATCAAATCAGGTTGTTAAAGGTAAAATTAAGCTTATGTAATCATGCACCACGTCATACAATATGGATACATTCTCCTTATTCTGATATAAATACTATTATAGGAAAAAGGTTTATTGCAACTGCTCTAGACTCCTGATGTGGCGCAGAAAGAAGAAAGTTTAAATACAGCAATTGGTTTACTCTGGGTGAACTGATTATTTTAATACTCTCCATCACGCAATATATCCAAATCAGAGCTTAGGTAAGAACCTTCTTTCTACTTATCTAATTAAATTTTTCTACTCTTTGCCATAGACTATCATGTCGGGGCCAGAGAAACAAATTGTAGGGGTTCGGGTCTAATGGCGTGACACATAGCTAAAAGCTCAAGAACAGCAAACGTGGTAGCAAAGCTTTCGCAATTAATCATTACTCAAAAAGATCAAAGCTTTTGAATAGTTTTTTGTCGTTATAATAATGTTTTTATCAGACTAAGACTGTCACGGTGCATTTACGATGAGCGATATGAGGTCAGTTATTAGCCAAAGTCAATTTGCGGTTTAAGATTAACACTGCTGTCAATGTGATAACAGTAGTATGATGGGAACTTTGGGTCATTAGTCCATCATTCTTTAATTTTATATTTCTAGTAATGATTGCTTAGTCAAAAGCTCGAGTAAACTGACGAAACTCTCGTAAAGCTTTTCTAGGAAGTCCATTACTTTCCAAGTGGGACATATACCAGCCAGTGGTCCATTCCAAGTGGGACAAATATCAGCTACCACTCAGTGATCAATTCCATTATATGGACTGTAAATTGGAATTTCGGTTACCCTAGAAGTCCTTACTTCAGAAACCTTGGTGGCGTACCCAAAAAGAATAGGTTATCTTGGCGAAGATGACTTTGCAAGAT
Organism: Hydrotaea diabolus; assembly: GCA_963513945.1. NCBI lineage: Eukaryota > Metazoa > Arthropoda > Insecta > Diptera > Muscidae > Hydrotaea > Hydrotaea diabolus. The sequence goes on from OY740720.1 coordinate 76,492,319, forward strand.
AGACCAGAATGTTTTTTCAGATATACCTTTGGAAACTTTAATCTTATTGTTGAGCTGGGACATTATTACTTTAACTCAATGATTTGGACCCACAATGTAAGGTCGGCTACTGTTTATTGCTATTGGAGGTTTATCGTGACTTACTACGATAACAATTTAAGTTCTTGGGCTGCGGTCATTTTTTAGATAGAAAACTGCCGCTGAATAATGTAAGATAATCTTACCCCAGTTTGAATCTGAGCTTGTTGTGTGGTAGTCGCTCATACTATATATCAGAATTATTCAATCTTTTCCAAAATACCCTCGACATTCAAGAGTCAACACCTAATCAGAATACTTCAAAAAAATATTGTAACGTTCAGGGGATAACTGAAGCTTCAATTGTAAAAAGCACAAGGAAGACATTTTACGTTTACTTCTTTTACTCTTGTTTCACCAGATACATCATCCAGTCTAGTGGTTGGCACAATTAGTTGAGTCAAAAGAATGGAGGTGTTCGCTTCCCAGGACAGCACTACCCTAGTCGTCAGTTGGCCCATTTATGTAATATATTCGCTATCCGCCTGCCATGATACCTAGACCAGCGGTCGGCAAAAAGCTCACTTATTAAATGGTCCTTAGTCCAGAATTAAACTCAAAGTCATCACACAACCATTCAGTAACAACACCCAAGCGATTCCAATTATTGTCCCCAATTAAATCTTAACCAAAACTATGGTGTTCATAGACTTGTGGTTATTGCCAATGTTTACTTACATCCATCAATGGAGGGATTCCAGAAATATTTCTAAGCCACACACATGAAAAAAACTGATAAGCGAAGTATGTTTGTTGTTTCCATAGGTCGGTTTTATTTGAAAACCAATTAAACATTTGTGGTCCATTTAGTTGTTCTGTTTTTATTGCTCTCAAAATCAGGAGACCTCAATTCGGGTGGAAGTGGTGCTGGAAGGCAATAGGTGGTTTGAAGCATTCGAACAAAATCGAAATGGTACACTCTGACAGAATTGAATGTGGTTAAGTCAAAAGATTTCTTTCAGGATAAGAGCAAAATGAGCAGATTTCGGATAAAATGAAACCACAGATGCTTAAGAATGTAAGGTAAAAATCAAAGAAAGGGAATAAAAAGAAAATAGAGATTAACAGGCATACAGATTAAGAAACGCAAGAGGTTCTGTAGATACGTCGGAACTATGAAATTAAAGCAAAGCTTTAATGGGGCCTTCCGCAGCTATACTTATACTTGAAGTAGGGACACAGTAATGGATGTCGCCTCTTTATAAAGGAAAACAGTAAACGATATCGACACTTTATAAAGGGAAATAGTAATGGGTATCACTACTTTTAAAAGGGAAACTGTATTGGCAATCGCCACTTTAAAAAGGTAAAACAGTGATAGCCATTACCCCACTCCAAGAACCGAGTCAGTAATGCTCATAGGCTCTTTAATATAGAAATCAGTCAGCGATATTTTTTATGAAGATAAACAGAAATCAATCACTTCTTTAAAACTGAAATCCACAGTGGATTTCACCTTTTTAAAACGATCCCACGACAGCCTGTTATATGCTCCAGATCGACCCAAAGCAGCAATTCTTCGGTACGATGTGCCGCTACAACTACATCAACCTATTTAATAAGGGTAACAGTCATGGGTTTCGACTCTTTCACTTACAAAACAGTTCCAGAATGAATATCGCCTCTTCAATAAAGAATTAAGAAAGAGACACGTTGGCGAAACACCTCTTTAAGAAGAAAATCTCTACTGGCGTTTGCCTCTTTAATAAGCGTAACAGTAATTGTTATCACTTCTTTTGATGGGGAAAAGTAATGAGTATAATTTTATAAAAAAGTTTTCGCCAGCGGGTTTAACCTTTCAAGAAGGGTAACAGTAATAAGTAATGCCTCTTAAAAAAGGGAAACAGTAATGGGTATAGCCTTTTTGAGAAGGGAAGCGGTATTGACCATGGATTCCATGAGTATGGAAACAATAATGGGTCTGCCCGTCTAAAGAAGGGAAACTAGCAATGAACCGTTACACACTCTATAAAAAGAAGACATACTGTCTCCTCTTAGGATATGCTAGATGGCAAGTTCGAATATGCACGGGCCAACAACAAGTAAGGTCAATTAGCTCGCCTACTTGTGAGGGCCCCAAATGCCAAGGCCGTGACAAATATACCTATTGAAAACATTTCGCACTCGACACGATTTTTGTGTATTTACTTTCTGTGAGTGTATACGCCTGATTCTCTTATTCCATGTGGATGACAAACGATTTTTGATTTGTTTTATTTTTTGGATTTTTTGCCCAGTTAATTGGTGGGAAATGTTATCAATTTTATACGAAAAACATATGAACGAGAAACAAACGAGCAAGTAATGGGTGGCAAATTATGTGAAGAGCATAAACAGAGAAATGATAAATATTTGTAAATACACCGAAAGAAAACTTGTTGAAAAATTTATTAATTTATGAATTGCTTGCAAAAATTTTAATACAAATCCATCGATTTTTTGCCAATCAGAGTAATATTATGATATATACTATAAGTTCCGTTTTATCGGCCTCTTAGTTCTGAATCTTATCTCAGCGAAAATTGAAAACAATTAAGAAGCATAGCGACGTTTGATTTAATTATAATATCCATATTTACAATCGATCGCTTATTTTAACCACACGGGCCATTTTGGTCTCCTACGAACACGTTCGACCTAAAATTGTAGACTGGGTTTGGTTAAACATGCATATATTGAATTTAAATGACGGCCGATAGCCCTTGATGCTAGTTCCCTTTAACTTATTTTATTTAATTGTAATTGTAAGAAATATATAAATAAAAAAAATGAGTTTAAATGAAATTATATTAAGTTTGGCCGATCAAATAGCCGGTGACTTTATAAACAAGAGATTTATCAGTTAGTCACCGGTGAGCAAGAGATTTATCTCTAAGTCACCGGTGAGCAAGAGATTTATCTCAAAGTCACCGGTGAGCAAGAGATTTATCTCTAAGTCACCGGTGAGCAAGAGATTTATCTCTAAGTCACCGGTGAGATTTATCTCTTAGCCATGTAAATACTTCTTATAAAATAAATTAGCCGGCGGTAAACTGTAGGTTACGGACAGTGAGTAAAAGAATTGTACCAGACGTTTCCTCTTTATCCTTAATGGAACGTTGTGTGAAAAAAGTATGTAAGAACCTTCAATTTCTTTAAAGCAAACGTTTCCCCTTGGTCCAATTTCGCCCATTTTCAATTGCAAACAGCTTATGACTATAAGCCATCAGCGGATCATTCTTAGGGTCCTTAACTAATTTGTTTAAAAGCCGTCGTGCTTTCAAAGTATTTTAAGACAATCAGATCAATATTTTGAGGTGTTGCAAACGAAATGAAAAATTTCGTGTACCATCGGCGGAAGTATAAAAAGAAATGTCAATAAAATTAATCTAAATTTACATTTTGTAAGCGTAATTCTAAAATGGAGCCGCATCACGAAAGCATAGTAATACATTTATTAAAAATCAGGAAAACATTTATTTTAAAAAGGTCGAATTGGTTTAATTAGATTTTTCCGTCGCATTTGACACTCCAATGGAAATGCCCATATACTTATACATATGGGCCAGGATATTGAATACGTACCTAAAAGTTTTTTGCTTGATTAGTTTAAAATATGATTCTCTTGAATCGTGAAAATGAATGGTAATTTTTTTTTTGGGTAAGGGTTGGATTAAAGTGTTATCAAAAAATGCATTTTTGGGATTTACTAAAAATCTTAATGTTCTAAAGAAAAAAAATAAACGATTTGTACAAAATGTACGTCATATGAAGGGGAACGCTACATTTTGAATTTAAATTTTTATTTTAAAAATATGTATAATATTTTCATATGTTCATAGTCGCAGATATATAAAAATGTTACTAAATTAGCGCATAAGTCTAACAAAACCAAAAAAGGCAATTCAATTTTTGGGACCGGCATAAAGTTATGGGCAACATTTTTCTTTTTAAAGTTTGAATTTTTGTTTAGCTCGTTTGTTTTATTTCGGTCTTTTGCTTTAACTCATTGAACAGGGATTAACAGGCTCGAGACCCCTTTGCATCTACATTTTAATAGAAGACAAGTTTTTAAATAAATGGCATCTGCCTTCATCGCGATTTCGGGCCCGTGACGATCTTCATCAGAAAACTTCGCAGCATTTGTTGAAAGGAAAACTGAACTCTTAAGGCCAGGTTCTCATCAAACTTATGAGAACTACTTTTGTAAGGCTCAGTTTACAAGTTTTGTCAAAACAATTGCCCACGGATATACAATACACCTTCATCGCCTCTACAGACACCCCACATTTCATATTTTTTTAAATTTTACAGTCAAATTTTGCGTATAAGTCTAAGAATTCCAAAACAGTTACTTAAAAGAATTATGTTAATTTATGGAGTTATGGGAACAACACCGGCTAAGATCGGAATCTGGTAAAATTTTAAAATACCAACGACTATGGAAAATTAAAAACATAAACATTTAAAAAAAATTAAAAATAAAAAATGCCGATAAACACCAGTTTGCCCATTACTTCCGCAATTATTGCGATCCTAAAAATCTAATTAGTGTTTTTGATTTGTTATACTTGTACTCGTAGTACTATTACGTTGGTAAAACTTATAAAAAAAAAATTTAAATTTTTAAAAATTCATAAAATTTTTAAAGAAAACTAAATTTTTAAAATATATAAAATTTTAAAATATAAATTATAAATTGCAATTTAACTACATAATACAGACCGTATTGTTTTCTTGTAACTGACCTCAATCTCGTACAAATTGGCGAAACCGTTCAGCAAGATTTTTAGTAAAGCTCAAAAAAGGATTTTTTCATTTAAAATTTGTCAACAATTAAAAAAAATATATATGGCAGCTATTTAAACGAATTAAGCGTTCTATAATCTTTTTGAATTTTTTTAAGGAACGTCTTAAATATTCTGACCCATATGGAAAACCATTAAAAGAGAACCCTTTGGTTAAGAAAATATAATTGAAAATAGTTCTTTGAAATAATTGAAATTCTTGTTGAAACGATATCTTCACATTAGGAAGTCAATTACGATTATCGCCCTAGTGTTCATTATGGTGTATTGATAGCGGTAATCGTGATTATAGAGTCTATTGTAAAATAGTGGTTCAATGCAAAATTATCATCGCGATTAAATATGATTCTCTTTTTTCTTACTGTTTAAAAGTTTTCGTGATAATATTTTTCAAGAACATTTCGGTCAATATTTTAATGAGTCGATATACTTATAGGGAGAACATTTTAAAATTATACAAAAGGTAAGTATCTAACCGAATTAATTTTTTACCTAAGCCAATTTATTTTTCTGAATATTTTTTTCTTTCTGTGTATTTATGTGTTATCATTAGTTTGTGTAAACGCCGTTTTTTTTATTTATTTAAAGAAAAAAAACTTCACCCGCTCTCCATGCTAATTGTGAAGACGATAAATCCAAAAACATAAAATATTATGATGAAGACTGAAGTTAAATATTTTCATTCCTTTTTAAGACAACAGGAAACAAAAGATAGACGGAAGGAATAAAGAAGTCCAGAAAATAGTTCCAATGTTTTTGTGTTCAGGCGTCAGATCTTTCTTAAGAAATATTAAGAATTAAAAGGTTCAAAGGAGCAGGAAATCTACGTTACCGATTTAGATTGCGGAAAAAGATCCGAAGTATCATTATTAAGCGCGAGCCCAATGGTGATCTCTTATACTTATATGTTATACTTAAGCCAAAACGAAATATCTCGAGGTAAGTATGTAATGATTTTAAAAAACTAAGGTTCATGTTTTGTTTTATACAGGGTGACATAATTGCAATGCAGTTTTTGACAACTTTTTGGTATCGCTTGTGTCAGACTAATTGTTCTTCGACAAACTTTGTCATGAAGCGATTCTCAGTTAAACATAGTAATAATGTGATGATCTGAACCTTTTTTTTTTAAATAAATCACCTGCCAATCGAGTAACAATCTGTCGTTTGTTATTTGATGAAACTTAGTGTGACTTGTGGAACTAAACTTACAAATGCGACCCTGCAATTTTATATTATTAGAATATTTTCTCTGAGCTATGTATGTAAAATCTTCAAAATAATTTCATTTTAGGATTCGTAGTGAATTTGTTCTCTAATTTAAGAACTTATATGCCTTTATTTTATATGCCACTTGTTTTGACCATTAGACCATTACAATCCCATTAGTTTTCAAATCATGCCCATTTAGGATGAGTTAAGTTCGACTCCTCTAATTGTCTTAACATAAGTCATAAGGAAGTTTTGTAGATCAACTACTAAAAGTGGTAACAGTTTTATAGGAACTTATAGTCCCTTTAAGGGAATATATCATTGTTATAAACAAAAAATATATATAAAAATTCAAATCAAGTGTGGAATCTTTATTAGTAATTTGAAAGAACATTTTATGGCACTTGATTTAAATTTTATATATTTTTTTTTGTTCTGAAAAAATACCTCTAGATGGATCACCCTATATGTACGTATCACACTAGCATCTGTTAAACTCGCCATAAAATTTAATAATGTAAACTTGGTCTTAAGGTGTGCACCTGTGAAAAAATGCCGGCGGCACAATATATCGAGCTCCTGTAGCGAAAAAGAAGTAAGCGCCACTCGCTTCTTAATAGAATTCGATAGAAAATTGTACAACGCTCTTAAGCTCAAATATTAAAAATTATATATCAATAATTACAAAGATATAGCATATTTAAAAGTATCGGAGTCCTCCAAATTCATTAGACAAAAAAAACCCTCTTCTTTAAAAATTTCTTTTTGTCGCTTACGTTTTTTTTCGCGGCAAGAGCTCAATGGCTTAAATCCCAGACTTTTGACACACGCTATTGCGTAAGTTACGATCAAACTATAATGTGATATCTGTATTAAGTTTAAATCGAGAAAAATTTAAATAGACATTGTAGGAGTAGTAATTTTGTTTGTTTTGTTTTTCTTTGACAGCAAATTTAGCATTTATGGCGATTAGACCCCAAGGTAAGATATTTTGACGATTTTTAGCGACGGTATTTTCCACCTTGATAGTATAGGTGACTTTACGTGTAAGAGATTATATTTTACATATTTGAGAAAATCTCTAGCCTGGGTAGGTTCTGATAAACGTGTATAAGAGCTAAATAGTTATATAAATCCTTGTTTTGACTCTTTTTAATTCCACATTTGTTTTTAATGGGATGTTGGGGAAAACAACGCAAAACTTTAACTTTTCCTTACAGAAAATATGATTCTTTTTATATCTTTCACTACCAAAAACAAAATTTTCAATTTATTAAGATAACTTTTAATTATTTGAATCTTTTTTATTGTTTGTTTTTTAATGGTATGTTAAAAATACTAAAAATTATTACTTTTCCTCTCAGAAAGTGAGATTCTTTTTGCATCTTGCACAAGAGTTACGAGTATTCTTTTGTTTATTTGGTTTGCTTTTATTTATTTGAATGTTTTATTCTTTTAATTTACAATAAATTCACATTCTAAATAATAAATATTTCTATGATAAAAATATTAATTTCTTTGAACTTACGTTTTACTTTAAACTTTTACTTAATATTGTTTTTATTAATTTCTGTTGAGGTCTTTTTTTGCTTTTGAAATAATGTTTTGAATCACTTTTACTTTTTGCACTTTATCCAGAATTGTTTGTAGGTAAACATTGGTTGTTGTTGTTTGTTTGTTACTTTGATTGATATGTTGTCAACAAAATGTTGGAGATAACTATTTTGTCGGAAACTAAAATTCAAACAATTTGCTTTAAATGCTGTTGTTTCGTGTCAATTATTTATTCATTGTTGAGTTTAAAGCGGTATGTTTATTGAAAAGCGAAGAGTTGTAAATTCTTTTTGTATTAAATGAATTGTATATAAAATATTTAAAATATTTCTAACACTTTTGATGTGATTTTGGTTAAAATATTTTTCACTTCTTGTTTTTTATTTCCCATTAATTGTAAAACTATTGTTTTTTTAGAATCAATACAATTTTAAAAATTATCTTTATTTTGTTTTTTTTTCAAAAGGAAACACAATCATTTTTTAAAACATTGCCTCTGCCAATTTTACCACATTTTATGACATCCATACACTGTTGTATTTTAGTTTGTTTGTTTATTGTTTGATGATAATCAATTTTAAAATTGTTATTTTTAAATACAAACAATAAAAATAATAATAGAAAAAATTATTTTTTGTTTTGTTTTGTATTTATTTTTGGCGATACAATTTTATTTTCGTTTCGGTAACGTTAGAAATAAGCCATAATTATTTTTAAGATTTTATTTTTAGTCCCAGCAAACATAACGAATGGTAATTTGCTAGCAGCATTTCCTTGCTTCGCTGCTTAGTCTGGCTCTACGGTTTGCACTGACTGCAATTCTGTTGCTTCTACAAAGTCCAACTAGCTTTTGGTTGACAATGATGACGATGGTGCAGAAGAAAGTAATCACAAAATATGCACATTAATTTTAGAAATTGTTGTGCTATTATTTTTATTTTTTTTTAAGATTAAAAAATTTATGTTTTATTGTATTTCTTTATTTTAGTTTTTTACTATTTATTTGTTATGTTTGTTGTCTTGTTTGTCGGTTTTATTTTCGAACTCGTTTGAGTGGATGGATGATATTTTTAAACTGAACACGCGTCTCTGAAGCAACACACACCAAAAATTGTGTGTGCGTTCGGTATCGGCCGAACGTCTGTCTTTTTGCCTTTATTTATATATATGGGTGTGTGTGTATGAGAGTTTATTTATTTATTTATAATAATAATAAATAAATTTTTTTGTTTGTGAAATTTCGCGCGTCACGTCTCGAAAAGAGTTCCGTACTCGAATGAAACCGTATTGTTATGTTACGAAAATTTTTATAAAATTAACTCAAACAAAAAACGGAAAGAAGAACAAACCGCCGCCGAACCGAACGAAGAATGTCGTTGTACGTACGTACTTAGACTCACAGAGATTTCTTTCGCGAGCACGAGTGAGTGCCCACACTGTGCTGTGAGCGGTGAGCTAGTGTGCGTGCCTGTGAGTAAGGCGCACAGAATGTTCTTGCTCTGAGATCTCTGCCTTCAGTTGTTCTTCGACGTGCTCGACACGTTGTTGTGTGCTGTGATGTTTGCATGCAGTCCGTTTACCTAGCGGTGTGGTCTGCCTAAGTGTGTGTGAGGAAAAGGAAAATATACCGCAATCATATGGAGAACAAACCCCTTAACAGTTACATGTGTGTGTGTGTGTACATGCGTGCCTTCATATTTGCAGTCGTGTGTGTTTGAATGAGCCGAGGAGCTTAACATCGAACCGCAAGCGGCTTTTATACGGAAGGCAGTCAGTCGGCAAGCGAGCAGCCAGACACAGAGACGAACATTGGGACACCAACACTCGAGAACACAAGTCGCTCTCATTAACATACACATACACACTCTCGCCAGACATATGTTGATTGTGACGACAACAACCAGAAGAAAAAAACCCGCAACAAAAAACCTAACATGAAATTACACTAACAACTACAGTTACCCACCAACAGGCGAATTCTTCGTACTTGCTTAAGGTTCGTGTACTGAACATACACACAAATATGTATACTTGAGTGCGTGCTTTCAAACGGTATCACTCTCTCTCGTACAAAGAGTATATCAGCAATTCGAGAGGCCGCTATTTGCTATCTTTGTACTCAATTATCAACAAAATTGTTATCACTTTTGTTTTTATGTGTACCATATCGAAAGCAATCACAAAAAAAACGTAAATAAGAATCAGAAGTAGGCATATCTACCTTACCTACAAAGTGAGAATAACAAAACAACAAATGTTACCGTTATGTTCTCTATTTGCCCACATACACTCACACACAATCTGTTACCAGAAATGACACTAATGTGAACGCAAATGTACGAGGTTCCGCTTGGAAGTTAGTCTATGTTTATATAAAATATTTAATCTTGATTAAAGTGTCTAAATCATCGGCTATTTTAGATAGTTGGTTTACGGTTTAATCGATAAATCCGCTTTTTTTTTAAACACGATCTTTTTTTGCATAACTGGTGAAACGGTTTAAACTGGCAAATGTTATAAAATGCGTACAAAATCACCAACATAAGTAATTTTTACCATATTTTTGCATGTAAAGATAAACTGCGACTATCTAAAGTATAGGGTCTTGTCTAGTTGACTTATAGAGCGGTTGAGTTTCAAATCGCAGAGGATATCTACTTGTATGGAGGCTGGCCAAAACATGTAGAAAAATAAGTTAACTTCACCTTTGAGGTTTATATATTAATTTTAAGAACACAATATGGATTTGATCAAAAGTGGACCTCAGGCATAGACATACGCTTTTTAGAGCGACAGCGACTAATATAGCCGAGTTTTGGCGGTTGCTCGGTCATAACGTTTTATGTAAAGGTTGAGCATTATGAAATGTAATGGTGGGCTTCTAAAAAAAAGATCCTTAAATTGCCATAGACGTTGGTGTAGAGGCCATTTAAAAACATTAACCGATTAAGACAATATTAAGAAAAGTCCACCATTCGGCAAAGTTTTTTATATGGAATATTCTTTGAAAGCCTGCAGCTTTGGATTCCATTCATACTGTTCTTTAGAATACAAAAAACTTTTTCTACTATAAATAAAGGTGTACTTTCTTTTATCAGTTTTCTTTCAAATATTATTAAATAACAAATAGAGGGTGTCCGACCATAATGCACGTTGTTAATGGTGAGTTACATCTTAACGTCAAGTTTATTGCCCAACTTAATTTGGCACTTTTTCGTTGTAGTGTTTGACAACCACGGAGAGCTACATCATTGAGCAGCGCGTACAGAATGTTAAAACCTTTTTTGACTAAAGGGGCGGTTTTTTTGGTCAGCATAATCGACCAAATGTGTCCACAATCGGGAGAATTGTGCTCAAATTTTAGTAAACCGGGTCTGGAAGAAATTTCAAAACACCTGTGCATGCTCGCCTAGTTCGTTTTGCAGAAAACATTGGTGCTTTTCACGATAGTGTGGCAGAAGAGCCGTGAACATTGGCTTGTGTATGGTGTTTGCTATCGCGAGATGATATCGGTCTTCTTGTGGCCAGAAAATAAGATATTGATCTGAATGTGGTTCCGACAAGATGGTGCCACTTGCCACACAGCTAACAATTTAATGGCTCTTTTTTGGTAAAAAAATCATTGGCCGTGTCATTCACGTCGCGGCGATGTTAATTGCACGCCACGATCATGTGACTTAGAAGAAAAAGTGCACGTCAATAAGCCAAGAATAACTCAAGAGCTAACGAATGAAATAATTTGGCATATTTTCGACATTGAACCTCCATTTTGTATCAGCGTCATTGAAAATATATACCATCGGTAGGGGTATACCACCGAAGCCGTGGCGAGCATTTGTCCAATATTCTGTTTTACACATAATTGTCATAGATCCTTCTATCATAAATAAAATATAAGGATAAGTCCTTGAAAATATTTTCTTTAATTCCTACTTAACATCGTGCGTTTTATCTTCTTCCATGTATGTGCTTAATGACCTCAAACTCCCCAACAAAAACGTAAAAGGAAACTTTTGTTATATATTCAAGGAAAAGGCCGAACGTTTTTTTTGTCAGTTATTGCCAGAATAAGTCGAAAAGGGTAAAAAGGTTTTAATTAAAACATTCTCTAAGAAAAGGCATTGTTTAAATTCAGAGTAGGAAAAAACAGTAATAACGGGCAGGGAGTTTAAAAATATTTGATGTGAAGCTTTGCCGTTTATTTTTTAACAAAGGAAAAAAAAAATAAACGGCAAAGCTTCACATCAAACATTTTTAAACTCCCTGCCCGTTATTACTGTTTTTTCCTACTCTGAATTTAAACAAGGGAAATCAATTAATGGAAATCAATTAATGGCTAGTAAGACTCTAGCATAAAAGTACCCAGTAAAACCTTGAAGGTGATTTTACTTATTAATACTATAGCCTTACTTTCTCTCCTTAACATTGTCTTCTAACAAAGAACAGTGTTACAAGATTTCATTTGTACCAATATACTAATACTAATTCTCCACTTCGAAAGATTTGTAACTCAATTTAGGTTTCAAATTATTGATTGACGCAATCCGTACAGAAGACAAAATTTCTCAGATACATTTACTGCAGATGTAGCTTGGTTGGACTTGAAACGGAAAGGAACAAAACCGCCTTACAATGGGTTCACAAACAATAATGTTAGTTCTTGCAATTGTAATATCTTAGAAGCTTTCAAAGTTAACGATGTGATCTAGCTATTGAAATATTTAATGAGGCTTACATTTTCAGCATGAATCCTTTTACGCAGAAGGCGCCCCATTGATCTGATTACGATTTGGAGTTGACCAGGTCACTTGGGCGAAGCAAAGCGTCCACCTTGATTATGTAAAGGTACGATTTTGGTCTATAAACATATACGATTTTGAAGTAGGAAGAACTAAAGTCTGACGACCGCTGAACATGTTCGATTTTAGCCAAAAACGTTCTTCTCAGACTAGACCTGACTGGGCCATGTCATAGCTTGCGTCCATACTCGTATATTGGGCGCCGCGATCAAGCAAATTGACAGTTTTTTATTATTTGCTCTAGTTAGAGTTTTTATTTTACGATAACAAGCCATAGACTTTGGATAAGCTATTCATATATGGATAAACTATACATATTCAAGATGTTATTGTCGGAATAATACCACACATATTGAAACAAGTCACTAAAAGTTAGACCTACCATAAATGTAGCTTCTAAAGCCACAATTGATGCAATATCTCACACTGTTGTTTGCTAATTTAAGTGGAATATGTGTGAGCTACAAACCTATTTGTGTAGATAAACGAGTATAAAAGTTATAGGTTTTCGGCAGTTCGAAAATGTTGTAATACCGGTATTCGTATTGTTGGCGAATTCTTAATCTTACTTATTTTCCTCAAGTTTCATTAAGGAACAAGTAACATTTGTTAAATTCTTAAGTCTAAAATTTTTTTATTCCTTTTTTAGCATGTATCGTCGGTCTGTGAAAACCAGGGGTGACTGTGATTTCGGTGAACGCTACTTCAGCAACTTGTTTGCTTTGGAATACTCTACTCATATCTGCCTGCGCTTAAATGTATAGCCTTTGATAATTGTAAACACACATTCGCTGTTTGGGGTCTGAAGATGGGGAAGTATCGTTCATCGAAACTTAAGTCTGTCCTGCTTGCAACTAAAAGTCTTTTCGTCTGCCTTTTAAATAACTTTTTGGTTTCTTTTTGAACAAAATGTTCAAAACAAACATGGTCTCAAATCTGGCAATGAACTAAGCATAACAGTTTTCCATCCTTGATAAACCCAATTGAGATTTTTCAGCCTTTGTCACATTATAACATCTTTCTTTCTATGAAATAACTTAACTGCCGAAACCTACAGTTTTAAGCCGACTACGAACAGCTAATTAATTTAAGAGAGAAACTTGCAAAAAGCCCTCGCCACAATGATGGAAACCTCTTTTTTAAGGCATTTAAGACGATTTTCACTTGTGGCAACTGCAAAAACTTCAGATTGAACCTCGTACCAGCCGAAAAGAAAAATCACAATACAATAAAGAGAGGCAAGCAGATGTTAAGTCGACAATAACTGCTTATGTGTGGGCATGTTAACACACACACACACATGCAAGCTTACATTGGCAAAGTACACCTCGTACGACACATCCGAGTTACATGAAATCAAATATCTTGGCACACTCTCTCGTGCTCTACTCGTACACTGACTCACACACCCACACACAAGAGCACTCATTCAGGAACCGCGATGCCTGTCCTGCACACTCAACACCTACACACACAGGAACTCACGTTTGCGCTTTGTAGCCTTCACTCAATTTGAGCGCCTGTGTGCTTGAGTGTTTGTGAGTGTGTGTGCCACACCGTTATTCTACTCAATACAAATTCAATATTTCTGACGTAGGCATGTTTTTCTTGTTGTTGAACGGTGTGTATGGGAATCCTCTTGGAAAAATGAAAGCAAAAGTGTGTGTACACCGAGAGAGAGAGAGAGTGAAAAACAAATGAACAAAACAAAGTGAAAATCTTATAAAACATATGATTTTTGTTATTGTCAGTCAGCAGTGCGAGCTGGCAAATAAGAATAGAGAAAACGAAGGGAAACGAAAGAAAAGGTAAGAAGGCCAACACTAATGACGACTGGCAGCAGCAGCCCTAATATTGCTACTCTCCAGAAATCGTCAAACGACTGAGAAATCTTATGACACCCACGCAAAGGTAACAGCAACACAACTCTGCTGCTGCTGCTGTTGTTGTTATTGTTTCCAATATTTTCCATCTCCTCTCTCCAACCCACACGCGGAAAATTTCAAAGGGAATTCAATTCCTTGTTGGATTTTATTGAATTGCTCTCAAAAATATCTTCACTAAACAGTTTATAACGAACTGTTTTTCCATTTCATCTCCAAAGTCTACCCCTTTACCTTCTCTTGCTCTCACTCCTATTACTACTCAACCGATGGCGAAAAAATGGGTAAACGAAAAGCTACTCATAAGCGCAACAAGTTTGTTCTTTAGTCTCCGTACTTTTATTATTTGTTAATGGAGATTTTTGCTCCGCAAATACTTCTCTTGTTTGCCATCCCTCCATGGCTGTGAAAGGATGTTTTGGTCCTTGTGCTTAGGTGTTCTTGTTCTTGTAGAGTACCCAGTACTGTAAGTAAAGCACCCATTGCAGCGACTGGGTCATTGCTTTATATTGGCATTTGTAAAGGTTTTTTGGACGAGCAAAAAAGAGGGTCTTTTTGTATTTCTTTTTCTTGGAAATCGAGCCTTTAATAACATTTATTTGCTTGACCTTTTGTTAGTAATTTTTATTTTACGGATAAGAAGTTTTGTTTTCTAGATTATTTCGTTGGCAACAATCGTTTTTCTCTTGCTTCCCTTTTATGTGAAACAAATAGGTTTCTTTGGAAGTACTCAGAGAATTGCAGATCCATAAAAAAAAACTGTTCTTTTGTAGTCTATTTCTTTAAAAAAAGGTTAGAGGTCTAGGATTACTTTATAGAATAGGAGAGAACATCGGCAACACCCTACTGCCAATATTTAAATTATCCACATTTAGGGAGACCTAGAGGGCCTGATTCTTGAACACTTTCCTTCAAATAACTTGAAACAACTATAGTTATGATGACCCTTCAACCCTGCGCAAGACACAATTATTAAGGATTCTTTTCAAGGCCAAAACACTTTCCTGAAAGTCTATTAAATACACACACACTGAAAAGTCTTTTCTGAATATGAAAAAAGAAGCCCCCTCTCCTCCTAATTTTTCTGTTAAAAGTTCGGTAAAAGTTCTTCTTTGAACCTGTGAAGTTTAACAATTGGAAGAACGATCAAGAGAAAAAAATAATGCTGTTGCTGAATCATTTGTCTATTCAATAATCAAAACTTATCGAATTTAGAGAAAATGCATGGTCATGCATCTGTATAAAATTACACACAGGGAAAAAATCAGTTAAAAATTGGTCCGAATTACAAAAATTTGGTTGGAAAAACCAAATTTCTGTTGCAATAACCAAAATTCCACAGTATTGATGGTAACATCGTTCGGGATAGCATATGATGGTTGCTATAACCATATCACGTTATTTGCAGTCAAGTTGTACCATCCGACTTCAGTCGTCTATGATGTCTATATTATTTTGGTACCAATAATTGGTGTTGACAACACATTAGTTCTCTGTGGTGACCAAATCCCGTTTAGTGAGCTGTGGTTACATAATAGTAGTTATCCCAACACCTGTAAACCTTTTTTTTACGACAAAAATATATTTCGAAATCCACAAAAAATGTATAAGAACAAAAAAATGGCAGACAATTTTAGTTTCTGGGGTGAAACGGTTAATGCTTCCAAACGATACAGGTATAAAAAAACCGAACTAAAAATACGAAAATATTTTCCGGAATATAGACAATGGCTTAACTGTAATTTAGCGACATAACTCAAACTTGATCAGAATTTTTTTAGATACTCGTAGACTTCCTTATAATTTTTTTGAGGCGACCCATATTTCCCGAGTTACGGGAAATATGGGTGTCAAAGTTTGGCAGTAAATTGTTACAAGTCCAGCTCCAATAATCACATTTTTTTGTTAGGATTACCGATATGTACTTGTTTTCTTTAACCGAAAGTGTCAGTTGCCTCGTCTGAAAATTGGTGTAATCAACATGCGGTTGTAACGATGATATACATGGATAGTACGTGCGGTTGTGACAACAAATCTGTTCTCCGTGTGTAAAATTACTGCAAATGCTAAAACTCAAAGACCACAAAAGTTGCCGGAAACATCAAAAGTTTGTTAGAAAAATCATCTGATCTGATCATCAGAACGGATTCGTGAAATTTGCTGCTTTTATGAAGAGAGTAATCTACGGCAATATATAGAGGCTCCATAGCTTTTGAAGAAACATATGAATGGTATCGAGCCATTGTTAACTATTACTTTTCCAATATTGGTAACACGAAGCTAGACTGCATGTAGTTTTTGCAAGACGACATAACGTGTCTTATGTCGGGCATACTAGAGGCCTTTAAACTATGGGCCAAGACCTCAAATATATTATCGGATAAGTAACGAATAATGTTTGTTGTTGGACAAGTCCGAGTACATACTCATAATCATATGTTTCCGAACAGTACGTGCCCCGTTTGTGTGCCCCAGGCACATATAACACGCCCATTAGACAAGGCCTAAAATTTAGCCAAATGGAAAAATTAGTGTCATATTCAGATTCTTTTTTAAATTCCCATATATTCATGCTTGCAAGAACCAATTTTTCGGCGCCCTAGACCCTTTGTTCAATTAATTAATCGAATCATAAAACTAATACTCGTACGATATTTGGATCCGTGACGATTTTAAATATTTTTTAATACCCAAATGTCCACATCTCAAGAAGGCTGATTCCTGGACCCATAGGGGCCACTCCAAATTCCAAATTGGCAAAATAATAAATTCATATTTGGATTTGTTCACTGTCTCTGGATACCCATATGACTCTTAACATTAGGGGACAGTTTCTAGGCCCCAGGGCCCATAGATCACGCCCAAAGGTTGAGCCCTTTAATTCAGCCGAATCGCAAAACTAATGTCATATTTAGATTCTTCATAAAATTGCACTGTTTCTGAGTAAACATATGTCCATGTTCGAAAGGTGTGATATCACTATCTAGACGGCCAACTACCTGTCCAAAACGTGAAATTAGCTGCTCTTCGAAATGACCTCTCAATAGATCCATTGCTAGAGCAGCTGTATTGCAAGTGGCACCGTCCTGTTGAAACCAAGTGTCGTCAAGATTACGGGCTTTTTTTTTTTTATATAAGCTTTATTTGAATTATTGAATCTGCTCCAAAGGAGCAGATTCAATAATTATAAAAAAAAAAAAAATATAAAAAAAAAAAAAAAAAGATTACGGGCTTGAATTTCAGGCAGCATAAGGATCGATATCATGGCGCGATATCGAGCACCATTCACGGTTACGTGCGGGCCATCATCATTTTTGAAAAATATAGACCCATGATTTCATCAGCCCATAAACCGCACCAACCCGTGGTTTTCTCAGGGTATAATGGCACCTCTTGAACCTCTTCTTGTGGATCTTCAGTCCAAATGCGGCAATTTTGTTTATTGACTTTGCCGTTGAGCCAGAAATGGAACTCTTAGCAGCGCCGTATTGTTATTTTCAGATTTAAGCTCATGCTGCCCATTTCGTCGGCTATAATCCTTCCGTATGGTTTTTGTCGCAAAGATAATTCGCAAAGCGGACGATTTTTTAGTTACGGCAATCTGGAAATTTTGCCGTAGGAGGATAGTTTTGCGCCAAGTTTATTTTCTGTGCGTAAGGGTATGTTATAGATTCGAGCCAAGCTTTTCGTCATTGCATGGAAGGCATTCTTTTCGAAGGTCTTTTGTCTAGGCAAAGACGCAGTTTCAATTTAAACTCTAGCACTGAAGTGCACAGTAAGTTCAACCTTTACATCTATGATGTCAAGGGACAGTTCATTTAATGGTTTTATATAAATTTATTGACGGGATCAAATAGTTCTGTTAAAACCTATTACTAAAAAGGCTGTAGACTTAGAACGAAAACGGGAAGCATTACACTTTAAAAGACTTAGAGCATGAAAACTTGTGGAACGAAAACTTGTGGACTAAGAGCTATGCTAACACAAGTAAAGCCAGGTTGTTATCCGGATAAGTCCCTTTAACTATTTTCATAGGCGGGGTTTCCACTACATAAATTCCGGCGACATTTGGAGTAAGCGAGTAAACTCTATGCCATGAAAAGCTTCTCCATTAAAGTGCATTTGCAGTTCGAAGCCGGCATTATGCAGTAGGTCCTGGTGGGTAAGTACACTGAATAAAATGTACTTCAGTTTGATGAATTCTTTCATCAATTTTATGAATTTAGACATCATTTTCTAACCTACAGCTCTTTAATCAAACTTTATGTAGAATCTATTATCAATAATTCAACAATTTCTTACATAATTTTGGTGAACATTTTACATACATCCGAAGACAATACACATCAATTGTTTATCAATTTAAAGAAGCCTGAGTTTCTTGCGTAAGTCATAGTCAGATTAGAGACGAATGCAGTCGAAAACACTACTTGTTGCAAGCAGGCATGATCGCAGTTTCGCTACATCGCCCTCATCTGACCACAAGCAATGGATTTGATTTAACAATGATTGGCGGCTATATACTTAAATGCGGAAAGATTCGCATTAAATGAGAAATATGGTCAGCAAATGTTTCCAACAAACATATTAAACACAATAAAAATCCTCCGTGCTTTTTTACTCATCCTACGTGATATAGAATATTTATGAACAACGTGCAAGATTGATGTTAAATATTACTTAAATTTGAAAAATACTTAAGTTGAAGATTTAATTCTTTAAATCAATGAATTTGTTCATCAATTTGGTGTATAACTATAAAAAGTTGACTTTTTCATTGCTTTAATGTACATTTGATTTATGCGAGTAAGAAATATGTTGTTGTTGTTGTAACAACAATATATTTTATTTAAAGTCCTGTTCGTCTATAGGGGATCTGATTCGATACCCAGGAGGAGGAAACGCGCCATTTGAACTGGTTGCATCCACAGAGATCTAGGGGTAAGATGAGTAGGCTTGGTCGGACAATTGAAGAGGCGCAGCACGTCATGTGGTTCCTGATGGCAGCCGGGACAAATGTCCGGACGTTAGCATCAATTCGCGCCCAATAAGAATCGAGGCGTCTGCACCATCCAGATCTCAGCTGAGCCAAAACCACGAGCGTCTGCCGAGGTAGTACCTTCTCCTTAGGTGAAATCTCCGGGGGATGTTCCTCTAGCACTACATTCACACTGTAGCTGGATACTGCTGCTGCGACTTCATTGGCGTGAAATTTGTTCACTTCTGCCTGATAGTTTCGATGATCTAAATGTTCTCTCTTGTACCGCAGGATCTCGCTCTCTAGATCTAAAGATCGTACCTGATATGCCTGGGCGGAGGCATCCTGTCCAAGAGATGGTGGTTAGGATGACTACTGCAAAAACACCCTAGCATTGCTTAGACAGCAGAAATTGTGTCTGCGCACGGTAAGGACCTTCGTCTGCTCATGTAGATGGTCCTCAGAAGACACCCTGTTGATGTTCTGAGGGCGTCATTCTGATAAGTCTGAATTTTCTTCCACTGCGCGTACTCACGTTTGTTGACCACGCCGGCGCTGCGTAGATCGCTACAGACCGACCTATCGCTTTGTAGGAGGTCAACAAGGTTTCTTTGTCGGCTCCCCAAGTACTGCCAGAAAGTCACTTGAGGACCTTGCATGAGCAGAGGATCGAAAACGGCTTCCAATCGGGCCCCTTAGATTTGTGGGGTAGTTGGTAGTCGGGATGTCGACTTCATCGACTTTTACATTGAGTGACAGTGTGGCTGATGATTTTTGACTTTTTTTAGACTTTTTTTTGGGGCTTTCCCTTAAATAATTTTAAGATCCTGTTCTGTGACTTCACAAAACTTACTTAATTCCCACAACATCTTATTAAGAATTAAGGGGGAAGTTCTCTTAAATCAGTAAGCTGTGCACGATATAGAGAAGTTTTTACAGATGGCTTACAGATAAATCTCTCACTTGTAAAGTCGTCGGCATTTAAGAGGTTAAAGCCCGCCGCTAAAAAACCTCTTTGATGTTCTTATCTGGAGTTAAACTTGGGATAGATGGATGCGAACTTCTAGATAAGCGGGTGTTACGGACAAACACTCTGACCCCCGGGATGGAGTCAGCTATTTCATAAGAGCACATCCCCTTAAACTTCCTGTAAAAGAGTGATACGCAACAAACATTCCGCCAATGCTCGAGTGAGGCAACAGACTTGGCTACCCTGAAATCTTCAACTAGCCCTAGCGCCTTCGCTTATACTGGGTCGAGAAACTCCAAAGAATACCATAAAGCACTCGCCCAGATGTGGGAGTTATACTATATTTTTTGCCGAATGTATGTGATGTAGATGTTGAGGAGGTCGGAGGAAGTAAAGTATTTCTTACACCGCTTTTAAAAGCCCAAGCATTTGAATGCTCCTTTCGACACTTTAAAAATGTGTGTTAGGCTCCTATGGAGCAGATCCAGTAATACCAAATAAAGCATTTATAAATAAAAGTGTGTTTGTTACAGCGAACTTCACACTGAGTTTTCTTGCCCAGAAAATTGAGACCGCCAGACTCCTAGACAACAATCCCATTCATCAATAGTGGCAACGATGTTAAGCCCGTCGATCGTTTATGGCTCAAATAACAGCATTGAGTTTTGCTAGTAAGTATTTAACTCGACCCTACTTGCAAAACCCCACTCTGAGACCCTCACAAGATCTTCGTTGAGTGTGTCAGTCGTATTTTGCCTCATCGCCTACGTATCGTCGAAGCGTTGTCGCGGGCCGATATTTTAATATATCCACACTCTTACATACTTATATTTACAAATCACCCTACTATATCTAACGATAAAGTGTATAATGTTCTAATATTTATGCAATATTCTGCCTTGAAATCAAAAGATTACATGTCTTCCGATACTAATCATCTTCGCTACAAACAAGTCTTTCCGGCCAGATAGAGTGCTTTTACTTAGAGCTTCGATGTCAATTAATTGATTCGATTACTACCACATCCATCCTACGAACAGTTGGAAATGATGAAGAAGAAACAAAAAGATAACTGGTCAAATGGATAGCAACCTAAATGAGATGATTGAGTAATTGTCAATGCCTTCAAGTATCATCAGCATCAGTCTTTACCTACTCCAGAGATACGAGCATTTCATGCACACCGTCTCGGCCTGCCGTTGGTCCTAAGACTATGTCCTTTCGTTTCTATCTCTCTCTTTTATTTCTCTGTGTGTGGGTATGTATTTTCCGTTCGTCCAACTTTGAACGGAGAACCATCTGTCTGGGCGTCCGTCGTCTGTCCATCGACCGGTGTAAAAATTTTGCCACCTTCATCAGCCGTCCAGTACGACAAAACTTAAAGGATAACAAAAGTTGTTGATGCTTTTCTTCTCGGCATCCTTCTTATGCATTCCTTCAAGTAGATTTTTGCCAATCGCTTACAATACAATTATTGTTATTTTCCACTCTCGGCAACAACAGCGAAAGCAACAACAAAAGTGAAATGTTTTCTCAGGACCTTAGGCATTTGCAATATTGGTGCTGGTGAGTGTTGGCCGCTGGAAGCTTTGAAAAAAGGTACGATAAATCCAATTGTCTGCCCGCATTATGAGCTGGAATCTGTTGTATGCATAAAGTATATCGTTTAAAATGTAGCATATTGAACATTAATCGTAAACATTTTAAATATCGTCATCGTTAAGGTAAAATAATATGTTCTTTAAGATGTTTGGCAAAGATTGAGAATTTAATATAAACAATTTTCACTAAGGCAACTTTACGATTAAGAGATTAATCTCTAAGCCAAGTAAAATCGTTTTCTATAAAATACATTAGCCGTTCGGATCTAACTTTAAACAGTAGATTTAAATCATGCAAAGCTTACTGATTTAGGAGAAGTTCTCCTTGTCCCTTAATGGGATGTTAAGGGAATTTAAAAAGTAGTGATAAGCCTATATTGCCGGCTTGTGTAAACCTGCGTCGGGCGCCACTTTAGCTCATGCAATTCCTCGCCTAATAAGTTTTAATAAGAAGTTAAAAGTTCATGTAAAAGAAAATACATTTATTCATGTTACTCCTTACGTTGGGCGCCATTTGCTTGAAATGTTAACCAGCCCAACATATTTGGATAAGAATTGAAAATTCCACGCAAAGTAAAATGCTTTCTCTGTTGTCCCTTACGTTGTGCGCCATTTGCTCATTTTGCTACCAATGTAGACCTGCGATAGGCGTAAGTCTAACTGATGTAATTACTCGCCTAGATAGTTTTGATAAGACCATAGATATACATATATCATGGCAAATAATATTATTTTATTCGTAACCCTAATGTTGGGCGCCATTTGTTTATATTGAGCTACCTTGCTGAGTTAGTTTAAAGTATGGTAATCTGGCAACTTTGAACAAAATTGAATTTTAACCAAAGAGAATTGAACAGTAAGAGGGTTCATCGGCGAACTCATCAGAAGCAGACAATAAAAACCTATGAATTGTAATAAAATAATCAAAGAATATAATAAAACAGTTATTTGCTACACTTCTGCTTTAAAAAAATGTGAAAAGTGATTTGAACTTTCAGTTCGAGTTGATTAATAGTTTTATTATTATTATTATTATTATTATTATTATTATTATTATTATTATTATTATTATTATTATTATTATTATTATTATTATTATTATTATTATAAATACGTGTTCACCGATGATACCTCTTGCTGTTTGATTATTTTTTGTATAGATAACAAAAACCACATGTTTTAACAAAGCAGGGTGTGTCGTGTTTGATTTTTTGTAGAAAAAATATAAAAGTTATTATTATTAATACGAATTCACCGATGAGACCTCTTGTTGTTTGATTATTTTTTGTATACATAACAAAAACCACGTGTTTTAATAAAGCAGGGTGTGTCGTGTTTAATTTTTTGTAGAAAAAATATGTGTAGCAACTCTGACTCGTTTCTTTAGCGAGTTGCAGCCAACTTGATGGTAATCGAGCTATTTTCATACAAATGCCAGTTTAGTAAACTAAAAATAACACAGAATGACTCACAAATGCCAATTATAATTTTATCCCTTTAAATTTATTCTTGTCTTCAATAAATGGTGATAACTTGTCTTCTTACTTGTGAATGGAAAGCGGGTGTGTCGTGTTTGATTTTTTGTAGAAAAATATGTGTGGTAACTCTGACTCGATTCTTTAGCGAGTTGCAGCCAATTCGCTTGCTAATCAAGTAATTTGCATACAAATGCCAGTTTAGTAAACTAAAAAGAACACAGAATGTCTCAAAAATGCCAATTATATTTTTATCCTTTTAAATTTATTCTTGTCTCATCTTTAATAAATGATGAAAACTTGTGAAAGCAACCCCGAAAAAATATAACAACCAAACGAGATGGTAACTCTAACAACCAGAAAAAGTCAGTCTGATCGTGCAGCCGTACCGACGACAAGAGCTTAACGAGTCACGGACAAATTCAATCATTTTACATACACAAATTATTTCTCATTAATTAACTTTGAATAAATAAACATTAATTTCTTTTATTAAAAACTAAACGTTGAACGAGTTGTCACTTGTCTTCTTACTTGTGTATGGAAAGCAGGGTGTGTCTTTGATTTTTTGTAGAAAAAACATGTGTGGTAACTCTGACTCATTTCTTTTCCATACAAATGCCAGTTTAGTAAACAGCTTAAGTATTCTCCTAATTCGAACAATGCCAATTATAATTTTATCCTTTTAACTTTATTCTTGTCTTCAATAAATGATGATAACTTATCTTCTAACTTGTGGATGGAAAGCTAACATCCTGAAAGCTCAGAAAGGGAGCCAGCGTTTTATTTTCGAAAAACATTTATTCAACTTCAAAGTAGACGACGAAAGGTTTGGGTTGTTTTTGTTTTCCTCATCATCGTCATCAGTATCGGCGGCAGCAGCACCAGCAACATAATCAACGAGTGGTTGATTTCAATTTAATCGTCTTAAAAATCATTTACTAATTGTTTTTATTATGGAAATTGTGTACTTAAGGTAATACAGAAAAAGGCCAACAATGAAAACACGAATAATGAATGAACGAACGAACGAATGAATTAATGAATGAACAAACAAATGACGCTGTAGGAGGACGGATGGGTGAGTGGGTGTGGCGGAATGAGCAGGAGCATTGCGATGAAAGGAAAGATAACATGGGTTGTTAGGATGTACATCATCTGTTGTTTCCAAGGATACTGGACGTAGTTAATGACTAATTAACGGTGAAAATTCAGGTGAAGTTTGATGTTGACGCCATTACGAATGATGAGGAGACCACACAATCCCGCGACTGCCGGTTCTATGTACCGGATTGACCCGAAACTCTTCGGCCAGGGGCAGTCACCTCAACAATATATGTTTTTTGTTCGTCCATTTTTTCGTCGTGGGAGCAGCACTTCCCGGAATGCCTGCTCCGAATACTACTAGTCCGAGCCGGGATCGAACAAAACCCCGGACCTTGGATCTGCTCGGTTTGTCAGAACCGAATACACCATCGTGCTACGTCTGTAAGGTGTAATCGTTGCATGGAGTGGGTGCACTTCACGAGCTGTTCAGGTCTGAACCACATCAGGGAGTATAGCGAAGCAGACTTTGTTGCCTCATGCTGTATCAACGAAGTTAGCAGTGGGTCTCTGGATTTGGTGTTATCATCGTCGTCTGCATTTTCGTCGTCGTCGTCATCATCATCTAATTACGAGACTACCCCGCAGTCGCCCTCGCAACAGCATCAACATATACAGCATCTTACACCACAGATTGCTGTTGCCACTCCTGACAGTGCATCAATCTTGCAATTTAATTGTAATGGCCTACGCAACAAAATCAGTGAGGTCATAGAATTTATGAATCGGAGAAACATCATGGTCGCCGCGATCCAAGAAACTAAGCTGAATGCCACCTGCAGCCTGCACAGTTGTGACGGATACAACGTGCTACGTAAGGATCGCACCAGAAGTGGAGGTGGGGGACTTGCTTTCCTGTTACACCATTCTGTGCAGTACAGACCTATTTCGCCTGAGCTTGACTCTAGAGACCCATACATGGAATGTATGGGGGTAGCAGTCAAGTCTGGAACTGCCGAAATAGAGCTGTACAACGTATACATCCCGCCGGTTGGTAGCTGTGCCCCGCGTTATCTGCCAGACATTAGCAATTTGCTACAAGGCAATAACCGCTTGGTCCTAGGAGATTTTAATGCTCACCACGAACTGTGGCATTCTCTCCTAGACAACGACCAGAGGGGCATAGCTTTGGCAGAGCAAATTGATAGCTCTACGTTCTGCACAGTGAATGAGGACGCCCCCACGCGGATTATGGGCGATTGCCATAGCTCGCCAGACATCACTTTGGCATCGCCTGGCCTGATCAACGACGTCACCTGGCAACCCGTCATCTCACAAGGATCGGACCACCTTCCCATAATTCTCTCCATTAATAGACCACCCGATTTCATAACCTCTGAACGCCGTACGTTTCTCAATCAAAAAAAGGCTGATTGGGAGGCCTTCAGAGAAGCCACCAACCGCAGCTTTAATAATCTAGCTATTCCGTCGGACGTTCGGGTAGCCGAGAAAAAGTTCCGGGCCATCATCAACGCAGCAGCCGCTCGCCATATCCCTGCTGGTCGAATACCCGAAGTACGACCAAACTTCCCAGCAGAGGCAGCGGGACTCGCAGACGAGCGTGATGACATTCGTCGCTCCAACCCAACTGACCCTAGAATTAGGGATCTCAACTCCGAGATCAGTAGGTTGGTCAACGAATATAAGCGGAACAAATGGCTAGACCACTTAAAGCAGTGCAACTTGAGTTCCGGAATTGGTAAGTTGTGGACAACGGTCAAATCACTCTCTAACCCTGTAAGGAAGGATGATCGGACAGCTGTCACGTTCGGTGATAGAACAGTGACAGATCCGAAGCGGTGCGCGTGTTATTTTAACCGGCTTTTTATTGAGCACCCAGAGAGTGATAAGGCGAAAAGGAGAGTATTGCGTCGTATCCGCGCTCTCCGAGTCGAAGAGGCACCACCACAATTTACCGTTGGCGAAGTTGCCCATGTCATCCGCAGCGCAAAGTCATCAAAGGCGCTGGGTCCGGACGGAATCTCAATGCTGATGTTAAAGCACTTGGATACTCCGGGAGTAGAGTACATGACCAAAGTGCTCAATCTGTCGCTAGCCACTCACGAAGTTCCCGATGCCTGGAAAATGGGCAGAGTGGTCCCGCTACTGAAGCCAGGCAAAGACGCAAGTAAAGGAGATTCGTACAGGCCGATCTCCTTGCTTTCTCCAGTAGCAAAGACGCTTGAAGCACTGCTCCTCCCCAGCCTGATCGAACACTTTCTTAGTGCTGATCATCAGCATGGATTCCGCAAGCAGCACAGCACAACAACTGCTTTACACGCCATCACCACGCGTATAAGTCGCGGCCTTAACAAGAACAAGCCACACGACAGGACGGTCCTCGTGGCTCTTGACCTCACAAAAGCCTTCGACACGGTCAATCATGCCACTCTGTTCGAGGACATTGAAGAAACGTCCCTTCCGCCCAGTTTGAAACGTTGGGTCGTAAACTATATGTGTGGGCGCCAGTCATATGTAGAATTTAGAGACAGAAAGTCGAAGCCCCGTAGAGTTAAACAAGGAGTTCCCCAGGGTGGAGTTTTATCCCCGGCTCTGTTTAACCTCTACCTCTCTAAAATTCCTGCACCACCAGACGGCGTTGAAATTGTGTCGTACGCTGACGATTGCACAATTCTGGCGTCAGGACCTAAAGTGGATGACATTTGCGAGAAAATCAACTATTACCTCACTGACTTAGCACGTTTCTTCACTGCGAGGAATATGAAAATATCCGCCTCCAAATCATCAGCCACACTGTTTACTGCTTGGACCGCAGAGGTGCGGTTGTCACTCAATGTCAAAGTCGATGACGTCAACATCCCGACCACCAACTACCCCAAAATTCTTGGGGTCACATTGGACAGCCTTTTTAGATCCTCTGCACATGCTACAGCTATCTGCGATAAACTCAAAAGTAGGAATAAGGTCTTCAAGTCACTTGCCGGCAGTACTTGGGGAGCCGACAAAGAAACCTTGTTGACCTCTTACAAAGCGATAGGTCGGTCTGTAGCAAACTACGCAGCACCTGTATGGTCGGCGAACGTGAGTACGACGCAGTGGAAGAAAATTCAGACATGCCAGAATGCCGCCCTTAGAACATCAACAGGGTGTCTTCTTATGTCCTCTGAGGACCATCTACATGAGGAGACGAAGGTCCTTACCGTGCGCAGACACAATTTCCTGTTGTCTAAGCAATACCTGCTAGGGTGTTTTCGCAGCAGTCATCCTAACCACCATCTCTTGAACAGGATGCCTCCACCCAGGCAGATCAGGAACGATCTTCATGATCTAGAGAGAGAGGTCCAGCGGTATAAGAGAGAACCTTTAGATCATCGAAACTATCAGGCAGGTTTGAACAACATTCACGCCGATGATGTCGCAGCAGCAGTATCCAGCTACCGTGTGAATGCAGTGCTAGGGGAACATCCCCCGGAGATTTCACCTGAGGAGAAGGTACTACCTCGGCAGACGCGCGTGGTTCTGGCGCAGTTGAGATCCGTATGGTGCAGCCGCCTCAATTCTTACTGGGCACGAATTGATGCTAACGTTCCGGACATCTGTCCCGCCTGCCATCAGGGACCACATGATGTACTGCACCTCTTCAATTGTCCGGCCAAGCCCACTCAGCTGACCCCCAGGTCTCTGTGGACGCACCCAGTTCAAATGGCGCGTTTCCTTCACCTGGATATCGAAGCAGATCCCCCATAGACGAACAAGACTTCAAAATAAATATATTGTTGTTACAACAACAACATGAGGAGACCACAACGATGAAATACTTCACAATTTCTCCTAAGATTGTCTGTTCAAACTATAGGGTCTCGCAAATAAGACTGAAAGTCTACAAATATTCATAACTTTTTCTTTCTTTTGCAGGATATACTCGTATAGTTGTTAATGTCGATTTATGATGGCTACATATGATTTGTTGAATTTTATTATTTTTCGGGCAAGTCTATTATCTGGACTCAACGAGATATATCTCGTCATTTTGATGTCAAAACAGTACCCAGTAAAAACATGATAAGGAACTTAGTCTCCCGTTTTGTAGGAACAGGGACTAGTGACAGAATCCTAGATCAGCGTAAATTACACCCCTCCAGATGAACTGGTTAGTGCGTTGTTAAAGTTGATGAAGTTATCGGTCCATATTTTATTGAAAATAAGAAGAGTCAACTGTAAACCATTAACGGCGTTCAGTATAGGACTCTGATTGAACATTTTTTTGCGTCAGCAAGTAGAGAATGATCCTAACATATGGGATGAAGGCAATGCGCATGCAGTAAGAGCCCCAGTGGAACTTCTATGTAACCTTTTTGGTGAACCCTCTAATTTGGGCCACCCTGTAAAAACTGTCGACAAAAGTTTGATGACGTACCTTGGAACGCCAATAGGCTCCTTTAAGCACCCAATAACTTGGGTCATTCTTTCACTTGGACAACTTGTTTGCGTCTCGAGCACAAGGATTTTGCATAAATATTTTTTACTCTTTACCACAAAAGAACGGCGTAGGGCTGAGCAGAGCTGAGCGCAGCAAAAGACGATGACGATGTTCGTTCCACTTTAAGATGGAGACCACAATAAATCATTCGCATTAAAATTGGAATTTAACAATTGCTCATTTTGTGGTAGGAAAAAATAGAGTGTAACCACTATGACCAGCCTCGGTGCTAACGCGCCATTCGGAATTATTCATAACCATCGGAATAAGAATTCAAAAAAAAAAAACGGGGGAAAACACGTTGTGGTTAGTAATCGGTCATAGGGGGCGAGACTAATGCAATTAAGTACAAGTTTGTACTGTGTCAGGGAATATTGAAATTGATTAGGCTGAAATATATAGAATTTTGCCATTAATCTTTGATGCTTATTTTTTTGTTGACCAATTTTTCGTAAGGTATTCATCCCTTCGTGTTAGAGAATTGTCAGCGGTCAGCCGTCCATAAAACAGGCGAAACTGCAAAGCCCGCTTCGTTACTGCACACACTGCGCAATATGCGCTTTCAAAGTTCATGGAGAGCTTGACGAAATAACATCTTCGGAGGTAGATTTCAGCATGTCTTAGTAGGGACATAAATACTGTTACACACGTTTTATGCTGTAAAATAAAAATTACTAAATGTTTTTGGACCAAATATATTTTAATATATTTATTGATATATATTGTATCCAAAAAGAATCTACTTTTTCGAAATGTACGCCTTTTGCCTTTACACACGCCTTAAGTCGCACTGGCCAATCGTCAATAGCTGCACGAACCTCGTCTATTGGAAAATTGGCCACAGCTCGAACCAAAGCAGTCTTAAGTGATTCAATGTTGGGGTCTCTTTTGTGACAAACCTTGTCCTCTAAAACCGTCCACAATTTGTAATCCAATGGGTTCAAATCTGGACTGCCTAAGGGCCATTCTTCAGAGGAAATGAACGCTGGTAAATTGTTTCGAAGCTAGACCTGGGACTTTTAACCTTATGGGCCGGTGCAGAATACTGCTGGAAAGTCCATGGCTGGTTTTGGAACAGGGAATTGTTAAGAGGCTTCACAACAGCTTCCAAACGGTTTCTTGGTTAACTTTGGCCGATGTTTTGACTCCTTGTTCGCAGAAATGCAGGTCAGTTACCCCATCGTAAGGGTCACCGCACCAAACCATGATTGAAGCTGGATGATGACCTTTTCCACCATTGGGATCAGTTCAGATGCTTCAGACGTTTGCATTTTTCAAACCTATTTTATTTTAAAGCTGCAGTCAATAAATGTCCGGTACGTCGTTTGAAAGCCCCAAGTCCCAAGCCTTTTAATGATTCGACACATGGACTTTTGCGTGATATCCATCCCACGGGCCAAGATTTTCTGTTTTCGGAGCGGATTTCTGTGAATTCTTGATGTAACGGCTTTGATGACATGCGGGGTTCGAACAGAGCGTGGGCGGCCGGACCGGTGGCGGTCTTTTACATCTCCAGTCTCCTCAAACAATTTTATGCATCGGTAGACGATCATGCGGCTAATCCCTAGTGGCCGGAGCGTTTTGAAAATATCGCTTTTTTTCATTTCACGGTTTTCATTATCTGAATACTCCATGATGAAAGTTGAAACAATTTTAAAATCCCGTTACAGACTAACGCTATTGAGGTTAGCTTTCAAAACCCATATGACATTAACGGGGTATGTTCAGTTCTACTATTGAAATGGGTGTGTTCAATGTTGTAACAGTATTTATGTCCCTACTAAGTATTACCAGTATGGTTTCCGTAAGGGTGACCTGCACGAATTCTGCGGCAACTGTGGACCGGCGTCATACACCGATAAAGTGACCAGTAAACAAATTAAGTTCGGCTCTACCGAAGCTTGTTTTCCCTCCACCATAGATAACGTTCTAACTTGATTATTTTGTTAAGAGGGTGTGGCACCAACCTCTTTTCTATCAGGATGTGTTTCTTTCCATACCAACATCATATTTTTCAACTACAATCATCAAATCGTTACCAGTTTACGAGAGAGAGCCTTTGAAACTTCAGGGTTGTATGGGCGGAGCCACGCCCTTTTCAGAAATTATAACACAATAAAGTCCATAATTTCCAAGTCATTGGTTTTGTTCAATTTCAACACAACAAAATCCACAATTTCCTAGTCATTGGTTTCCTACTGTTAAAATTTTAGAACGATCGGTCAATTCGTTTCATCAATTATAAAGCGGGTGATTTCTCAAGGATGTATTTCGATCCATGCCAACATCAAGTGTTCCAAATATCATTTAAAATATCAAATATCTCTAATAGTTCATTAGATATTACGCTTTTTAGTTCAGGGTTGTTGGTTTTTTCAGAAGTCGCCCCTGTCCCTGTGTGGGGAAAGTTTTTATCTCACGACCGATCAGGGATTTGCGCAATAGTTGTGCACGCTAACTTTCCTATGACCGCGGCTCACATTACGTACTATGCATAATTGCTGCAAGGTCCGATTGAAATGTTGCTTATAGATCTAAAGAGCTTCAGGTCCTCGAATCGGGGGCCTTTTAATAGGGACTATGGCCGTACCACTTATCGTGAGGGTCCTTTTCTTGAAAGCTGAGGCGAAATATGGACCAAAATTGGCTAGTTTCACCATAGGTGGTTACAAGTCCCGTAACATACAATGCTAAATTTGGCTTCTACAGCGGCAGGACTTTAAATAGGGAAGACCTATCTAAGGCACACTATATGAAAACTAGGACCGACATGATCTAATTTTACCACGCTTAGTTACAGATCTCCCATGAGATGAGGCTTGTGAAGTGAAAGGACCTTAAATCGAATATCTTTATTTAAGGGTTATAGAAACATATGAAGCGATATGGGCCACTTTAGCGAGGTATTATTATAGTTTAAGCTTAGCTTATTACGTAAAATTTAAGCATAATCGGTGGCTAAAACACTAATAGGGAAGGAACTTATTATGGGCATCGATATGATCCAACTTTACCATGGTTTAGTAAATTTGGGATTTATTTGGTGGCTTGTAGAGCGGCAGAATCACAAATCAGAAAAGGCCTTTGCGTGGGGGCTACATTTATGAAAACATGGATCAATTTGGGCCAAATTAAAGATCGGATTTTGTTAGTGGCATCTAGAGCTGCTGGTTTTAAAATCGGGAGGACAATTTATGTGGTCCTATAGGATACAATTTTCCCAGACCCAAATTTACCAGGACCATATCGCACTACGAAAAATTAAAGCAATTTCGGAAGTCATGGGGGCTACAGGAATCAGTGAGCTGATAAGGCTTAATAACACAAGGACTAATACGTGGTTGGTAATATAGGGTTGTCACGAAAGTGGTTTAAGCGAATATTGAAACTTTCGACAACGTACATAAATTTTTGTGAAGGCGAAAATATAGGGTGATTAATGTAGAGGTATTTATTTCAATAGGGTTTTTTTTCACAGATTACGCTTGAGTTGTGTTAAAGTTTATTTTTTTCTTTTCAGTATTGTTCGCCATTTCATCCTGGAAAGCCTTACACCGCAATAACATCTCCAAATGGTGCAACTGTATTATGGAAATGAGCGTTTGGCGAGAAACGTTTTTCGACTAAAATTGTATTCAGTGATGACGCTCATTTCTGGCCCAACGGCAATGTCAATAAACTAAATTGCCGCATTTGGGCTGAAGAGCAATTAGAAGAGGTTCAAGAGGGGCCATTATACCCAGAGGTTATATGGGCTGGTGGAATCTTCGGTCCTTATTTTTTCAAAAATGATGATGGCTGGAACGTAACCCTGAATGGTGCTCTCTATCGTGTCATGATATAGGACTTTTTGCTACCTGTAATTGTAGCCGGTAATCTTGACGACTTTAGTTTCAACAGGAAGGTGTCACTTGCCATACAGCTGCGCAAACAATGGATCTATCGAGATGTCTTTTCGAAGTGCAGCTGATTTCTCGTTTTGGACCGGTGAGTTGGCCGAGTGATATCACACCTTAAGACTTTCTTTAGGGCTACGTAAAGTCCAAAGTATGTGCTGACAAACCAGCTACAATTCAGGTTTTGGAAGCCAACATTACGAGAGCCATTAAAGCCATACCGGTCGATATGCCTGAACGAGTCATCCAAAATTGAACCCTCAGAATGGACACCCTGAGACGTAGTTGCGGCTAACATTTGAAGGAAATTATATTCAAAAAAATAAATAGCATAAAATGACCTTTCGAATGAACAATAAAGATTTCACACTTGATTAATTTTTTTTATTTGGAAAAAAATACCTCTAAATTGATTACACGACAATTATATTTTTGCTTTTTTATCCTCACCACTCAAAATGAGTCTAAAGCGTATGTTGTATTTGGTTTGCTTCCTTTTCTTAATAAATGTGAATTATTGAGATTAATTCCTTCTGTCTGTCTTTTAAAAAGGGATTTAAAGAAAATTGTTTTAGCGAAAGCGAATTTTGTAAAATATTTTTTGCGAAAGCCAATACGAATATTGAAATATTTATTTTTGCGCATGCGAATATTAAAATATGAGTATATGCTAAAGCAAATATTGAAATATACGAGTCTTACCTATTTCAAAAAGGAATATAATATTTTTTTTTGCTTTATATACTCTCACCACTCTGTGGTACACCGCTTAGAAAAATAATTTGATTGACCCATTAAAAATTTTATTGAAAAACTCAGAAATATTTCATGTCAGGTCCGCCTGTCCATCTTTTCTTTTAACTAAAGTTTTCGAGTATGTCACACATATGAACCGATCTCGTTGAAACTGCACATTATTTTTTTTAGCTGACGGCGGTCGCTACTGGTGTTGGGGTAAATCGGTTGAAGTTTTGATATAGCCCCTATACAAATTTAGCAACAGATTTTTGGTCTACCCAACATAACAACGGCAAATTCCATCAGATTTTACTGCAATTTGGCTTGGTTTGTTGTTTTGCACACCGGAAAATAATCAAAAATCAACGAGACCGATTCATACAGTGAAGTGGCTTCTATGCAAATGTACCACAGTTTTGTGGTCCAACCGAGCTAGGAATGGAAAACTGTTCTCAGACATTTATAATATTTAATGAATGACATTTTGCCGTTCAAAGGTCAGAATTGAGCCTAAGACGTATTGTAAGGGTATTAAGGGGTGCCAGTTTTCTTCCATTCTGAGTAATGAAAACGAATGATTAAGATTTATTCCTACTGTCTGTGTTTCAAATTCAAAACATTTATTTCAGTTGATTTAATAAACATAAACCCTCTTATTTGTAAAAATTTGCAAAAGATTTAAAAATGAATTTATGAAGAATTTTTGAAGTTTAAATCTAACTTAAATTTTTATAAATGTGGCCAATAATATTTATTAAAACGAAATACAAAAATATTTGAAATGGGCTCAGTCCGTAGATCAGATTTGAGACCATGTTTCTATTAATCATTTCATTCAAAAAAACCAAAATGTTATTTAAAAACACAGTACAACAGCCAATCTGGGGGGGTGAGAAATTCCAAGTCAGGGTGATGGTACTAGGTCAGTATATTAAAACCCTCAAAGGGTTTTGCGTTCGTATGTGCCAGTTGAAGTTACTTAATTGTAAATAAAAGCAGAACGCGTTAATCGATTTCTATGATCTATGTCGCATTTTGTTTATAGGTTATGTGACTTTACGTGAAAACATAAATTTCCGTTTGGGATTTATGTTTTTAAAAAAATTTTTTTTGGCAAAATTTTCTTCATAAATTTATTTCTAATTCCAAAAACGTTGATTTGGTAGAGAAACAGTATATTAATGGATTAAAGAAAATGTAATTATTAATTTTTCTCAATTTATTTCAGCAAAATCGAACTAGTCGTTCTCGAGTTATGTCAAACTACGTTTTTGCCAACATTTTACAACTAAGCGAAAAAACATCAAGATAAGGAAAAAATGTAAAAGGTCATAAAAACTGGCACATACGAACGCAGTACCAGCACCCTGACTTGGAATTTCTCACCCCCCAGACAATAACCCCAAAAATGTTCCACAGTGAAATTAGTCGAAGAAACTTTTAGTTGCAAGTTGCTTTGGTAAACTCTACTTTAAGGATGCAAAACCAAAAAACAATATTTGAATTTTTTGAAGCAAATGCGGAAAATTGTTTTTTGCTAATGAAAATTCGAAAGTAAATATTGCAGAATTGGTTTTTCCGAACGCGAAAACAAATATTGCAGAATTGTTTTTTCCGAATGTTCAATATGATGCGAATAATTCGCATACGCCAATGGAATATTCGTTGCAATCCTAGTTTTTAATTACAAACATGTTTTGCAGTTGAGGTTAAAAAAAGCTTCCGTAAATTTTCACGAATAAAATATTTATTTAAACAAAAATATTTGAAACCAATACTGAACTATTTTTGTGCGAATCTTTTAAAATTGGTTTTTGCGAATGTTCAATTTTATGCGGATTTGCAAACATATATCTATGTGAATGCGAACATTCGTTACACCCCTAGTTTATAGCATACAATGTGGCGTTTATAGAGCGGCTGATCTTTCAATATGAAGCGACCTTCTTGGGGGGCTTTTTGCAAAAATAGGCCGAAAAGGTCCAATTAGCCAAAAGCCAATTATTGATCGCATATCGAATTTATTTTCTTGATTCTAAAGCTGCAAATTAAAAAAATTAAAAGATCTTTGTATTATATCAAAATTTTGATCGATTATGATGAGTTTCAGTAGGGTTCTTCCTTGGCCAAAACCTAAAGAATGTATAAAGTTTCGTCTAGAATGATGTGCATGGGTGAGGAGTACTATTTGATAACAGAGAGAGAGAAGGACAAAAGGAAGAAAGGACGGACATTGATTCTAAACCGATCATTTTAGCTGTTGCAAACATCAGCATTCAGTTATTATACTCTGTACCACAGTGTAGTGTAGGGTATAAAAAGGGCATATGTCATACGCGACGACACATTACAACGCCTTCCTCTTTGGCTAAATCCTACTTAAATCTCCGCGTGAAGTGTATTAAAAATGCTGTTTGTTTTAAAAGAGGGCCTTGTAAGCAACACAGAAAACACCAGCACCAGGATGGTTGATAGTTGGCCTTTAAAATGCATTCGACGGCGGCGTCAATTCGTTCTGTCTTCACACTTTTACGCATGTGCCACATACCGTAGCCGAGAGACAACATTTACGCCTTTTTTCGTTTTCCTTTTTTTCGTGTCTTTTCTCTTGAAAATGTGACCGATGACAGAATTCAAAAAAGAAATCGCTCCGTGTGAGTGCGTGTGTGTGTTGTGTTGGTGCAATGACAAAGTTGTTCAATGGTTCAGTGGTTGACGCATGTTGCACATATGTGCAATATTGTTGCAGCCGTGTGGGCCAGCGGCAGCCATAAAATGCACATGCTTAACGGCAGTTACAAGAACAACAAAGTTAGCCTCCCGCTGAAGGCATGTTGAACGCATTGCGACGGTGTGTTAAAAGCAGCAACAACAACGACATCACCGTGCCACATGCGTCCATATGAAAATCGAAAACATATTTCCAGTAAAACTCCAACGGCAACGTAGAGCCGCCGGGAGTGCTCAGAAGCTGTTGCTGCACAGGCATATAAAATTACAAGGACACGTTACGGCGGAGTACTGAGACATGGGCAAAGGCGAGCATATGTACACACATATGATCGTTGGATCATTAAAATGACGATAATGTTGCTGCCGCTGTTATTGATCGTTCCAGACGGAAGATGTGTTTTGAAAAATAAACCTCCTTGAAGTTTTTACTGGGTTTACTCCAAATGTAAACACAAACACACACTCATATGCTTGCGGCTCTCTGCCATATTGAGACGACGTTGTGACGACCTCTTGCGGACTCATTTTTCATTTGTTCTCCTCCAGAATTTCATTGACCAACGCAGATCATGCGTTCTTTACATCTTTGTTTTTGTTTTCTTTTATTTCCAAATTTCAATATGTTTTTGTAGGTCTCCTCCATGGGAGTTGTTAAAAATCTAATTGTTTTTACAATGTAGCCAGGAGCGGCGCCCAATTGACTTCTGTCCCTCCACTGCCGTCGCATCGGAAATAATACTTCACGACAGAGCGTATTTATGTAGCTCGGGGTGTGCTAAATGGGCCTGATGGAATCAGGATTCTATAGATGCAGCTACTTATGCTATTATTTATGCGATGGGATTTCATGCAATTGTTTTTAATGCCTTAAATCCTCAATATAGCCGCACATACAAAGAAAAAACAGGCAACCCTTAAATTTTAACCAAAAAAGTCCTTATCTCTATTTAGGACTTGCATTAGTATTCTAATTTTATTTTCCAATTTTTCTCTATGAATTTCCGTGCAAAATCTTATTATAAATTTTCTCAATTTTACGAATTTTGGGATTTTCTCAAAATTTTCTTTCACACAACGCTTCTGCTGACAATTGTGAACACAGAAAACGAAATTAATATGCCTCTAGGTCTTGACACATAGTATAGTTGCCTCGACTCCCAAGCTCTTATGCTGTTTCGTAATTAAAGTCAAGTCCGCTGCCACTGAGCGGGTCCAAATTTCATCAGAGAATTTAAATGAAATCTTAAGATATACACAAACAATGTACATTTCTAGACGTCAGCGTCACGTAGTGGGACCAAACTTAAGGGAAACCTTCCGACAGTCTTAGGGAACATTTGGTGCAAGTTTGGTGTTAATAGGGTAGCATTTCTTGAGTTTTACATTTTGATATACACAGATTAAGAAATTTATTTTGTAAATTAAACTAATAAAAAATACAGGGTGGCTGATAAAAGCCGCTACAAAAAAAATTAATAACTTTTTTATTTAATGACTCTGGTTAATTTCTTACTATTTTGCAGATTGATTTTTAGATTTAAAAAAAATGGATAACTGGGACACTGAAACAAGAATTTGGATTGTCCGCCGCTACCACGCACTGGAGTCCGTAGTTTCGGTTCAAAGAGAGTATAGGCGCACGCTTGGCGGCAATCCTCCGAGCAGATGGACCATAATGAGACTTGTTAACAATTTTAAAATGACCAACAAACTGAAGGCAGCAGACTTACCGATTCGCTTGGAATTTTGCTAGATGATGCTTCGAATGGTGGAAGAGGAAGGAAAAATGTTGAATTGTCTTTTCATATCTGACGAGGCCCATTTCGATTTAAACGGCATAATAAGCAAACAAAATTGTCGAATATGGAGTGCTTTCAACCCACAGATACTCCATGAGACAGAATTGCATCCACTTCGTTTCACAGTGTGGTGTGCAGTTTCAACACGCTGCATCGTCGGGCCCTAATTCTTCGAAGAAAACTGTCACACCATTACGGTTACTGGAGACCGTTACTTGAGCATGTTGCGACAGTTTTTCTATCCAGAATCTCGCCGAATGAGAATTTCTTTCAACTCTGTGTGCAATTCTGTAATGACAGAATTGCGACGAAAATTCTCCACATTCCGTTGCCCCCCAGGTCGCCTGACCTTACTGCATCTGATTCCATTTGGATTTAAATTTCATTATTTTTAAAACTAATAAAGCTTTATTTAATAAAACTGAATGAGCTTTAACGTGAATAAAAGGAAAATGAATCGCCTACACTGAAAAAAAGCTATTTGATTTCTTAATAGAGCAATATTCATCAGGCACCCTGTATGTTAATACATAGAAGGCAGCGTCACCTTTCGATACCAAACATAAGAGAAAACTTTCCAAAGACAAAGCTAACATATTGGTTAAATTTGGTGTTAATCTGTCAAGCGGTTGTCGAGATTTAGGCGCTCGTCAACCGAACATTAGATTTTTATATATTTAGATACGTTTTATGTTTCCTTTCTTCGTATTTTTACTGAAACTTGGATTTATTGTGATTTCTTTATTTTTAAACATTTAGGTAGGGATGAAAACCATTTTACAATTCGAATATGTGCTACTCATTGGTTTAAAGCTGGTCTGAACCAAAGGTTCGGTTTTAAAAATAATTTTTATATGCTCTGGTTCGGTTCAATGGTTCAAACTGGTTTAAAATCATATTAAAAAAGTTTTGATTTAATATATATTTATTAAAAAAAAATTGGAATTAAAATCAAGGTATGTTTCTAAACACTTAAAAAAAAATTGGCACTTGCATTAAATTATACGTAACAGGAGCATAATTAGGTATTCATGTAAAAAGATTGATGTTAATTTCTCGATTTTTTGGTTGTGGACATAGTGTCCCAAAACCGAAAACCAGCATTACGGTTTTTATGACCAAGACCGACAGTCGGTATCTCAGAGAAAAACTAAATCCGCCATGTCGGCTAAACCAATTTTTTTGTTATTGGGTTTTTCGGTTTTTTTTCAGTTTTATATACTGCAACAACCTGTGTAAGAAATGTTTGCAATTGCCAAAAATATTTGAGCTAGACCCACCTACCGATCGACTCAAAATTGCCATCTGATTCGATTTAATGATGTCTGTCGGTCTGTGCATCTTAAAATTGCAAGGTTGAAATGTTGTCCAATCTTCGTAAAATGGGACAACAGTACGTTTTTTGGACCAGGGACGGACGCTAATGAAATCCTTTCTTTAATGAAAAACTCAGATAAAAATGGGTCTTTTCTCGATTTTGCATACAACCGCTCTGGAACACGCATATTGATGCCGATTATGACCAAATTTATTATATTATATTATTTTATACAAACTAGGGCTCTATACCTCGATTTTCGACTAATCGATTAATCGGCTTTTAGGGTCAACTTAGTTAAGTTGACTTTTTGTTTTTAAAATAGTTTTAAAGTCGACTATTCTATTCAACTTTTTATTTAAACTTAAAATATAACCATACTTTAAATTGTCATCCAAACAATGAGTGTTGCGTACGCTTTCATCTAGTTCCGCCGAGCAAGAAATACACATTAGTTTAATTTACTTGTAGAGGCAAACTATGCCGAGTTTAAAATAAATGCCTTAAACAATTTTTGAGATTCATCTAGGCTAATCAATCAAGTCGGTAAGTATTGTACGATATATCTGAAATTATATTAAGCTATATAACAAGTTTATTTTTTATTATTTTGAAGGCAATCTGATGAATACAGCAGTCAGAAATTCGCGAATAACTATTGAATCGATGTTAAAATGGCCGAAGAGGTTGTAGGTTTCAAGGCCAACGAGGAGCATTGCATATTTTGACGCACTATCTGAAGACAACGCTTGTTTGTCGTAAAACAAATATTTATCCAAGACTTATATGGAAAGCGACTACCGACTTATTACAAGAGTAGCAAAAAATAAAAACTTTTTCAATCGTTGCCACTTCGGTCCCCTGTAAGAGATTATTTTCGAATGCAGGACTTATTATTACTCAAATTCGGAGCCGAATTTGAGTAATGACATGTGGTTCAAGGTTTTTTAATCGACTGCTTAGAACAATAAACTTTGTTTTTAAAGTTTATAAAGCCTTGAATAAGAATAATTTACAAACTTCTAAATGTTCATTAGTATTTTTATCTCTCTTATTTTTTCCCAAAAGTTTTTTTTCTCCCGAAATATTGCATTTTTATTTCCCTAAAGAATTAAGTAGATTTTTGTTTTATTCGTACTATCATCATTACATTTTTAAAACAAATTTTATTATATACATAGCTTAAGATTTTACTAAAAGTATTGCAACAATTTATATCATATTTTGTTGGGGATTGGGGATAAGTCGTTTTATAATTAGGTTACATTTTAATCGACTATTTTATACTAAAAAGTCGAAATGTCTTAAAGTCGACTTTTG
Organism: Hydrotaea diabolus; assembly: GCA_963513945.1. Lineage (NCBI taxonomy): Eukaryota > Metazoa > Arthropoda > Insecta > Diptera > Muscidae > Hydrotaea > Hydrotaea diabolus. The sequence continues at coordinate 76,533,005 of OY740720.1, forward strand.
TTTTTTTTGTAATAGTCGAAAATACGACTTTCAGTCTTATGTATATAACCATAGGACAAACATTCATCTTGGATCATATAGGCCCTCTTTTATATAGTCTCTTTGCAAATGATCTGGAGTCCCATAAAACGGCTTCTACGAGAACATACGGATATCAAATAAAATAAATCCAAACATAAAATTATGTTTGCTATTTGGCTAAATTTGGGCCTAAAACGCGTCGCATTTAAATATAGACATATGAGTACTAGAAACAATGGAATTTTCTCACAAATTCAAACCGAAATTATTTTGTTTTTAAACCCCTGTTTTCATAACCTAAAAGTCGGTTAAAAGTTTATTTTAAATAATAAACAAACCTCTTTTCAAATGCGTCCTCTCATTCTAATGCATTAAAAATGGGGTCAATCTCTTTATTTTTGAATTTGAAAATATTTTCCATTCTTAGGAAAAAAAAGGCTGACACCGGAATGTCGCTTAATGAAGTTTTTTTTTAAAATAAAACCCGACAGTTGGCTTTTTAAACCACGGCTTTTAAAACAACCAAATATGCCGGTTTTCTGAAAACCCTGATTTTTGAAACACTATAGTTGTTTAGTAGCAAAAGTTATTTTTTATACACCTTAGTTCCACTTTTTATCCTTTATGTGGTCCTGTTGCCCACTGTGCAATGCACCACCTGCCGTACAGAAATTTTTATATCGAAGCATTAAAATCTTATTAATTCGATCGGTCTTATAACAATAGGAAACACCTAAAATCACATTTACAACACACCAAAGTCCTTCAAACGTTATCCCTCACAAATTCGATGAACGATGTGTAGGACTCGCTTTGCTCCCAGTTGTGGGCCTTACACATTCCCTAGACGAGCTAAAAAAAGAACCTCCAAAAATCAACGGACGAGAACACCTTGTGGCATAACAATCATTGACGTAATAATGCTCTTGTCCCTCCCTCGCTCGCTCTACCTCTCTCGCTAGCAGTTGTTCTCGCCCTCGCCCGATTCGATTTCAATAATACGATTTTCGAAGGAAAATTGAAACAATTATTAACCATCATTTATAATTAGTTAAATTGAAATTGACACTTTCCAACAAAAGTTGAAGCCGATAAGTTGCCGTTGCCGTAGCCGTTGGAGCTACGAGCCAGGTGGATATGGATTGGTAGCTGCCACTTACGTGTACATGTTCCTTCAAATAAGACAGGCTACAAAAAACACACACACACCAGACCCACAACATGCCAAGTGTCAAATGAGGGGCGGTGCGCCACGCCACACAGACTTGTAGCCACTCGTCAGGCGACTTCTCCAGCGAGAGTGGGACAAACAAGGAAAGCCACATAAACACAAACTTACAATGATACTTTTTCCGCCCAGCACGCAGATACAGAAGACGGCAAGACGACGGAAAGTTTTTCTGTAATGGCCAAGTTTGATTCATTCACTGATGATGAAGGCCAACAGTTTTGGGGGCGAAAATACGCAATGGCAACCGGGGCAGGACGACGGAAACAGAAAAGATGAATGAAATGGAGAGCAAGTGCGCGTGGGTAGTAATGCTCATTCTGAAGGTGTCTCAATGAAATTTCTCGGCTCGGCTGTCGTCCTCAACGTATGCACGATGCGTCCGTCCATTCGTGTACTTGTCAGCCTCATGTGAAAGTGGGACAAGAAGTCCATGATTAGATGGGGGAACAGGTGACAGATTTGAAGTAAGTCGTCCGCGTGTCCGTCCGACCGTCACCAGAGTGACTCTGTAAGCGTGCGTGTATATTTGATAATGGCTGCTGCTGTTGCCGTCATCAAACTTGTGTCTCTTCATTAGCGACATTTATAAGTATAATGGAATCCCTTCCAGTCATTTTGAGTAGCTCGCATATCCTTGCCAAATCAAATGCTTTGAATGACATTTTACGTTAAAAGGTAGGCGAATTGGATGCCTATTAAGTACAGATGGTCCTCACTGAGCTCGATAAGTGCGTGCTGAAGGGTTGGATTAAAAAATATGTCCACCTACTCAAAGGGAGAAACGTGCGAGCATACATCCTTTTAGAGGAACCTATTGAAGAGGGGGTGAAATCGCCAGGCATCTCAATTATAAAAGAATATTTAAAGGAAAATCGTATTCCAACCAATGTCATGCAATTAAGTACCCATAGGTCCACTGTTTATTTAAGGAAGCTCCACGCTGTTTTTTTTCAACACCTTAAACCCTTTTTTATAATCCACCGCCGTAGTGCAGGGACTTAGAAAAAGGTTATGTTAATCAAATCTGTCTATAAATGTTTGTTTGTCAATCGTCAGATTCTAAACCAAGTCTGATTAAAATTGGAATTAATATAGATGTTCTTGTGCGGTTGTATGTTATATCGGGAGAGGTATTTGCACTGGGGCTACATCAAAACGTGGACCGGTATGATCCAATTTTATCTGATCCGTTAACTGAACCATGCCAACTTCATCGATATTGGATGCACTACATATGTGGCTTCTAGAGCTTAAGACATAAAATCGGTTGAACATATGCATGGGAGCTATAAATTACATTTAACCGATTTTTATTCACGTCTACAGCTACTGTCAAAAAAACTTACTTTTTAAAATTTTGGACAATTGCGACCTATAGTTTGAAAACAAGCTTGAGGTACACAGAAGACAGATAGAGGGATTCACAGCCAGATAACGTAAAATGGAATCAACTGGTCTTTAAGGGGTGGAGCTAGGTTAAATATTTTTGATATTTAAGTATTTCGTACTTGAATATTTTGATTTTTTTTTTTGTTTTTCATACAACAACCAAAAAACCGAAAACCCGACAGTAAAAAACTGGGTAAACCGGCAGGTCGGGTGTTAAGTTTTTTTGAGAAACCGACTGTTAGGTTTGGTCTTGAATACTCTAATTTATGCAGTGAATGAGCTGGCCAGACATAGGTGAACCTTACACATTCCACTCGATGGGGCACAACTTTGTTTTTCTTTTCTACATGCAAGCTCAATCTCAGGTTAGACAGGATCTCAAATTTCTACCTCTAGGGTTGATAACTCTATGTTAGTGAACAGGGGGTTTTGCTTTATAGACAGTCATGCATCTAATCTAAGAGTTTCAGCTACTGACCACTGAAGAAGCTGTCGGAACGAGGAGCGTCGAATACCTCATATGCTTGTGCCAGGCTGTTAGGGGGTAAGGGGGAACTTGAGCGATTTACGTTAAGCACTTTCCTAGGAATTTAAAGCCGGGATTTTGGGAATTTTTAAAAATCCTAGAAAGCCCATTTTGTGTTAAAAGTTTTTAGTGGAAGAACATTTAATTAAGTGAATTTTATATTAGATAGTGTAAATCGTTGGAATTAGACTTTAAACGCCCATCAGTGCATACTTATCACGATAATTTTACGATTCAAAGAACCAATCAGAGTAAGGTCCCTAGGACGTGGTTAATATGTCATTTTTAACATGGACGTATGGCTTCTCCGAAACAGTAGAATTTCTCTGACAAATCTGAATATGACTTACAATTTAGACTTGGACCTGTGGGGGTGGTCTACGATTCCAGGTGCCCAAAAACCGCCCCCTAATGTTCAGGACATATGGCTAATCAGAAATAGTAAAATTTCCTAGCAAATCTAAATAAGTACCTATATTTATGATATGGGACTCGGAACATATAGGAGAAACATAGGAGCCCAAAAATCTGCAGTCTATAGCTGGGTACTTTTGGGTAAAAACAAGAAAATTACGACAAGGATCCTAATGCGAGTATGATATTAATTTTATGATTTGAAAATTTTTTAGTCCTTGAGACATGGGTCTAAAGTTCCAAGGGTTTTATAATAGGTTCTTTCGAACATCGATATATTGTTACTCAGATACAGTATAATTTTCTAAAGAATCTGAACATGTTATTAATTTCACGATTTGGCTGAATTGAAGGCATTGACCTATGAGCGTGGTCTATGTGTCTGGGCCCAAAAACAGTTTTGTAGACATATGTGACGCGCAAAATAGAAAGGGACCTAAGGGTAAAACCCAGTTTTGTTCAGGAGAGTCATTTAAAAGATTTAAATACGTGTATCTTTGGTGTACCATCACTTTCATAAAACCCGCATATCTCTGGGAGGGAACACTTTTGGGGCATGGGATTGGTCTCATTCGATGCTCAGATGTTGTCCACATCAAAAAAAAGTGAAAATTGATTTTTTTTACCCTTAGGTCACTTTCTCTATGCGCTGTCACATATGTAAAATTTGCTCACAAAACCAAATACGAACCTTTGAGGTTTTTGATTTCATGTGAACATATTTTGTTATTATTTTTGAAAGAGGAATTACTCCTCAAGCTAAGAAGATCAAGTTTGTTGTTTTTTTTTTGTCATAGAGGGAAGGAAAAACGAACCTATACTTAAGAGTTAGTCTAAATTTGCAGTCGAATTGGCCTACTTCAAGTATATGCATGTGGGTATTAAAAAAAACATCAACATTATTCATCACGAATCCGAAAACTGTATTGTTTCTATGATTTGACTATATTTGAGGTCTTAGTCGAAGGTCCCTAGAGTGCCGAAAATGAGGTTTCTTTGAACAACGACATATGAAAACAGTTGAATTTCCCCACTAATCTTAATAGGCTTTAACTTTCAAGATTTGCCCAAGCTTAGGGTCAGAATCTACAGGCTCCCTAGTTCCACTTGAACAGTGGACATAGGGGATCGCCAAAACAATAAAGGGGACATCGAATACTGCATATTAGGGGACATCCCCAGAGTGTTGGTTAATAAAAAATAAATAAAAAAATAAATACAGACCCAACAACAATCCATTGTGAAGACTGGCCGAACTTACGAATTGTCCCCTTGGTTTTTTCTATTTTTCACACCTTTTTAACTGTAGTACAGGGTATACAAATTTAGTGTTGATCTCAGTCGTCCCAGGATTGACCTATGTCCGTACTGATGAGAGAGCATGGTTAACCACCATCTTGTGAGGTATCTAGAGTCCAACTGCCTGCTTAGTGATCGACTGTATGGATTCCGTAGAAATCGCTCTACCGGAGACCTGTTGGCGTTCTTGTCGGAACGTTGGAGTCGGTCTATCCACCAGTTTGGTGAGAGTAAGGTCGTGGCTCTAGATATCTCCACGGCCTTTGATAGAGTCTGGCACGGTGCACTCTTGTCAAAGCTGATGGCTTTTGGTGTCGGTGATACTTTCGCTCGTTTTATATCGAGCTTTCTTAGAGATCGCACTTTAAGATTTGTTGTAGATGGGTGCTCATCCAACAAACATAGGCTGACCGCAGGTGTACCACAGGGCTCTGTCCTTTCTCCCTCTTTATTTCTTATTTTCATTGTTCTTTTGGGTCAGACCGTGAATCCAATCTACTCTTTCGCAGATGATAGTAACCTCTGTCATTCATATTCATTCGATCGTAGACCGAGTCTTCAAGATATTGAAGACAAAAGGCGAATTATGGATGAGACACTTGGCCGGGATCTACTGACCATTTCCGAATAGGGTCAAGTGAATAGAGTAGATTTTAATGCACGTAAGACACAGTGCTGCTTGTTGTCTCACAAGCGATTCGCTGACCCAACAATATCGTCAATTTCTATCGATGGTACGGATATTGAACAATCAGAAGCTCTCGATGTTCTGGGCATGAAAATACAATGTGACGCTCGATGGGCGAGACATGTATTCGAAAGAAGCACTCAAGTGCATAGGCTTCTTAAAGCGGTGCAAGAAATATTTCACTCCTTCTGATCTTTTCAATATCTATACAACTTACATCAGGTCAAAGGTGGAATACAACTCCCATATATAGGCAGGTGCTCCAAAATCATCCTTGGAGCTACTTGACCGTGTTCAAAGGAGAGCGATGGTGCTGATAGGTGACAGTAGGGTATCCAACTCTATTGTTTCCCTTGAGCATCTTCGGAATGTGGGTTGCGTGGCGCTGTTCTATCGTTTCTTTTATGGTGTGTGTTCATCAGACATCCGTCGCCTTATTCCTGACGTGAGGACGTTCGGCAGGAATACGCGACTTTCTAGGAATTCACACCCGTTTGTTATCGATTGACCAGTTGACCGCACTATACACTACAGATCAAATTCGTTTTTCGCTCGTACAGTCCGTATGTGGAATCGACTTCCGGCAAATGTATTTCTCACTGATTGCAACATCCAGAGGTTCAAGGCAAGCGTCAATAATCATTACTCCCTCTTTTCCCCTTCCGATCCTTCACTTTCCACTCGCCAACGCAATGCACCGCATGTATTGGGGGCATCCCCTGAGTGTTGGTTATTTAAAAAAAGAGTCCCACAACATCCCATTAAGGGACAAGGGAAAACTTCTCTCAAATCAGTGAGCTGTGCACGATTTAATTATTATACGCACTGACCGGGGCCTATTTTTTTACGCCGCCTCCGAACGGCTTATGAATTTTATAGGGAAGTTTTTACATGGTTTAGAGATAAATCTCTCACTCGTAAAGTCGCTAGCATTTGCAAGGTGGAAACTCGCCGCTGAAAAATGTTTAGATGTTCTTACCAGGGATTGAACCTTCGTTAAATGGCATGATAGTAGTGCATAATTCCATCAAACCACTGCGGCCCACTGTCTTTGCATTGCTGTAATTAAACAAATCTGTTATATGTACCGATCTTGTTGAAACAATGTGCTGCAGGGGATCAAGGATAAACCGAATTGAAATTGGACCATATCGTATATAAGTATAAAGATGACTCACATATTAATTTCGATCTTGCTCCATTATCGTAAAGAGGTATGGAGTCTTCTGTATACCGAGTGGTGTAGGCTTTAAATTATAGACCATGTCATATAAAGGGTGGTTAAATTTTAAGGGGCGATGTTGATTTTGAATAAAACACAAATTATTATGAAATTATTGTCTTTTTGTAATGATAACACTAGTATGGATCAATTATGTATGGAACAAAATATCGGCCAAATGGCCGCCGCGACCTCGGTGGCAAGTGGCACCGTGAAACCACATATCGTCCACATCCAATTCGGGCCATAAAAACTTCGTTATCATTTCAAGTTAGCGAACACCTTTCACAGTAACTGCCTCATTGTGGAATAAATGCGGCCCGATGATGCCGTCAGCCCATAAACCGCACCAAACAGTCACTCTTTGTGGGTGCATTGATTTTTCGGCAATCACTCCTGGATTATCATTCGCCCGAATGCGGCAATTCTGCTTATTGACGAATCCACGAGGTGAAAATGTGCCTTATGATTTTCTTTAAAAATTGGTTTTTCATTTTCATAACAAGCCTGTATAATTTTAACGTGTTACTCGCTTATGTATCTTTCAAGGGTTCAAATTGAGTTAGTCTGAAATTGAGAAGTATTAAATGAAATGCCAAAAAAAAAACTTGACGTTTAGGTGAGGTTCACACTCAACATCGGCCCTTAAAATGTAACCACCCTATAGTAGCTTTTTTTCTTTTGACTTCATTTATTTTGAGCCATAATTTTTTCCAGAAGTAATTTATGGCGATGAAATCGAAGTATTTAGAAGCACAAAGCATTGTGTGAATTTAATAGAGGAATTTTTAGGGAAATTTTGAAAACAACTTTGGCGCATAATATCTCTTGCAAAGTAGGAGACATACTCCGAGCACTTGGACAGTTAAAAGCATCTTTTTCGACAGCGCGACGGGGCCTCCAATAGAGAGACTAAGTGCAGAAGGATATACAAATTCTTAGAGGCTGCAGATGCCACATCAAAGTGTTTCGAAGAAATTTTGAAAATAGCCCCAGACTACCAACATATTAGCGTTCCTTTTAGTTTACTAAACTTAAATTTGTATGGACGGTTAGCCAACGAATTGGCTTTAACTCGCAAACGAAATGAATAAGAGATACCGCACTTATTTTTCCAACATAAAATCAAGCATGGCACACCTTGCTTTATAAAAAAAAACTAGCTTAACAGACAAACTTTGTTTTATCCAGAATTATGTTCAATAGTTGTCGTACGATTACTTACTTAAACAATTGTGAGGGTTATTTATAACAGGAACAAGAAGAGGTCTTGTCGGCGAATTTGAATTGGGAACATCTGATATAAGTGAAACTAAAAATCAACACAAACTGATACGAGTAGCTCAAATAAGTTTAAGATATTTTACAAAGCAAAATGTAGAAATTATTTTATTTTTACTAATTTAATTGTCTGATTTTGACGAATTCGCCGTTGAAACCTCTTGTTTCTTAATTCTTTTTATGTTTACAAAGAAAAGCTATGTTGCCATATTACTATTAATTTTGTTTAATGTTGCCAGATTACCATATTGCAAACTAACTAGTTACTTAGTTAACGAGTTACTCTAAAAAGAACACGGCTATTATTAAGCAAAGCTAATTGACCATTACTAAAGTGCGGTTAGTTTAACCGAACCTTATGTGTGGCCAATCGTTTTGTGCTTAAAATGTATTTTAAGTATTTTAAACCGTGGCACATATAAACTAACTCCCACATCCTAGAAATACTCGGTGTATAGCCAATTAAATACCAACCACCATTGCTGGCATATTTTGCGAATACTACCATTTCCAAGCCGCCAGTATGCAGTCGTCGATATTTATTGGTTCAATATTTCAATCGACTGGGGTGAGGCATACACCCGCACGCACTCATCCATATCGGAAACAGATCGAATATTTAGAGGTCTGACTGAGTGACTTGCCTAAACTGAATGTCAGAGTATGAATGGATATATTTTGAATGGTGTACATATATTGAAATACATATTAATATGTCTGCAAGAGTATGGGTGTGAGTGTTCACATTAATGGAATATGATACACTCAAAAATTAGAATGCTTTCCTTGCTGTTGTGCTGTATTTCAGTTGGTGGGGTCTTATGGAGTGGCAGATTTAATGGCATTAAGCAGCGCTTAAGTGCTCAAAATGTTCATGTCTTCTAAGCGGCAAAAGTATGCGCTCGTAAGTACGCCCGTAAGTGTGTATTTACATATGTAAATGTGTGTTTAAGAAGATATAGATGTCGTTACAGCTACGGATACTACGATGTGGAAATCCCCCAACATTGTTGCCATAACTTGATTCAAAGACAAAACAAACGGTTGGATGTGCATTGGGGTGTTTGAATGTGGCTGCGTGGTAAGAGAATAAATTGAAAAAATTACTGATTTGAAGTATTCAATTTAAATTAAATATTTGTGTAGGAGAGTAATTTGCATATTGAACTTAATCCGATAAATAAAGTTGGGAATGTTTTCAATTTGAAAAAGTAAAAAAACAAATAATTGAACAGGTAATGGGTAAAATAAGTAAAAACGGTGTTAAGATTGGCCTAATAGAATTCAGCCCGGCCATGAATTCGCTATTTGCTACAGAATCCGACTCCAGTTTATCCAATAAATCCAAATTTAGATTCATAGTAAAATTTATCTAAAGTGAAATTATTTGAGCCGATTTATGAAAACCTCATGATGCAAATAATCCTTCCTAGACTTTTCTTAACCAAATAGAACGTTCTACGTTTACAAGCATCATAACGTTTGGGACGTAATAAATTTGGGTCAAACAATACCTCTGACACATGTTTTGTTCTAACATGTGTACATCTATATACATACTAGCATATGTTTGCTGGTACATATGATATATAATCGTTCATTATACCTGCCATTTATATTAAAAAAATCATAAAAAAAGAGATCCTTCGTTAATAATCACTTATTGTTCACATGGCAGAGGGAAGGTGTTAATGTAGTTTCTACATCGACTTCGCCATCAACAGAGCATTGTTAACTACTTGTATTATAAGTTTTTCCTTTTATATTATTAGTTTCATATAAATGATGGAAACCTATGGGGACATCTTCCCAACACGTTCAATACAGCTCGTTTATGCATATAATAAACAGACGTATACCTTAGGGTGTATCGAAAACTAAAGAAGGGATACTTGGTTTAAAAAACTAGACTGTGAGAAATTGAACGCAGTGAATCGTTGTCAATAGGCGTGTTCTTTCGTAGCTCGCTTATTAAGCGAGTAAGAGGTCTCTAATTCGACAACTACACCCCATTGTACAAAAATAGACAATTGGTTTTGTTTATAGAAAATTATTCAAAATTTGCTTCATAAATAGTGTGTTTAGAAAATTTTAAGTTATAAGAAAAAAAAATGCATTCAAGAATAACCATTAGCGAGCTCTGTTTTTAGTCGCTTATAGTATTTTTTGAATAACTTTTTTTTGTTTATTTTCAGCTTTCGTATCAAACGGTTTATGATGCATAGAATGGATTAGTTCTTGTATACACAGAAATTTCTACAGTGGTTGTTTCAAAGTTTTAAAGTTATCGCCTTATTCGCTTACTAAACGAGCACCTAAATAACATGACCATAGACATTAAAACTAGTGGGCGAATTAAGTTCGTCCGGGCCAAAGCTTATAATCCCTTCATCATGGTTTCCGGACCAATATGAAAATGTTACAAAGGTAACGTGGCACCTTACACCATACAACAAAGCGCGTGGTTCTGGCGCAGCTGAGACTTGTATGGTGCAGACGCCTTAATTCTTACTGGCCATGAACTAATGTTAACGTTCCGGACATCTGTCCCGCCTATCATCAGGGACCACATGACGTGCTTCACCTCTTCAATTGTTTGGCCAAGCCCACTCAGCTGACCCTGGGGGTGTCTCTGTGGACGAATCCAGTTTAAATGTCGCGTTTCCTCCATCTGGATATCGAAGCAGATCCCTCATAGACGAACAAGACTTCAAAATAAATATATTGTTGTTACAACAACAACATATACACCAACGATTACCATAATATCGCTTCCAGTTAACGATATATGGGTTATAAAAGTTCAGTGATGTATGGCCCACGCTCTAAAATACAATTTAAACACGAAATAGTCTATCGTAACATGATAATCATTGATTTTATGCTGTTGTTTAATTTTAAAACGATAGCTCCATTACTTTGGAAAAAAGCACTGCGTGCTTTTCCATCTAGTTGTTTTAATTTGCATGCCATTATCGAAAATCATTCTCTTATCTCTAACAGTTCATGAGATATGGTCTCTCTTAGTTCAGGGTTGTATTGGCGGTGCCACCCCCACGTCCAATTTTAACCTAACATAGTGAACATTAATTTCCTAACCTTAATAACATTCTGTTAAAATGTATGTATTGATTGCCCCATTGCTTGACCCATTAATGTGAGTTTTAAAGGGACGTGGCACCGCCCACTTTTCCACCAAGATGTGTTTCTATCCATCTTCATATTATATGGTCCCAATACCATCATTACTAGTTCCTAAGGTATGGTATTTTTCCGGTAAAGGTTTTGTGCGTGGTGTAACGCCACCTTGTCCAATTACCTTAAAAATATCGCCCGGCCGATTGTAACATAATGTAAAAATTTCGTAACGATCGGAGATAAAAATGATACATAAACAAAAAAAACCCAAAAAATACTACAAATATAGTGATTTTTTTTATAGGTTGACTTAGTCCTTATTTTTACCTCTTGAGCGTTTTGGCCCATTTTCAATAACAACGGTTTCAAACCATGAACTAATCTGGACTATTAAGGCATTTGGATTTACGCGGCCCTTATACATCATCAGAACAAAGAGAATTAATAACACAGTGTAACAAAAAAGAATGAAGTCAAAATACCTGGAAAGTGATAATATTTGTCTTGTTGAAAAATACAACAAGAAACCGGTTTTAAAATTTCCCAAACACCTCCAAAATCTGAAGTTCCGGGTAAAAACCCGGTTTTTCGGATCTTACGCACTTATATGCCAGTAACTTGGTTGAATGTCCACCGATTTTAAGTTGCGAACTGGCCCAGGTTTTCTGGTTTCACTCCCTTTATTATTCAGTTCAAAAATAGTTCACTTCCTTTTTAAAATTCTGTGTAAAAATGAATCCAAAGTTAAAAATTACAAAAATTTAAAAAAAAAAATGAGTTTACAGGAATGTATACACCATTCGAAAAACGCAGTTTCTTTTTTCCAAATCAGCCGAAAAACTTAAAATCGGTTGATATTCAACCAAGTTACTGGCAAATAAGTGCGTAAGATCCGAAAACCCGGTTTTTTACCCGCAACTCCAGATTTTGGAGGTGTTTGGGAATTTTCAAAACCGTTTTCTTGTTGTACTCAGCAAGATCTAAAAGAAAAATAATATCATTTCCCAGGTATTTTTTCTCTTTGACTCTGTGTAACTACCTATTCCAAATCAGGAAAATATGCGCAAAGAATCGCAGAAACAGTAAATCAACCACGATCTACAGTATTTACTATCGTTATGCGAAAGATGCAGAGATTTTTGAAAACGCTGGAAAACCGAGCAAGCGGATGTTTTCCGACTAAGAAGAGCGATGGCTTTTACGAGAAAACCAAAAAAAGCCACACCTTAGCGCCACCAAAAAGTCTAACCCCAAAACCATCACAATTGTTTTGAGAAAGAATCAGTATAAGTACAATGGTCGAGTAGCTGGGAAGAAACCTTTTAAAAGTAAAGTAAATAACTTAAAACGGCTAGGCTTCGCAAAGAATATAAAAGCAAAGATGTTACTTTTTGAAACAAAGTATAAGTAATTGTTACCGCAGCTTTACATTGTATTAAATTGTGATACAATAAAAAGCTGCTAGAACGATATTTCCGACCAACAGTAAAACACAGTTCAGGGTCAGTAAAGCTATGCGGTGCAATATCGGCGACTTGTTCTGGAAATCTTTACATTATTAAAGGAATCGTGGTCCATAAATATTATTTGGGTATTTTGGGGGGCAATCTTGCAGAATCTGCCAAAAAATTGGTCTATCAGTAATGGTGAGTGGTGCAATATCGGCGACTGGTCCTGGAAATCTTCACATTATTAAAGGAATTATGGACCACAAATATAATTTGAGTATCTCGAGAGCTAATCTCGCAGAAACGGCTGAAATCTGGGAACTAACAAACGGGTTTTTTGTAATATCAGGATAATGATCCTTAACATAAGGCTTATGATGTTACAATGCTCAATAATTGCCCTCATGTACTTGAAACTCCACTACAATCCCCGGATCTGAATCCGATAGAGCATGAGTGGGGTCATCTGTAGGAAAATTTTGAAAAATTACCAAATTAATAATAAAAGGGACCTTAATACAGCCCTTAAGAAGGAATGGGGGAAAAATATAGCAGAATTATTGTCAGAAGGTGATAGAATCGATGTCGGATCGCTTAAAGGGGGCCAAATAGCAAAAGGACCTTCCATCTACTTATAAATATTGAATTTTAAAATATAAAACTGAATTTAAAACACTTTTAATATTTTCGTCGCGTCCCATTGTTACTTTGACCTGAAAAATGACCAAGTTTATTATATATATTTCTTTGTTCGCTTTTTAGTAAAACTTTCGCATCATCATTTAAGTTTAAATTTAGTTTGTCCACTTGACTTTCGATTTCAATTGAATACAATGAAAATTATTAATATTTGTGAGTGTCCCATTTTAAGTATAATATTGAGACACTGTAAATACTTTTTGAAGTCTCGAACCATCGGTATACAAAATTGGTAGCGGTTTAAAAAATTGTCTTTTTGTTCAAGTATTGAGTACAAAAATTAAGCTCCTTTATCGAAAATATTTCAGTTTTTACTCAGAAATGAAATTGTTATATTGTTTAAAAAAGTTGATAAACGATTGCTGAATTTGATCCATGTTTTAGAAAAGGTCCCATTTAAATGTTCCTTGCGATTAACGGCCATGATGCTCTAAAAATTAAATCCAAAATCGCTCAAATATAGCAAAGAGCATATTGTAAGAAATATAACTAAACCTGACGAATTTTGAGCCACTCAAGAAGTTTCATATTAAGACTGACCTTACTCTACTTCCGGACTGAGTCTCCTGACTAGCAGAGACAGTCCCGCACTATTTTTGCCTTTTTTACTGGTGCCTTAAAAGGATGTTGTTGCATTAACATATGTATAAGTACTTACACGCAGAAAAAAAGTATGGTTGTGGTGACAATATTCGAAGAGGATAATACTATTGTTGGGTATATGGTTGTGGTACAACAATATTATGATCCTCACAACAATAGTATGATTCAAATACAACCATAATATGATCCTCACAACAATTGTATGATTCACACATAACCATACAATGATCCCCACAACCAAAGTATGATTCACACTCAACCATACTATGATCTTCACAACCATAGTATGATCCTCACAACCATATTATGTTTCACATACAACCATAGTATAATCATCACAACCATAATATGATTCACACGCAACCATGTTATGATCTCTACAACCATAGTATGATCACACACAATTGCACTTTGATCCCCAATAAAATTTATTAGAATTTGTTTAAGTTGTCGACAAAAGATTTGAATTATGAAAATTATTAAAAAATATATTAAATTCAAAATAATTTATTTAACAGTAGAAAAAATAAGTTTAAATAAACGTAAGCGGTTTTATTAAAAATATTTCAGTTAAACAAAGCCAAAAAAAAAAATATTTTTGATAAAAAAGTACTGTTACTGCATTAAATCCGTACCAATAACATTTGTTCTTAAAGGCATATTTAAATGAAGAAAATTACAATCATACAGTATGATTGCCGTAATCATATAATTGTTAACATAAAACACAAAACACAATACTTTTGTCGCACCAACAATATTTATATTGTTGTTATAACCATACTTTCATTTTTAAATTTGGCAATAATACTATTGTTACATTTTAACAATATTGATATTGCAGCATTTATACTATTGTCAAAACTGAATTCAGTTAACAATGCTATGGTTGCAACGAACATACTTCAATTGCGGAGAACATATTATTATTGCCATGACCATGTAGTAACAATGTTTTTTCTCTGCGTGTATACATAACTGCATACGTAGTTTTCTCCCACATTTATATCGATACGGCCTAATACACGCATACAATATTCATACAACCACACAAGTTTCAATTTGTCTGTATGCTTGTCGATATGAAAATGTGTGTGTGTGCGAGTGATAAAGACATCAATGATACATTTGCCCATTTTGATCTGTGGCACGTGCTGGAATATGAAGCCACACACCCACCAATGCCATCACGACCATCAACCACATTATTCCTTCTGTTTCTTTAAAGCTTTATGAGCTTCAAAATGCCACAAACAAACAAAAAAAATAAAAAACCAAAAGAAGTAGTAAAGCTACCCAAAACAAGCTACTAAGAGTACATAGCAGAGCTGCTCCCGCATAAATATGGGCGGGAGCGCCTTAAAACCTTTGCATATTGAGGGGAGGAGCGTCACCACATAGTGTCATTGACAGCCAAGCATATTGGCAAATTTTCAATTAAAAATAAGGTATATATTTATGATCTAAGACAAAATCGAGTATATTTATCAGTGTATTGAAGCGGAAGCGGACTGACGCTGTTTCTAAAGAGTAAGCTGATCATATAAAGAATATTTACCATAAATTCTTAATTAGTGAGAGACAATATTATATTACATTCTTAAGTTTGAATTAGTTTCTTACCTAAACGCAGAGAAAAGATATGGTTACTTTATTGTCACGGCAACAATAATATGTTCTCTGCAATAAAAGTATGGTCGTCGCAACCGTAGTATTGTTTTTTATTCTCATTTTGGCAATAGAATAATTCCGGCAATATTACTATTGTTGATATAAAACAATAGTATTGTTGCCAAATTTAGAAATGAAAATATGGTTGTAGCAGCAATATTAATATGGTTGGTGAGACAAAAGTGTTGTTTTTGAGTTTTATGTTAACAACAATATGATTACAGCAATCATACCGGCAAAATCGTATTTTTTTTCAATTTGACAATGTTATTGTTACAAATCTTACGCAAAAATAGTGCTTTTTATATGGCAATTAAATTTTTCAGACAAACTGCTATGGTTTATTTTAACTGAAATATTTTTAATAAAAACTCACACTTTTTTAAACTGATTTTTTCTACTAAATAAATCACTCAGATTATTTTGAATATATTTTTAAATAATTTTCATAATAATAATCTATTGTTGCCAACTTAACCCAATTCTAATAAAAACTTTTGGGGATCATATTATTAAGTAATTGTGTGTAATTACTATTGCTTAAGGGATCATAACAAGGTTGCGTGTGCATCATACTATGGTTGTGGAGATCATTGTATGGTTGAGTATGAATCATACTATGGTTGTGGGGATCATAGTATGGTTATGTGTGAATCATACTATTGTTGTGAGGATCATAGTGTTGTTGTGAGGTTCATAGTATGGTTGTATTTACATCATACTTTTGTTGTGAGGATCATACTTTTGTTGTACCACAATCATATACCCAACAATAGTATGATGCTCTTCGAATATTGTTGTCCCAACCATACTTTTTTTCTACGTGCAGTGAAAAAAATTATGTAGATATTGGATCATAGTATTATTGCGAGGTTCATAGTATGGTTGTATTTACATCATACTTTTGTTGTGAGGCTCATATTTTTGTTGTACCACAATCATATACCCAACAATAGTATGATGCTCTTCGAATATTGTTGTCCCAACCATACTTTTTTTCTACGTGCAGTGAAAAAAATTATAAAAATATTGGATCCTATTGTTGTGAGGTTCATAGTATGGTTGTATTTACATCATACTTTTGTTGTAAGGATCATACTTTTGTTGTACCACAATCATATACCCAACAATAGTATGATGCTCTTCGAATATTGCTGTCCCAATCACACTTTTTTTCTACGTGCAGTTAAAAAAATTATGTAAATATTGGATCATAGTATTGTTGTGATGTTCATAGTATGGTTGTATTTACATCATACTTTTGTTGTGAGGATCATACTTTTGTTGTACCACAATCATATACCCAACAATAATATGATGCTCTTCGAATATTGTTGTCCCAACCATACTTTTTTTCTACGTGCAGTTAAAAAAATTATATAAATATTGATTTTTGAAAACAACTTGTAACCGTCTTCTCTTTCTTTAGTTCTTCCCTATTTTTTGAAGGCAATTGTATGTTAAATAAAAAGTTAAAACGAAAAAATAAAAATTGTTCTTTTCTTTAAAATTGCAAAATACGAAAAGCAGCCTAGTTTCGAATATATTCCCGATTTTTAAATTAATCAATCGTACTTCTTACAAAACTCAAAAAAGTTTAACTACAACTATATCATTTATCGATTTATAAAGATTGATTCTGGACCATTGTGCGACCGTAGAGGTAGGATGTGGTAAAACATTGTCTCGATGTCTAGACATTGCAAGAAGCATTCTTTGAATGCCGCGATTTTTAATAATTTTTTAAATGGGCCGCAGCTAACCCCTACTAACTTATTAAAAAATTAAGAAGAAAAAACACACAAAATCCCAAAATTTCAAAGAAATATTGACATTGAAAAGCGTTTAAGTTCATTCATTAAATAATCATATATAAGACTTGATCCTTATCTATGATTTCCGCCCGAAGTCCATAATACTCCATACTATTATTTGACTCACTCAGGTACTCAGTGTATAATAAAATGTGTCTCAACTTACTTTGACTTTATTGTGGTTTTAATTTGTTTCCCAAATGCCGGAATCCTGAAAACAGAGGTTCGTTCTTATTTCCAGCTCCGTCAGAACAAAACAAACCGAACAGGCGATGTTCGAATGACAGGTAGTACGAAAATCCTGCAACGAGAAAGAGGGGAGGGAGAAATGGAAATGTTAGAGATACATACAAACATTCATATTTAAATGGAAATTGACAAATGATATTGAATAAAAACAAAAATATTTGCAGCAAAGTTTAATCAAATCGAAGGGAGGGGACAACCATTTAAAAAGTGTGTTTTTTTCGTTCACAAACCTATGAGACCTTTTTCTTTGTCACAAATAAAATAATAAATAAAATTAACTAGAGTTTTGAATTTTCAATAGTAATCGATTCAAAGGTACTTGGAATGACAACGACATAAACACCAGCTATTTCATATGAATGGTGGACTGAGGCGAGGAGACTCTATTACAAAAAGACTTCAAGGGCCGACAACGCCATACCCCAAATATTTAAAGTAAATAAAAAAAGATATTTCATGAATACTCATCGACTTAAACTGACAGAAGAATATATATACGCTTAAGGATATTATTGTGTTTTATTTTGTCAGTATCGTATCAAACCACCCAAAACGCAAACGGTTTCTACCGGTGAGGTGGAAAATGTGGAACGTTCCAAGCACAATTTGATTGATGGGACTCGGTACTAACTTTAGCTGTTATATGTAACTTTGAAACAAATTTGTCCGCATCTGTGTATAGCGAATTGGGGTGATTCGTTAATCGTAAAATTTAATTTCTCGGGAAGAGTTTTTTTTTGCGGTTTAGGACTTTACCGTCAAAATGTAAAAACATATCTAGAAGATTGCATTTGCCGTTCGAAGTCGACATTCAACAGCTTTTTTAGAGCTGCTTACTTATCTGAAAGAGGTTGCCCGTTTGATTCGTAGTTAACATGCTACTTTATAAACTGTCTTCGCATATTTAGTAATTTAATTCTTTGGCGATCTAAAAATAACTGTCCTTCTTTTAAGCAAAATATGTCCTTGTGGTACTAGATAATATAAACTACTCGTAGTTTCGTGGCAAAAAATTCATTTTTGTGCCAGACCCACCTTTAAGGGTACCGATCGACTAAGAATCAGATTCGATTTAACGATATATGCCTGTCCATCCGTCTGCTGCCCTTCTCAAGCTTGTTATCAAACTAAAGGCAGGGATGCAAAAGTTGATACAATTTTACTTTTTTTAATAAATTTTCGGCACCAAAAGCACAATTTGATATATTTTACAAATGTTCCGATCTGTTGCCTTTTTAAAACCTGGACCACAATGTGGTACAGGACATTCTGACTTAGTTCTACATTTTGTAACACAACTTAGAGCAATGAAGATAGACCCTATACCGATCGATTCAGAATCACTATCGTTTGATAGATATACAATCTATCATTGTACGAGTAATCAGACTGAAGGTAACTTGGTATATTGTTCAGGTTTGGGCCAAGTTCACATCGTATTATTTTTGTTCAAATTTGTCCATATTTTGATATCTGACAAAGTGACAAGAATCAATTTGGCAAGAAAATGGAATTAACTCGTGAACATTTTCGTGCGATCGTTTTTCACAAATTTCGACGTGGATTATCACAACAAGAGTGAAGCGATGAACTCAAATCTTTGTATGGTGATGAAGCACCAACCTATAGCACTGTGAAAAACTGGTTAGTTAATTCAATCTGGCCGATGCTTGCTCAAAGACGAAGGTCGCCCAAAAACGGCCGTTGTGCCAAAGAACATTGATGCAGTGCGTGAATTGATAATGCAAGATCGTCATGCGACATACCTTGAGATGGAGGCATCCTTGGGCATTTCTTTCACCAGCATACATTCGATATTGCATGAACACCTGGCCGTAAAAAAGGTTTGTTCTCGTTTGATCCCGCACATTTGGACAATCGCTCAAAAAAAAGGCTTGTGTCGATTGGTGCAAAGAAATTTGGAAAAATACTATCGCGATGCTTCAAAAGTCATTTATAAGATTGTCACAGGTGACGAATCATGGATCTATGCGTAACAAAACATCAATCGACCGTGTGGAAGACCAGCCAAACATAACGAAAGTTGTTCGTGGAATAAACACTTCGAAGCTATGGGTCGCCTGTTTCTTCAGCAAATCTAGTCATGTGGCGACTTTTCCGCTTGAGCAACGTAGGAGGTCAATTCTGAGTGGAACACCACAATTTTTTTGCCTGACGTCTTTGGGGAAATTCGATAAACGAACAAGAGAAGACGAATCATTGTGCACCATGACAATGCGAGCTCTCACACATCGGCTCAAATCAGTGCCTTGTTGAACGACCAAAACGTCGAATTGATGGGTCATCCGCCGTACAGCCCTGACTTGGCACCCAATGACTTCTTATTATTCCCGCACATCAAGAAAAAAATGCGTGGCCAACGATTTGCGTCGCCAGAAGATTCAAAAAACATGTTTTGGAGGTGTCTTAATCGGAGTGGTTTGAGCGCATGCAAAAGGGTATAAATCATGATGCAGAATACTTTGAAAAACAATAAAACCATTTTTGATGATAAATATTTAGATTTTCCTTATTAGGCCTGAGATATATATAGCAGCCCTCGTATAAGGTCCGATATTGCTTAAACTCCAGACAGAGGCGTTAATCTTCTGAACAAGATTTTTTTCACTATTTCGTTTTAATAAAATTGATTTTAAAACCCGTTTATTGGTTTTGGTATTGTCAGATACGAAAAAGTACATTTTTCAAGTGAGAAAAATTAAAAGTTAAAAAATCTATTTTACATTCCTGGCTAAAGATCATTTTTGTGGTCCGATATTAATAAAATTTGGGAGAAGTAAGTTTTTTACCAAGAAAGTACCCTTTTGATATTTAAAAAAATCGGTATAGATTATATAGCTATTACATATATGTTCAACCGATTTTATGCCTTATACTGAACCTGAGCCTTACATTGAACCTGTAACCAACTCAGATGAAAATGGATGTTACACGGGTATATGTTTTAATATAGCCCCAGTACAAAAATCGTTCCGACTATCCGACTTGACATATGAAACGATCAATTCAGAATCAATATCTGATTCCACTGAGAGATGTTTGTCCGTCTGTCTGTCCGTCCATCGTTGTAATTAAAGTATTGGTCGCAATTTTAAACCAATTTCGTTGAAACTTGGTAATTTCCTCAAGTTGGTTAAACCTTATTGAATTTGTTCCACATTGGCTGATGTTTTGATATCAAGAATCGGTTTCCCCATTTTAGAACCTTTACATTTTGGTCCATGTTTTCGGTCGGCTACCTTACAAAGGTTCCTTTTGAGGGGAGGTCCCGCACAGTTTAAACCGATCAAGCACACATTTCGCATAGTACCGCATGAGTGACCTTAAATGGCTCTATTCAAACAGGACCATATGGGTCCACACTACAGCACCATATGGGTCAGACCTACTGATATATAAGCCTCATATAATATTGCATTGAACGTTTCGAACATCCAACATTCATGTCTAGTAAAATTGGACCATATCGGTCTATGTTTTCGAATAGCCCCTCACACTGCTCCCTCCGTTAAGGAAACATTGTAAATCTAATTAATCTAAAACTTCAGACATAGGCGAGGATATTCTGAATACCAGAGTTTCTGACAGACGGCCACCCCATTTTAGTAGAATTGTAGGATTCACGCAATTGGTTTGAAAATCATACCATAGTTGTTAGTATCATACTATGATTGTGCACCCGGAAGCCCTAAATAAAGGAGGATATTGTATTTTTGATGCGGCAAAAATTTTATGACAGGAAATTATAAAAGATATAAAAAAGATAAATTATGACAGATAGTAGTTACTCTGGTAAATATACCATAACTCAGAATTATAAAATGCCTAAACTAAATATAAATTTTAATCGAGAATTTGTGGAAATTTCAAAGGCTTTTTTCAATTTTTTATCATTCTGTTCACCAAGTTTTTGGTAACACTAAAGCTATTACGACAAAGCGTAGAAAATTCTTGGGCTATAAATTGAATATCCCCAGCAGTTTTCGTATTAAGTACAAGTCATTACCATTTGCATTACCAGGTACATTACATTATTACACTCAGCATGAATTGTAAGCAAAAAAATAAGGTTATTTTTTACTAATAGTTAATTTGGAATTTATGTTTCAGCTTGGCCTGTACGCCTTATTCTTTGTTAACGAGAGAAATAAAATATGCCATATACATTAAGCTATCCCCGACCGAGGGTCTTCAGTCTAAAACCTCAGGTATGAACCTTTCGTGGTCTGGGAAGTGATTCTTTTAAGGTACGTACAAACCATTTACTTAATACAAAAACTACGTACTAGTGTTCCCATACAAGAAAGAAAGAAATTCATATCAATGAATTGTTTGATTTCATTATTTAGCGGTCAATTTATTTCGTTTTTCTTTCAGGTTTTGTGAGGCGGGGTGCTGAGGCGGAGGGATTTTTTTTTATTATTTTATTTTGGGTCTCACTCATAAGTGGCGTTCTATTCAAATATCATGTTATTATTGTCATGTCACAAAAACGGCGGCATAAAAATAAAATATACTTATTTCACATGTTCTTTTTTCATGAATGAAACGAATGAATATTTTATGTTAAGTGCTCAGGATTGTGTGTGTGTGTGTGTTTTATTCTTTTTCAATATCGAAAATTGTATTGAAACTTAGCAGAGCTACGAGTGGCTGTCATATGAAGAGGTCCCAGCGGTGGCATGAGCGGCATGTGAGTCAGCAGTTTTTCGGTGGCAGTGAAGAGAAGAGAAGACCTTACCTTCGCATAGCAAACAAGCACAGGCTGTTCTGTCAATTTTCAAAGAAAAACTACTAGAGGACCTGCCAAAAAAATCTTTTTGGAAAAGCTGCCAGAGAAGTCGATACTAAGAAAATGAAATTTGTGAAAAAGTTGTACGATTTTGTGGTAAGGAAAAAGATGGTTATCGGTCAGGGTTTCTCCGCAATCCAATGAATGGAAGCGTTCGGAAAGTTTAGCCAACACACCTTCTTTATATAGGAAGCGAGTCGAGGGTACGTTTTGAAGTTCTTCATAGAAGAATAGTTGATAGGTTGCCAGGTATTCCCAGATCCGGCTTACGGGAAATTTATGTGAGAGTTAACTGGGGATGCAATGGAAATAATAGCAGGAGACAATTTTATTACCCGGCTTTGTCATATCCGACGTATATATATATATAATTCTCTACAATGTCTTAGAGTATGTAAACCCACTTTTTTTTAAAAACGATATTACTTCCTTATATTATAATTAAAGATGCTAAAAATATTCCAACGTTGAGTAATGCAACGATTAGTGGCCAGCTTTATGACTTTTGGCACAATATTTCATTCTTGGTTTCTTTTTCTTGCTCCCCCCCAGTAACAGACTTATATTTTCTTTCTTTTGAAAGAAATTTGTGAAGGATGCAAATTATTCTAAACAATTTTCCTATTTTGACATTTGACCACACATCTTCTAGATGCGGAGATGGCGGTTTTCTTTAAATTGCTTTACCTTTTCCTCCTCCACTTCATGCACTTACTTTGTGGGAAAAATCTTTCAAATAAACGATGTTTTCATTCAATTTTTGCCGTCGATTACACCAATTCTAGGTCTTTGCCACCGGAAACAAAAGGAAGTCAATTTCACTCAAGCAAAAATTGTTTAAAACGTTTCGTAGAATTTTTTGTGCTAATATTTACCTCTATATGCCGAATTTTTATTTAGATGGAAAGCAGGGAAATTTACTTACAAAAATATCAGCATTCGTACAACGAAGGTGGACATGAATGGCAACACAAGAAGTGTTCGAATTCAATTCGGGCGCATTTAATGGGAAGTGAGCATGGTGTTCATGACGAAAAAACGACAGCTATAAATACTTTTAATCACAGTAATTGAATAAATTGATACAGTCGCTAATTGAATACTTAGTCATTTGAACATTTTAATAAATATTTAAATAAGAAATTATTTATTTATTTCATTAAAAAAGCTAAACTAACTTTTCTTTAATAATTGATTAATTAGATGGGTATTTTAACAACTAAATAGCTTCCACTAAGTCTTTTAAAGTTCCAGTTTGGAATATTCATGGCTGTCTTTTTAAAAGTCCTCGCCCATGCCAGTGTCTTCTTTGAGTTGAGGTCCTCTAAGAGTAGAGAGAAAGACATAGTTCAGGGAACTCCTTTTCTTTTCGACAACTATTGTATATTTTTAGAAGTGTACTTGATCGCTGGTTAGCAATCCTTTTTTAAAACCCTTGGTTTAAGCCACAGGCATCTGCTTTGAAGGCCTATTTTGTAAATGATGCTAGGGTTAATGTTTCTTTAGCATAGATTTTGTCTCACCTGATGTGACAAGAAAACAGATTCCATAATATTTTCCCTTTTTCTTCTCGACCTTCTCTTTTACCAGGGTTTAGTCCCAAGTTTCTTTATAGCCAGTTGGTAGCGCAGCTTCTGGGTTTCTGTGCATGTCTTAATGTAGTTCCTTTAATTGTAAATATGTCACTATGAATATGATTTTCTGCTCTGATTAGCAAAGATCGATTCGATGCATTACCTGGTAGCAACAGAGTTTTGCACTAGAAAACCACAACATGATATAAAAGCTAAACGTCGAGAAACTGCATTTAAACGCGACATGGCAAGCCTACTCCACAAAGTTTTTCAACTGCTCCTTGCAGAAACCGCTCCACCTGATAGAATCAACGCTCAGCCGCCGTACAAATAGTTCGGCGAACTGCAGGTTACAAGAAACCAATGGTACAATGAGGACAGTTAAGCGTCCACAGTCGCTAAGAAACAAAGCAATACTGGAGCTTTTGGCAGTGTTGGGACGAAGGGTAAAGAATCGTCTGAGGATAGTAGATAGAAGTGGAAAAACGCTAATGCATGGAGATCAAGTTGAAAGACTTGTATACTGACACAGCTTCGTAACTGAAACATCAAGTATGCTAAGAACTAGAAAGGAAATTTTTCCAAAAAAAAATAACGACTAAAGTCCTTGATGGTGAAAACCAAACGCATGGTTTTCATCAGTCCTAGGTTTAAATGTCCATCCCCGACCCAGGATGAAGTCTAAACAGCAAAAGCCCGGCTCAAGAACAACAAAGCCGCAGCAACAGACAGACGTACTACCGACGGAGACTGATAGAGACGAGCTTATAAGGGGCATATATCACCTTGTATGCACTATCTGGAAAACCGAACGCATTCCCGATGAATAGAACCTTAGCGTACTATGCCCAATATACCAAAAAAGGAGACAAGACCGTTTGCCCCCACTACACACATTGGAGCTAGTCTCCTACTTATATAAGGAGCATGTTACACCTTGTTTAAACTATCTGGAAAACCGAAAACAAAGACTCGACTACTGACATAACTTTGAGTAAAGCTTTGTATATGAATCTGGTAACTGACACATAGAGTTCCTAAGACAGAGAAAGAAAAAATTTTCAACAAAAAAATAGCGGCTCAAGTCCTTGATAATGAAAGCCACACGCTAACAATCACACATGGTAGGAATGAATGTCCATCTCCGACCCAAAATGAGCTCCTGACAGCAATAGCCTGGCTCAAGAACAACAAAGCAGCAGCGACAGACGGAATACCGGCGGAGGTGTATAAGACCGATGAAGACGAGCTCAAAAGGAGCATGTGTCACCTTGTAGGCACTATCTGGAAGACCGAACGCATTCCCGATGAATAGAATCTTAGCGTGCTATGGCCAATTTACAAAAAGGGAGACAATACCGATAGTCTCCTATTTGTCGTTTTTAAAATACCACCGAATGACCTATGTGAATGATTGAAGTCAAAAATCGTTGACCTGATCCAAACATTTTAATGTGGTTTAAGGCCGAATAAAACAACAATCGACCAAATCTTTATCCAAAAAAGCCTAAAGAACTAACAAGCTTGATTCTTTTTTATAAAGTACTGAACAACAAAATGTTTCCTGTAAGGGACAACATTCCGATTTCGCCCATTTACAATACTACTTGGATATGTATGACGTCAAATCCTAAAAATGACCTACGAGCAGCGAGGAGATACTTACCATCTCTTCATCTCCGATGAAAGATAAATGAAAGACACTCCGATGAAAGATAAATAATGAGCCCGGCAAGTTATGAGCCCGGAATTGGCATTAATACCATCTTATTAGCGAGTCGGTTCCGGCAAAGGAACTCAAGCTCCTTTGTTGAAAGAGAATACTGCGTTTGCCATTTGTCCACTGTTGCGCGTGGAAATCAGTTCTGGCTCTCAATTGGGTGCCACTCTAAAAAAGATTATGACGAAAGAAATTGGTATCAATATGATTGAAAAAAAATAAGCCAGAGTGTAATGGGATACCTTCAAAAGTTGCACTTCTCTATAGAATGACAGTGAGTGACACCAAATCCTTAGTTATAAGTAGAAAATAATGTGACCGCCCCGCACCTTTTACTACGCCAAGATATCCCAGATAGGGTGAGATTATCCTGTAAATTGTTTAACGTTTTAATGGAGAACATTTTGGAAATCCAAAGTTAAATATAACGGACACAATTAATCCCAAGAGCCGATCTAACAGAAGTACCTCTTAAATTACTGTCAAATGTTTTTGAAAGTTCGGGCTGGTTCCGAATTGCTCGAACCACCTGTTAACCATAATATCTACATGAATACATTCTGCTTCTCTCTCCCCTATAACTCTTCCCCTGCTTTCTCTCTCTCTCTCTCTCTCTCTCTCTCTCTCTCTCTCTCTCTCTCTCTCTCTCTCTCTCTCTCTCTCTCTCTCTCTCTCTCTTTCTTGTTCCCTTAATGAGTAGGATGAGGGCTACTCTTTAAACTTAATACAACATCAAGGGTAGAGCATCCAAAAACCGGGGGTTTTTGGTTATTTTCATTATTATTGGGGCTAGATCAAAACTGGCCCATTTTTATCTCGCCTGAGAACTGATTGATCCAAATAAACTGTGCCAAAATTCATTAATATTGGGTAGACTATGTGGCTTTTTGAGTTAAATACATAAAATATGTTAAACATATGTGTGGGAGCTAAATCTAAATCCTAACCAATTTTCATAAAAGTCAACAGCCGTTGTCCAAAAAAACGTACTTCTGCCAATTATCATGAAGATCGGACAACAATTGCACGCTGTAGTTGGAAAACTAGCTTTAGAAAGACATCAGACGGACGAAGGGACAGACAAATATCGTTAAATCGAATCAACTTGTGATTCTGGGGCATTCGTATACCTTAAGGTGGGTCTAGATTTTTTTGGTAGTTACATATTCCCTATACAACAACCAAAAAACCAGAAAAGACGACAGCAAAAAAACGGGCCAACCGATATGTCGGGTTTTAGCTATTTTTGAGATACCGACTGTCGGGTTTGAATATAAAATCCAGAATGTTCTGGACACTCTTATCAAGGGACATTGGCTATGACGGGAGTACAGAACGTCACGTAATTGGATCCTTTTTAAAGATTTAACTTGAGTCGCCTAAATTGGGTCTGGTGATAATTGAGGACAATATCACAATTATGCTGGTAACTGATCGAGATACGCCGTGAAAAAAGAAAGTTGCAACGTCGGAAAAGTAGAGGAATTTGTATACCCGCCATAAACCAAAACAACGGTGTGAGCACTCAAGTTGAATGAAGTGTCAGGTTAGCAAAAGAAGTGGTATTTTGGGCTTAGTAAACAGCTTAAATATAGCCCGCCCTCGAATGAGGATTTTGCGCTGGCTGGTATTAACACGTCATTCAAATGAAAACAAACGCTACGGGCCGAAAGACGTTAAACGATTAATTATTTGTTAAGCAGTCCCGGACCAACAAGAGATTGTGGAGCTAGCCTAGACGAAGTTTGGCGGTGTCACTACCGGAATACAGCGCAGCTACTGTTTTCATCTACTTAGCGATATGGCGATAAAATCCACGAGGACTTAACGATATGGCGATAAAATCCACGAGGCCGTTGCAACTTCAAGATAGTTTAGTTTGTCTGTAGATTGTCTGTTTTTTAATTTGACTGTATTTCGTCCGTTATAAAGGAAATTAAGTCAATCATATTTTAGCAAACAGGTACTACTCTGGGCTTAAGAAACCCCCGAAGAATAATTCTCTCTTTAGACGAACCAAAACTCAAAACGCTGAATCAGTGCCAGTGGTTGCGTGCCAGTGGTTAGACGAAGTGAGCTTTTTTGCGAAACCCTAGGATGTGTTTTTGAGCCCTTACCGCACCACTCCATTATCGGCTAAAGGGGATATATCTGTCAGATTTAAGCTCATACATTTTTAAGCAATACCGCCGTAGAAAATCATTAAAATCGGACGATCCCACGACAGCCGGTTCTACGCACCGGATCGACCCGAAGCAGCAATTCTTCAGCCAAGGGCTGTCACGGTTCGCCGCTACAACAACAACAACAACATTAAAATCGAATCACATGGTTACAAACGCCAGACTTATTTTCTAAATTGTATGGAATTCCCAGTGTGTGCCCTTAACACTCCACTTTCTCACTTCTAAGCTAGACCTCTGTTAAGTTTCATTTGAATCAGACCAACCATTTCAAAATACCAGATTCATTTTCATACATTGAATTGAATAAGTATATTTGCTATTTGTTTTTTTTCCTGAACATTTCTTTTGTTGAGTTTCGTGGAAGATCCCTACTCCCAGCAGCGCATTGAAGGCCACAAATTGCCTGCATGACATAAAATATAAATGGCCGCGCACATCTGACATCAGATGTTGAACAGGCTCTTCAGTAGTAAAGGCTCTCCTGCTATTCGAGTTTTTCTGTTTTTTTCGTTGTGATGTCAGCGGAAGGAAGTTGCCATAGTTCATTACATTTCAAATTGTTGATGCATATTTAATTGCTTGTGAAGTGAACCCACATAAATGTCCGTCTGTCCGACCGTTTGACTCGTCTTAAAGGCGAAGAGATGGAATGGCAACAGAATATTTTTTTTTGTTTTGTCTGACAAATTGTTCTGGAGATTCTAAGGAGTTCAATTGTTCCATGGTGATGCATTGAATTGGGTAAACGAAGTTTGAGTTACGTAATTCGTATATAGAAACACTACTTTCATTAGGAATACCGCAGTTTTGTTTTAGTTTGGTAGCTTTATTTGTCCATTAGCATTAGAGTGTCTAAAACCGAAACCGAAAACCGACGTTCCGGTTTGTATGTCCAAAACCGACTCAGTTTTTCAAAAATAACTGAACGCCGATATGTCGGTTTGGGCGGGTTTTTTATGTCGGGTTTTCCGGTTTACGGGTTTTTTGTTATTGTAAAGGGTGATCAAACCATAATGCACGATGTTAATTGAGTCACATCTTAACATCGAGTTGTTTGCCCATCTTATTTGATATTTCTTTGTTACAGTGTTTGACAAATAAAACCATAGAGAGGTAAACAATTGTGCAGATTGTTGAAGCCTTTTGGGCGTTCAAATAAAAAAACATTTTGTGCACTTTGCGATTTTTTGATCAGCATAACCGAATGTGGTAACAATTATAAGAATTATGCAAAAATTTCAGCAAACCGGGTCTGTACGAAATGCGAAAGCACCTGTGCATGCTTGCTCTGTTCGTTGTGTCATCGGACCGTACTTCTTCGAAAATGAGGTCGACCAAGCAGTTACCGTGAATAGTGCTCGCTATGGAGAGATTATAATGAACTTCTTCTGGCCAGAAATTGAGGATATGGACCTGGACGATATGTGATTTCCGACAGGATGGTGCCACACAGCCAACAAAAAATGACTTTTTTGCGCCATAAATTCTATGGCCGTGCTATCTCACGTCGTGGCGATGTTAATTGGCCGCCCCGATAATGTGACTTGACCCCGTCGGACTTCTTTCGTTGGGGATAATAATTAATTGAAAATTAATAGAAAAAGTGTACGTCAATAAGCAAAGAACAATTCAAGAGCTAAAGGATGATATAACGTGGCACATTATCGTCATTGAACCTCCATTATATCCCAGAGTCATTGAAAATATGGACCATTGGATAGACGTATACCACCGAAACCGTGTCTAACATTTGACCAATTTCACACATAATTGTCATAGATCCTTCTATCCTCTTGAAAAATTTTAAGATAATTCTCTGAAAGGTATTGCTTTATTTACAATTAACAACGTGCTTTTTAGTTGGACCACCCTTTATGTAGCAAAGAGTTCATAATTTGTAAGTACGGAATACGTTACTACTTAAGTAGACCCACCACCCTTAAGTATGCTGATCAACACAGAATCACCCGTTGATTCAATCTAACGATATCTGTCTCTTCATGAAATTTGGCAGAAGTTTTTGAACGACGGCTACTGACTTTTATAAAAATCGTTTAACATTAAGATATAGCTCTCACACATATGATCCGAAGAACAGAAGCCACATAGTATATCCAATACTGATGATAAAGCCTTAGCGCATAGATCTCTACCGATATACGAAGCATTTACCACCCCAAAAAGTCATAGACAGGGTGTCAGATTATCGTGTAACTTCTTCAACGTTTAAATAGAAAAAGGTATGGAAAAATCAAAGGTTAATAAAACGGTCACAATGAACTCTAAAGGCCTGTCTAGCAGATGTACCTCTTAAATTACTCTTAAACTATGTTAAAGGATTGGGCTGGTTCAAAATTGCTCCAACCAGCTGATAACCATAATGGATACCAGTCCAAGACATTGGACAAACTGTCTATACATCTAATCTATGTGCATAGATACCTTTTCTCTTCCCTACAACTTTTTCCCCACTCTCTCTCTCTCACTCTCTCTCGCTCTCTCTCTCTCTCTCCCTCTCTCTCTCTCTCTCTTGTTACCCTACAGAGTAGGGTCCCAAAATGAGCATTTATGGCTTCCGTTTTCTCCTGGAGGGCAACCCTTGCAACTCAAACTAACATCAAGGGTAGAGCAGTAAAAAACTGGATTTTTCAGAAAGCCGGGTTTTTTATCCAGAAACTTGATTTGAAAAAAAAAACTATTTGTAAAAAATTAAAAAACCGGCATTAACCGACAAACTGAGTTAAGCCTTTTGCCTAAGAATGGAAAATAGTTTCCGAATCAAAAGTAAAGTAATTGTGCCCATGAATAGACTCTTAATTTACCCAGATGTAAAAAATAAGGTCATTTTTGAATTTGTTTAAAAATATCATTGTTTGTGGAACACATATGTCCAAATGCCAAAACAGGTTAGATTTTCAGATATAGATTTCGTCAACCAAGTTTAGCCAAACTGCAAAAATAATTTTCTTTTTAGCTTTGTGGGGAATTTTTAAAGTTATTCTACAGTCATGTGTCCAGGAACTTGGAAAGCCATTTTTTGGGCCCCAGACAATTTGAACGGGGACTATAAGTATATCAAAAATAAAGTCTATATAACTCCAATAAGTCAATGATTGGGCGCAAAGATCCCTACCGATATACGACTATAACCGCTCCGGAACATCCACATTAATTCAGATTTTAATCGAATTTGTAATGTTTTTTTGATTTTTAAACAAACAATCTTGCCCGATTTGAGCCATATACGAGGGCGACCGCAAAAGTAACTGGCCTAACATTAAAAGAACCGTTTTTTTTGGAATTATTATTATTTATTTTTCAACATAATCTCCTTCCAACTCAATACACTTCAACAAACGTTTTTCAAGTTTTTTAATTCCATTCGAAAAATAAGATTTTTCAAGACCTTCAAAATATGCCTCAGTTTCAGCAATAACCTCGCTATTGGACGAAAGTTGTTTGCCACCGAGAATTTTTTTTTAAATTTGGAAACAAGATATAGTCTGAATGAGCTGAATCTGGACTATATGGTGGATGCGGAGCAATTTCAAATCGTAATTCAGCCAGTTTTTGTTGAGTTAAAAATGCAGTGTGTGAAGGAGCATTATCTTGATGAAAAAGAACTTTTATTTTTCTAAATGCGGTCGTTTAACTTGATTTCTTCACTCAACTCCATTGCTTTGACTGTTCTTTGCATTCTGGGATGTAGTGATGGATCCATGTTTCATCCACAGTTATGAATCGGCGCAAGAACTCTATTGGATTACGCTGATAAATCGCTAAAAGCTCCTCGGAATTGGTCCAACGGACGATTTTTTGGGGCAAAGTCAACAAACGCGGCACCCATCTTGCGGATAGCTTTTTCATGTGGATTTCATCATGTAAAATACTCCAAACTTGTTTTTCGTCTATTTTAACAATATCAGCAAGTTCTCTGAGCTTTATTCGTCTATCTTTAGTCACTTCATTAAATATTTTTCTGATGTTTTCAATAGTAGTAGCAGTTTTCGGTCTTCCAGAGCGTTGTTCATCTTCCGTACTTGAACGACCCATTTTAAATTGTTGAACCCAGGATTTCACGGTGGAGTATGATTGTGCATTATCACCATGAACAAAATCCAATTCATCTTTGATTAATTGTGGCGTATAACCTTTCATATAAAAGTGTTTAATTACCGCACGAAACTCTGTATTTTCCATTTTTCAAAAATTATAAAACTTGTTTACTTCAATCACCTGTAACAAAGAAAATAACCATTAAATATTTCGGAAATTTTGACAGATGGCTTATAAAAGATTGCTTTTAAAAAACAAAAAAAAAGTTGCTAGTAAAACAGAAAATGTGCCAGGCCAGTTAGTTTTGCGATCGCCCTCGTAACCTTCTTTTTGATAAAAACACCGTTCAAGTTGTCTAGGGGCCCAACATAATGACATGGACATATAGCTTTAAAATATGATACAATTTGTTTCTCCTGACAAGCTGAAATTGAAATTATTTTTGTAGTTTGATGATGAGATTTTGATGACGGATCATATGTCTAAAATCTGACCCATTTTAACACAAATTCAGATATGGCCTTATATTTGCCATCTGGGTATATTTAGAACCTGTTCAAGGGCACAATTACTTCACTTCTGATTCAGAAAATATTTTCCATTCTTTGCCAAAAAACTAGAACCTGTATGCTGGTTTTTTACTTTAAAATAAACCTAGTCGGTTTATTCAAATCATGGCTTCAAAAAAAACCAGAAATGCTGGTTTTCTGAAAACCCCTGATTTTGGACTCTCTCACCAGAATCCTTATCAGAAAAGCCAACCTCATGGTTACATAAACGCCTAGCACAATTTAATTCTTTTAAATTTTCGTACAGGAGTCATTCATTATTTCGTCTGGTTCTTCACATGTGTGTGCTCTATGTTGACAGCCACAAACCCTGACCTCCTGCAATGTTTCAGCTCTGCAGTTTGTTGGCGTTTCGCAAACTTTATTATTCAAAACTCAAGCCATATGCTCGCTGGTCGTTGGCTGCCGGAGAAGTCAGGCAGTATTGACATACACACACAGGCACACAATTCGACTCCAATATCACCTCCCTAAGTTTTGTCATCGGCCAGACGACAGACGGACGACCGTAGCAAACGCAAAATCTCCCCCTCAGACTTTAGGCTGCGTGTGGAAAGTGGTGTTTGCCTTTGGCTGGGGCTGTAGAATTCTTTCATATCATCCCGGCCGAGGCAACGAAGAAACAAAAAGAGTTCCAATGGCAACAAATCGAAACCACACTTTGAAAGCACACACGCACTGGCAGTGGCATTAAACTCGAAGTCTACGCGGCAATGTGTTGCCCCGCCGTTGTTGATGTCCGTGTTGCTGCCGTTGTGGAGCATTCCTTGCATGTGGCATCATTTCCAATAAGTGTTAAATGAAATTAAAATTGAACAACAACAAAATGAAAAGAAATACTCGAAATCCCCCAGCAATGGGAAGAAACATGAATTGAAGTTGAAAGGATATCATAAATTATGTTTCACATTCTCATTCACTTGCACAGCACAGCACATATCGTTCGTCATCGTACACGAACGAGTGCGGGTGCGGGCCCACCGCGATTAGAAAGAACAACAAGTTGTTCTCCGGTGCAGTGCTGCCAGGTGAATTTTTCGAAAAATCGTCAAATTTGTCAAATGTTTTAAAAGAAATCGTCAAAAAAATTTGCATGCAATAAAATTAAAAAAAGCACTTTTAAGGGTTTTATAACAAAAAAATATCACTTTAACTTAAATAAACACATTTTATCCGATAGTTTGAAACAAGTAGGCATAATTGACTAGCATTTTATGATTTTCTGTAAAAATCGTATTTAACAATAAAACCTCCAACTATTATAATACTAATTGCCACTGGTTCAAAACTTATCATTACCCTCCGACCACCAATCCAAAATTTTTTAAACCGCTGCCATTTCGCCCCATTGCAAATTCTCGTAAAATCAGATAAGGAATACGCTGGTGAAATTTGTCCAGACGAGAATGAATCACCCTGTTTATATCGGGTGTTCTAGAGGTATTTTTTCAAAATAAAAAAATAACACAAAAATTCAAATCAATTGTGGAATCTTTATTGTTTATTCAAAGGGTCATTTATGCCATTTACTTTTTGAATATAATTTTCTTCAAATGTTGGCCGCAACTACGCTTTAGGGTTTTCATTTTAAGGATCCAATTTCTGACTCTTTCGAGCATTCCGACCGTTAGGACGTTAAAGACACGCATAATGTTGGCTTCCAAAACCTGAATCGTAGCGGTTTTTCATTATAGATTTTGGACATATTCCCAAAGAAAATAGTCTAAAGGTGTGATATTACACGTTCTAGGCGACCAACTTACCGGTACAAAGCGTGAAATTAGCTGCTCTTTCAAATGACCTCTAAATAGATCCATTGTTTGAGCAGCTATATGGCAAGTGGCACCGTCCTGTTAAAACCAAATGTGGTCAAGATAAAGGGCTTCCATTTCAGGTAGCAAAAAGTCTGATATCAAGGCGCTATAGAAAGAACCATTCACGGTTACGTTCCGCCCATCATAATTTTTGAACAAATATGGACCGGTGATTCCACCAGCCTCTAAACCGCACCCAACCGTGGTTTTCTCTGGGTAGAAGAAAACCTCTTAAACCTCATTTGGTTGCTTTTCAGTCCAAATGCGGCAATTTTGTTAATTGACGTTGCCGTTGAGCAAGAAATAGGCCTCATCACTGAATAACATTTTAGTCGAAAACAGCGAATCTTCTTTTGAAGAGCCCAAACACTGAACATCGTTAGACTCAAATTTCTCAAATGGCAAACAATAGTGAAAAGAAAAAAAATAAAGTTAACTCAACTCATGTGTAGTCTGAAATTGAAAAAATACATCATATTGTCCAATTTCGGGACACATTGATATACTATTTGCGGACCGCTTGATTATCGGAGGAAGGTGTATTTAAATATCCATTCCGACGATATGAGCTTCAAAGAAACCCTGAAATTTCGCCGTACTACGTTTGTTTGTTAATTATTCTTGTATTTGGTTCTAACAATTAAATGGTTTCTAATATGCGCCCGTTTTATGATTATACGAGGGCTACTATATTTCTGGCCTAATAATTCACATGCGAATATTTATCATCAAAAATGGTTATACGTATTGTTTTTCAAAGTATTCTCCAGCATGATTTATACACTTTTGCATGCGCTCAAACCAATTGTCGAAGCACTTTTTCCACTCCGATTGAGACACCTCCAAAACATGGTTTTTGAACGCTTCAACAGCATCTTCTGGCGACGAAAATCGTTGACCACGCATTTTTTTCTTGATGCGCGGAAATAATAAAAAGGCCGGTCAAAAAGGCGCTGGTTTGAGCAGATGTGTGAGAGTTCGCATTGTCGTGGTGCACAATGAATTTTTCCGATGACTTCAGGCAAACAAATTGACCGTCCAACGTTGCTCAAGCGGAACAGTCGCCACATGACCAGTTTTGCCGAAGAAACAGCCGTTTTTGGACGACCTTACCGACCTTTGTCTTTGAGCGAGCGTCGGCCACGATTGAATTCATTAAACCAGTGCTACAGGATGTTGCTTTATCGCCATACAAAAATTTAAATTCATCGTTGCACTCTTGTCGTGATAGTCCACGTCGAAAGTTGTGAAAAATGATCGCACGAAAATGTTTACGAGTTAATTCCATTTTTTTGTCAAATTAATTTTTTCAAGTCACTGTAAACAACACAAATGATGGTCGAACGTCAAAACGTTCTGAGAACGTTTATGGTAAAAAATGTCAAGCTTTCCAATGGAAATGCCAGGCGGAGCCAGGCAACACTTAGTGTTGCCTAGGCCAGAAATATATATAGCAATCCTCGTAAAAGCAAAATAATTTGTTGTCATTACCAATTGTTGGTTGAATTGGACAGTTATATACTAATCTATTAGTTGCAACAACAGGCGGTTCTGGCAACCAATATTTTGAACTGCATTCGGTTTATGCGAACGAATAGTAAGTTTTCCGTACTATAATATTGTTATAGCAATCATCTTATGGTACTTGCAACCGAATTTTCATTATGATAATAAACATTTGGTAACTAGAACCAAAATGAAATTCTGTAGTTCGGACTGATTCCAACTGATATTTTTCTGAGTTTTTTTAAATTTAATATTAAAAAAATAGTCAAATTATAAGCAGGATTGAACTAAAAATCGTTAATCTTTTTTAGGATAAATTTACACAAAAAATCGTTAAAATGACAGAAAATCCTCACTTCTGGCCACACTGTCTCCAGTTCGGGCTACCGTGCTTTGCTACTGGGATTGATGAAACGACACGACGAAGGCATGGCTGGGCTCAGTGTTTGTGAATGGACGATTAAAAATAGACCACATGCTAGGCATAAAATATTTATTGGAAGTCGGGTAAATATTTTACCATTAGAAGCACATAATCGATTGTTTATCGAACAATTTCGAATTGAATACTCTTTTGTTGTGTGGATATCATGACAAAACATCGAAAATAAATTGGGACAATTAGAAGAAAAATAAAACAATTTTCTTTGTGAAATTAGCTCTCCGTCTCAAACATGTTTTTGGTATCGAAATTAGGCCGTTCAGGAACACGAGATTCTTAAAGAAATAGGGATATCGATAAGGGCGACATCTTTTAATCAAATTAATCACCGCCTGATTATGCTTGTCGTTGTAGAAAATCGACTAGAATTAATTGCGGCGGTCATTTGACAAAAGAAAGTTTTAATTGTGTGTCTATAACGACAAAAAGCTGGTATACTTCAGGCAAGTGTACATGGATGGGTCTGTTATATACACTATATTTACCTCTGACATGCCCCTCAATAAAAACTAAGGGTTGCCGCATATGCAGACGATACCGCTATATCAGCATCAGAAGAATCTCCTAAAATCGCTCCAGCATTAGTGCAAAAAGAACTAACTGGCATTGAAATATGGTTAAAAATGGAAAATCAAGGTAGACATAAAAAAGATGCCACGTGTCACGCGTACCTTAAGAGGAGAGGACTTTTCTACACTTTGTTCAAACGGTACCAAGACCACGAAGAGTAAAATATTTAGGTTTTTGTTTTGAGACACGATTGATGAACAAATAAGTTCAAAAAGAGGAAATTTAAATATAAAAAAAACAAGGCGAATGTATAGAATTCTATTGTAGCCTAGTACTCGTAGTCTAACAATTTTCTGTTATACAAAGTCTTACTAAAACCTAGGGAGTACAAATATAGGGGACTGATATGGGGGATGCAGGATATCTATCGAAAACTCTAAGTATGATCGTTTATAAATAATAAAAACATACACAATGTTAACTGGAAGAGAGTGATAAAACTGTAAGGTTGGGAAAGATAACGAAATTTGATTATGTAATTAAAAGTAAATTGTTTTTTAAATATTTTAAAACGTTAATGTTCGGTGAACAGGCTCCTAAACTTGACGAATAAACACCAAACTTGGTCCATAGTTTATTCTCAGTCTGTCGGAAGGTTTCTCTTAAGTTTGGTGCTGTCCTCAAAAGATTAGAGTTTTTCGTTATTATTTCGTAAAATTAAAAAAAGAATCTCTTTAATAAAGATAAGTTCGCTGTTAAAATTTGGACCCGCTCAGTTGTAGCAGACTTGGGATAATACTTACTTAAGTCCCATTAAGGAACAAGGAGAAACTTCTCTCAAATCAGTGGCGATTCAATTCGTATTCTCACTGACTGGGACCTACTGTTCAACGCCGAACGGGTAATTCATTTTATAGAAAAGTTTTTACATATCTTAGAGATAAATCTCTTTCTTGTAAAATCGCGGCATTTACGAGGTGAAAACCCACCGCTGAAAATTGTTAGATGTTTTTACCTGGTGTTGAACCTTGAGAAATAAACTTCACAACTTAAAGACACATCAATTGCATTACCTGTGTTCAAAAAGGCATGCAGAAAATTTGTGTGAAAACAAATGTTGATAAATTCGCAAAAAAAAATTGGTAAAATTATAGAAATTTAGAATACGATTTTGTACGGGGTAGCAGAGAGAAAAATTGAAGAATGAAAGTAGAAAACTATCTAAGGGTTGCTATATATATTTCTGACCTTTAACATTTTCATTGGAAAGTTTGTCATTTTTTAGCATATACGTACTCAGAACGTTTTGACGTACGACCAGCATTTGTGTTGTTTACAGTGACTTGAAAAAATCAATTTGGCAAAAAAATGGAATTAACTCGTGAACATTTTCGTGCGATCATTTTTCACAACTTTCAAGGTGGATTATCACGACAAGAGAGCATTGATGAACTTAAATCTTTGTATGGTGATAAAGCACCATCCTTTAGCACTGTGAAAAACTGGTGTAATGAATTCAATCGTGGCCGACGCTCGCTTAATGACGAAGGTCGACCAAAAACGGCCGTTGTGCCAGAGAACATTGATGCCGTGCGTGAACTGATAATGCAAGATCGTCATGTGACATACCGTGAGATAAAGGCATCCTTGGGCATTTCTTCCTCGAGCATACATTCGGTATTGCATGAACACCTGGCCGCAAAAAAGGTTTGTTCTCGTTGGATCCCGCACAATTTGACAAACGCTCAAAAAAAGGCTCGTGTCGATTGGTGCAAAGAAAATTTGAAAAACTACGATTGCGGTGCTTCAAAAGACGTTTATAAGATCGTCACAGGTGACGAATCATGAATCTATGTATACGAGCCTGAAACAAAACAGCAATCGAACGTGTGGTTCTTCGAAGACGAAACAAATCAAACGCAAGTTTTTTGTGGAAAAAGCACTTCGAAGCAAATGGTCGCCTGTTTTTTTCGGCAAAACTGGTCATGTGGTGACTGTTCCGCTTGAGCAGCGTAGGAGGTCAATTCTGAGTGGTACACCACAATTTGTTTGTCTGAAGTCTTCGGAGAAATTCGAAAACTTACAAGAGAAGACGAATTATTGTGCACCATGACAATGCGAGCTCATACACATCGGCTCAAACCAGCGCCTTTTTGAACGGCCAAAACGTCGAATTGATGGGTCATCCGCCTTACGTGGTCAACGATTTTCGTTGCCAGAAGATGCTTTTAAAGCGTTCAAAAACCATGTTTTGGAGGTGTCTCAATCGGAGTGGAAAAAATGCTTGGACAATTGGTTTGAGCGCATGCAAAAGTGTATAAATCATGCTGGAGATTTTTGATGACAAATATTCGCATTTTCATTATTAGGCAAGAAATATATATAGCAGCCCTCATACCCGGTGTTAAACCTTGGGATAACTACGAAATAAGCTTCAATACTTAAAGACACATAAATTGCATTACCTGTGTTTAAAAAGGACTGCAGAAAGTTTGTGTGAAAAAAAAATTTTGATAAAATCCAAAAAAAAATTTTGATAAAATCCGAAAAAACTGTTAAAATTATAGAAATTTAGTATACGATTTTGTACGAGATAACATAGACAAAAAATTGGAAAATAAAAGTATAATACTAATACAAGACCTGAAAAGGGTTCAACAAAGAGTAGTCTATTCGGACAGAGGAGTTTGTGCTTAATGATCTGGGGATGGTGTTGCACGAATAAAAAATCGCTTTCAATCAAAATTTGGGACTTAAAAGCCAACGTGCTCAAAGTGCTGTAAAACAATAAATGCGAAACAAAGCCCCAGTTAGGAATGTGCAGTAGCGTACAAAAAATGTAGTTAACGGCAACAAAAAAACATGTGTAATTTTTTGTTTTGTTAATATACCAATTCCCGTGCCACTGTTCAGGTCCAAATGTCATAAGCAAATCTAAATTCACTTAAGATATTTATGTTGTGAATATGATCCAGGTCGTACCATAAGTACAACAAATTTAAATATATGGAAAGCAGCACCACCTATTGCGAGCCAGCTTTAGAAAAACCTTTCGACGGACAAAGCTAAAACATTGCCCAAGTTTGGAGTTAATCGGTCAAGCTGTTCTAGAGTTCTAAACGCTCGTTTATTAAACATTACATTTTTATATATAAAGATTGCTCTCGGATTCAACTTGTCTATTATTTAAAAATGTATTTTGTTTTTCGATGTTTACTCGACATATCTGAGGTGGATAAACCCCTCAAAGTCACATGTTTCCAATGCCACCACTTTGGTGATGCTCAAGTATTTTGTCTGCCGCTTTGCCAACGTTAACAACAACAACAGCATAAAACAGAACAGAACACCTTTCAATAGACGAATGGCTACTCTTAAGTACAAACACATGCACACACATGCTGTCACAAATTACTTGCAGTTCGACTAGAAAACCTGTACGCCATTTTGTGTTGGTGCGACAAAAAATCGAATACTTCAATTTGTTCTTCTCTTTAAAGCTTGCGGACCTCAAATGCTCACACACGGACCCAGGCAAACAGGCCCACACAGCCAGACACACACATATACACACACACGCTGACGCACGCACTTTCTCAGCATGATTTCAACAACAAAATTGAAAAATGTTGTTTAATAACAACAACAACAAATCGGTACACTCGGAAAATTCTCGTTGCATTTTCCCTGTTTCACACGAAGCCGTCTTGTTGGTTTTTACCTCTTCAGCAGACACATCTCTTCTTCTTTGGCTGCGTTACTTGGGATGTGAACATTGAGTGTGTGCTCGTGTCTGTGTGTCTTTCGGTTTGATTTAAGTAATTCATTAATGGGGGCGAGAGTGGAGGGAGTGTGTGAGACAACGCCAGTCAGAGGCCACAAGATGAGCAGCAAATTTGCCTATGATCATGTTGGTGGTGTGCGTGTGGCATGGTTGTTGAGTGCGTATGTGTGTACGTGTGCTCGTTAGTGTTTATGTTCGAGTATTGTCGAAGTTCTTCTTCTTAAAACGAATCACACGGCATTTAGTCGTGGCTTGTGTGTTTTGGCTACAGTGGGGTGCAAATAAAGAGCAACATTGAAGACTTCTTTCTCATACGCTCTTGTTGCAGAGAGGACTTGTCGTGAAGTTTTCACGTATAACAAACGGGGGTTTAGTGAGGTACAGCTCCGTGCAATTAATTAGGGACAGTATTACATATTTTATTAAAAACCATATAAATTTTTGTTACAAAATAAAACCTTATGATTCAACATTGTTTCTGCAATGCAACTCGGTAGAAATAAAACGCACCAACTACAACACTTTTTATACCGTTAGTTTTTTGTTGTACTCGTAGAGAAATATTATATTTTGTGAAATAAATTTATCGCGCACGAAACTAGGGACAGTAGTAATTTTTGCTACAGTAGCAAATTATAAAAATTTTAAAAAAATGTTGTCCACCTCTGGTGATTACAGGTCGCAAGTTGTAGTGTTCGCTAGTGGTTTGCCATGGGCAAAAAAAGATCTTGTGAAGCCAGTACTCGGAAGATTTTAGTACAAATGCATTAGTATGGAAGTACTTGTCGGCAAAGAGCAGCAAACTTAAAAGTTTCCAAAACAATGGTTTACAACTCCGTACAGTATTTTAAGAAACATTCAATCACAGAAAAGGTTATCCTAAAACAGAGAAGCCGAATTACAACACGCAGAGAAGACAAACTAATTGTCCGGGAGTCAAAAAATAACCGCATAAATCAGCAAATGAGATTCGGGTTGCAGTCTACAGTAAAGCGACGATTGCGAGAAGCTGGACTCCTTGGGAGAATTTCCCGTTAGGAGCCACTTTTGTCTGAGCGTAACCGTAAGAAACGACTAGCGTTTTTGGCTGAAATGTCAAAAGCGGTTGTGATTTTTCACGAAATGCACATCACAAGCAATTGATTAATATCTTGATTTCTTACTTCAGATAAAATTTCACTACATTTTTCAAGCTGTTCGTGTAGACAGTCTGATCTTCTTCAAACAAAGTTTTCAAACTCGGCTTTAAGCGCAATACTATTGGTCGATGCCATCTAGTCGTCCCATCCTGGTACTATGATGACACTTATTAAACCTTTCAATTTTCTGACACACATTTTTTCGTATATGATTTGCCCATTTTGGTATATGAAAATGGGCCAGTGAAAACTGTAATAATTCTTAAGATTTTTGTTTTGGCGAGGGCAATAAGCGGTGAAATCCGACTGGAGCAAGTTCTTTCCTCTTTGTGAAATCGTCATTCAATAAACACCCTTGCAGTGCTTCTTCTAATGATATTTGATAAAACCCTACTGTAAGTGCTTGTAAACGTTTTATATGTAAATACTTGTCTAGGTATGGGCTGATTATGGATGTTCCCGTCTAATAACTTTGTCGGATATTTTGTGCTCTGCTCCGTTTAGGCACATACCCTCTTTAAACGTGGTGCGTGCGGATTATGTACCTCCAGTCGGTCGTATCTTTTCTGGCGTATAATTAAAACGAATTTTCATAATGTTGCCTTACTACTACATTTATTCATTATGGACACTTAAGGAGGCACAGTATTACAAAACCCATCGAAGTTGTGAGCAATTAACTACGTGAGAATTCTATGAAAACAGGACAAACATCATAGGACTACTTTCAACACAACCGGAGTAGACCATTATCCGTTAAAGCGGGGTAGTACATGGAAAAAGCTCCCAAGCTCTTAATATTAATCTACTCAACTTATTGGGTTTTCCACACTGTGTCACATAAAATGTGATTTCCTACAACTCCCACCAACTCATCCCAACCTTTGCTGGCTTGTCTCCTAATCACACCCGTTGTGTTGGATGACAACCGCCTTAGACGAAGTGCTCATCGGCCTCATCATTGCCGCCATAATTATAAAGTCCTGTTTGATATTCCGGTTTTGCCAAGGTGGCATTGCTGGTGTTTATGTCTGTCCGTCCGGCCGTTTTACCCTGCTGCTCCGGTTAAATGGAACGGAAACAATTAGTAAACTGAGATTAATTTTATGTACGAGTAAGTGGATGTGTGCGTGCGTTTATGTGCGTCTTCCTTCATATGCTTTACATACGTTAAACATCCCCCCGCCCGACCCTCCGCCATCCGCACTCATCATAATTATGTTATTTTGTAAATGTGCCTGGCTTTGGCCTTATTTTCCCGAAACCAATACAGAAAAGGTTCCGTAAGATTAGATTTAACGCAGTCTAGAGCGAACTGTATATTCAATGTGGTTACTTCCCTACCCCCAGCCTGCCCCGGAATCAGCTGTTAGGGCTTTGTTTGAAGTTAATGGAAAAACAGCTGAGTCCTGAATTTTCAATATGTTGCATATGGCGTCAGGTACTAGTTGAGGATGTGGATGATGGCACCATCGAGACAGCAGCAAAAAACTGACGTAGACACTTGAAAGGGATTTCCTTCCTGGAAGTGGGATGTCGACAAAGTAATTTAAGATGTCGGATTGAAAAACATATGGAAGAAAGATTGTATGTCAGTGTATGTGTGTCTATTGTTGGTTCAAGACAAATGCCGACATATCTTTTCAAAGTAAAGACAGTGGATTTTCTGCAACAGGGCAAGGCACTAAACATTTATTTGATTTCAGTGTTAACCTCGGAAACCTTTTCAGAGCAACCTGACAAGTTTTAAATAACCATTGATTTCTAAACTCTTATCAAAATAAAGCTAAATTAATTTTTTTTTTACCTTTAAAAAGGCCCGCCTTTCTGCAATGGTTTTTAATTTTGGATTTTTAAGGATCCAAAATTGTTTATAAGTGTCAGGTCGAAAATGATGAGCGTAGCAGAAACAACATGTAATGAAATAAGACACCACTAATCGAAGAAAAACACAAGTAAAAAGAATTAAAGTCGGACGTGGTCGGGAACTACACCACGCTACTATTTAGAGATTTAAGCAAAGGATGGAGCTTAAAAAAGATCAGACCCAATCTGGTATAGTTTATTTATTTGTCGCTTGTAACGTACCATACAAAATTTGAATGTGGTCGGGTAAAATATGTGGCTTCTTGAGGTGGGGGACATCAAATCGAGAGGGACCTTAGTTACCTATTGGTATAATGGTATAATGTGACAAGACATGTGTGTCAGTCGCTCGTAACGCTCCAAGAGAAGGTTGTTAGAAATGTGATGTAAAATGTAATTTGAAAAGCTACAGATCCTGAAATGGCAAATGACCTTTGTAAGGAGGCTATACGAAAGTATAGACCTATGCGGTTCAGAGTCAACAAGGTTAAATAAAGGTCGCCAATAACGTACCATGTAAAATTTGGCTTTTCTGCAGAAGATCCAGAACTGGCGAAGGACTTTGTAAGGAACCT
The DNA here is from genome assembly GCA_963513945.1 of Hydrotaea diabolus. Classification (NCBI taxonomy): domain Eukaryota; kingdom Metazoa; phylum Arthropoda; class Insecta; order Diptera; family Muscidae; genus Hydrotaea; species Hydrotaea diabolus. Next base: position 76,577,252 of record OY740720.1, read on the forward strand.
ATGTGGTCCAGTACCACTACAGCCAATTTATGGGCGTGATCGGGTGAAAGTAAAAACTGCGCCAAGTTCGGTCAGGCCGAATTTTATATAACATCCTGCGCGAATAAAGTTGCCAGTTTCGGACTCAATCTCTAAAATCTTTTTTCGGACTCAATCTCTTAAATCTTTAAAATAAATCTGCATTTGGATTTGTAGAATTTTATCGCAGCCAAATATTCATAATAAATTCTTATGTTCATTTGTACATATTTACTATTGATCCCTTAAAGGAAAGCTATATGTTAAGGGTTTGACATTAAAAACTTTTAAAGGCTACATATCTTAATTTTTAATTATAAAAATTCTCAGAAATGTCTTAAAAAATCGTCATTTGGGACAAACCTTATTGTCAGTTTTTAATAGTATTTATTAAAGTTTTTACAGTGTCCGACAATAATGTAAAAGATACTGACAGAGTTTAAATATAAATGACTAACACTATTGGCATAAGTGACTAAAATATTTACATGAGTAACAAAATATTTCATAAGTGAACATTGTTATAAATGGCTGATAATAGAGGAATACACGAGACAATCTAATAATAAGCAATTCTTAAAATGTGCCAAGTCATTTGATTTGTAGTCGAAGTAATCGTTGTTAAAGACTGCTGAAAAAAACCCATGGCGGGTTTAAAAACTGCTGCCATAGTCAATATAATATTTTACCAATTTTTTAGTTGGTTCTGAAAATGAAACAGCAAAAGGTCTCTTCAGAATAAAAACGGTTGAAGTCATAATTCATAAAATATTTATAAGAAGCTATTCGAGTTTTTTCCCACATTTTTTCACATTACATCAGACTGACAACATTGTCATGAATGACTAATTACATTGTCGACAGTGTCTAATTATTGGCAAAAGTTCTTATTGGGTGCTAACGGCATAGTCCTTCGTCCTTAGCGGAAAATTTTAAGATTGACTTTTGTTAAGCTACTAAATTACTAACAACAGTGCCCAGAACGACTAAAAATATTGTCATAAGCGTTCGAAAATATTGTGCGAGCTGACTGATCACACCACGGCGGCGCACCGTGTCTCATGCAATTGTAAAAAGTAACTAACATCATTTTTATATGGATCTTATGCAACTGCTGGTAGAAAGCATAGTCATAATTAATGGATGAAGTAGTAATAAGCGACAGACAAGATTGACAAAATTAACATAAGAGAGTTAAATGAAAGACAAATGGTTATGCAAAGGCTCACTAAATGTCACTGGCTTGCAGTACTTTTATTAGTGACTACCAATATTGTCATACGTAAATGCTTTATTTTTTTAAAGAATTGCAAATTTAACCACCTTGTCTCATACAATTGTTAAAAGTAACTAGCAACATTTTAATAGGTATCTAATGCAACTGCACGCAGAGAAAAAACATGGTTACTATATGGTCACGGCAATAATAATATGTTCTCCGCAATAAAAGTATGTTCGTCGCAACCATAGTATTGTTTACTGAATTTAATTTTGACAAAAGTATGATTGCCGCAATATTAATGTTGTTAAAATGTAACAATAGTTATATTGCCAAATTTTATAATGAAAATATGGTTGCATCAACAATATAAATATGGTTGGTGCGACAAAAGGTCTGTTTTTGGGATTTATGTTAACAATAGTGAGATTACGGCAATCATACTGTATGATTGCAATTTTTTATCATTTAAAAATGCTTTGTTGAACAATGTTTTTGTTACGGATCTAACGCAAAAATAGTAGTTTTTATATGGAAATTAAAATTTTTCAAGCAAACTGCTTTGGGTTTGTTTAACTAAAATATTTTTAATAAAAACGCTTACGTTTTTTAAACTGATTTTTTCTATTGCTAAATAAATCACTTCCATTATTTTAAATTTAATGTACTTTTAAATACTTTCATAATTCAAATCTGTTGTTGACAACTTAACCCAATTCTATTTGGGAATCATAGTATAATTGTATGTGATCATACTATGTTTGTAGGGATCATAACATTTTTACGTGTGAATCATACTATGGTTGTGAGGATCATACTATGGTTGTATGTGAAACATACTATAGTAGGGCTGGGAATCATAATATGGTTGCGGAGATCATAGTATGGTTGAGTGTGAATCATACTATGGTTGTGGGGATCATAGTATGGTCACGTGAGAATCATATTATTGTTGTAAGGATCAAAGTATGGTTGTGAGGATTATAGTATGGTTGTATTAGAACCATTATATTATTCTGAGAATCATAATATTGTTGTGCCACAACCATACCCCCAACAATAGTATTGTCCTCTTCGAATATTGTTACCACAACCATATTTTTTTTTTGCGTGTGCTGGCAGAAAGCATAGTCATAATTTACGAATAAAGTGGTCATAAGCGACAGATCAGATTGAAATAATTGACATAAGAGAGAGTAAAATGAAGGAAAAATTGTCATGCAAAGCTCGCTAATAGTCAACGGCTGACAGTACTTATGTTTAGCTCGTTTGTTTTATTTCGGTCTGTTGCTTTTACACATTGAACAGTGATTAAACCGGCTCAAGACCTCTTGCTTCTATATTTAAATAGAAGACAAGTTTTTAACAAAATGGCAAAGTGACATTGATTTTCGTGGCTGCACACTAGTTTTATCATGATTTCGGGCCCGTGACAACCCTCTTCAGAAACCTTGAAAAGTAAGGTTTCAACAGTAGTTCTCCTTCGTTTGGGGAGAGCCTGCCTTATAGAGTTCGGTTTTACTTTCAACAATTGCAGCAAGGCTTTCTGAAGAGGGTTGTCACGGACCCGAAATCATGATAAAAGTAGTGTGCAGCCACGAAAATCAATGTCACTTTGCCATTTTGTTAAAAACTTGTCTTCTATTTAAATATAGAAGCAAGAGGTCTTGAGCCGGTTTAATCCCTGTTCAAGGCTGACAGTACTTTTATAAGTGACAACCAATATTGTCATACGTAAATAATTATTTTTTTTTTTTAAAGAATTTCAAATTTTAAGAAGTGGCTGATAAATTTGTTAAAAATGCCTAATTACTATAACTGTTAAAAGTGACTAACAAAATTTTTTAATAGGGCCTGGTGACACTGCCAAAACTGACTAAAAACATTATTATAATTGGCCGATAAAATAGGTATAAGTGACCGATGCAATACTTCAAAGGCAAAACTTGTGGAAATAACCGACAACCTTTTCAATGAATAGTAGAACCGACGGAAAAATAGCCACAAGTAACTAAAAATGTTGTTTAAGAACATTTACAACTGACATCTTTGTTAAAAATAAATAAAAACTGTGATATAAGAGACGGATAAACCATTCCTAGTGATTGACATAAATAGTTGTCGTATGTAACACACCATCATTGACAGACAATATTGAGTGACCGGTAATATTGCCATAACTGGCCGTAAATGACTGACAATACATGCATAAGTGTTATAGGTTTTTTTTTAAACAGTTAAAATCGACTGCTTAATTATTGCAAGTATATTGCCTATTATTTGTCATATGTTACCAACAACATTCTCATACTTGACCGATAAATTTTGCTCTAAGTTATTTTTAATAATGTAATATTCGATTAAAAAAATTGGTACAAGCGAGCTAATCCTTTGTCTCATAAGGCTACTTAAACTGTAAAGTGACTAAAAAATTGTCATAAATAAGATTGCCATAATATACTAAAAGGACAGTGGTAAGTGACAAAAAAAAAACACATTGTAAGTGACAAAACACATTGTATAAGTATATCACAATTGACTGTAAAACGTATCATCGAAATGTTTGGCGAAAAATAGATCATAAGTAACTGATGGTATTGACCGTGTTTTATTGGCAACTCGCTTAAGAGGTTTCTAACGCGGTAACTTCACAGCACACTAAACAAATATAAAAATGATTTTGTCTATACAAAACTTTTGCCAAATTGCTTAAGAGGTACTCATCGAACACGTCTTGACTAGCAACATTGACATAAGCAAATGGCAACTTTTTTCGCAAAGCGACAAACAAAGCAACTTTTCAGTGACTAAAAAAATGTTAAACTGAACCCAACATTGTAATAACTATCTTTTACAGGGTAGAGCGCGGTAGTTTGGTTATTGCACTGCAGACTGGGGTGGCACTGTTGGTCGAAGAGAGTGTGCGTGGCTGATGGGAGATTTGTATTCGTCTTTCAGTTGTCATCATGCATTAGACACGTCAGGAGAGGTCATTTTGTGTTAAAGCGAATTTTTCAAATGCGCAGTGCAGCGTGCTTTTCGTTTAAGATTCACTATTCCCCAACGCGGGCGTGTTCCTGGACGGCAATCAAATTGGGTAACTAAATTGAAAATAGCAGGGAATGTGTCATGTGTACGAAGGGGACCAGAGAGAAGGATTACAACACCGTAAAACATCGAGAGAGTTAGAGCAGCTGTACTGCAATCTCCGAAACGCTCTGCTCGGAAGCAATCACTTCCTTTTAGCATTTCCTGGATTTTTTTCAGCCGGCTCTTGAGGATACATAGTTCCAACAGGATGGCGCCACTGCACACACAGCGAGGGTTACCATGAATTGTTTGAGGCAAATGTTTCCTGGACGGCTTATCTCTTTGAGGGGTGATGTAAACTGGACTGCACCCTCACTAGACTTAGCCCTATGCGATGTTTTCCTTTGGGGTTACCTGAAGTCGAAGGTGTGTATCAACCGTATTGAGGCTTAAATTGGCAGAAGCCAGTAGACATGCTTGTTGGAGTTTATGAAAATTTCGGAAAACGTATGCAGCAGTGTGTGTATAGCGAAGGTCGACATTAGCCAGATACACTTTTTAAAACAAAGTAATTTAAAGATTCCCTTACGGTTTAATATAATTAAAACATAAAATAAATTTTTCTAAGGTTTATAATTTTTTTATTTCATACCCAAATGAGCAGATTACGGCACTACACCCTGTACAATTGTTATTTGTGACTGACTCCTTGTAATCAGCGACCGACATTATAGTTATAAGCTGACAACAATTTTGTCACCCTTTTAAAGCTGGATTCCACATAGAACTAGAACTATTTTAAGAGTGCTGCAATGAACTGATACTACAGAAGACAAGTTAAGTTATCGCTTAAACAAGTTGTTAAAGAATAAAAGGCGTGTTCTCTTGTTGCATATTAAGCGAATAAGAAGTTGCTAATGCGATGACCTACCACCATTAAACAAAATAAAAAAAATGGTTTTGTTTACAGAAAACTATGTACAATTTGCGTCCAGACAGTTTGTTCTGAGAACTTTAAGTTTTTAAGGATAAAGTTATTCAAGAAAGGCCTTTAGCGAGCTCGGTTTTTGTTCGTTTATCAAAATTCCGTCACCTTTCGAATGCAACACAGCTTTTTTTTGCCAAAATAAAAACAACGAATAAAACATCCACGCCGCAAAAACTCATTTGAATTTAGGTTCAACAACACCAAACAATATGCGGCACGCATCTTGCAGACAGCTTTCTTAAACCCAACTGATCATGTAAAATCGAAACCAAATGAAGGAAAAATTGTCATGCAAAGCTCGCTAATAGTCAACGGCTGACAGTACTTATGTTTAGCTCGTTTGTTTTATTTCGGTCTGTTGCTTTTACACATTGAACAGTGATTAAACCGGCTCAAGACCTCTTGCTTCTATATTTAAATAGAAGACAAGTTTTTAACAAAATGGCAAAGTGACATTGATTTTCGTGGCTGCACACTAGTTTTATCATGATTTCGGGCCCGTGACAACCCTCTTCAGAAACCTTGAAAAGTAAGGTTTCAACAGTAGTTCTCCTTCGTTTGGGGAGAGCCTGCCTTATAGAGTTCGGTTTTACTTTCAACAATTGCAGCAAGGCTTTCTGAAGAGGGTTGTCACGGACCCGAAATCATGATAAAAGTAGTGTGCAGCCACGAAAATCAATGTCACTTTGCCATTTTGTTAAAAACTTGTCTTCTATTTAAATATAGAAGCAAGAGGTCTTGAGCCGGTTTAATCCCTGTTCAAGGCTGACAGTACTTTTATAAGTGACAACCAATATTGTCATACGTAAATAATTATTTTTTTTTTTTAAAGAATTTCAAATTTTAAGAAGTGGCTGATAAATTTGTTAAAAATGCCTAATTACTATAACTGTTAAAAGTGACTAACAAAATTTTTTAATAGGGCCTGGTGACACTGCCAAAACTGACTAAAAACATTATTATAATTGGCCGATAAAATAGGTATAAGTGACCGATGCAATACTTCAAAGGCAAAACTTGTGGAAATAACCGACAACCTTTTCAATGAATAGTAGAACCGACGGAAAAATAGCCACAAGTAACTAAAAATGTTGTTTAAGAACATTTACAACTGACATCTTTGTTAAAAATAAATAAAAACTGTGATATAAGAGACGGATAAACCATTCCTAGTGATTGACATAAATAGTTGTCGTATGTAACACACCATCATTGACAGACAATATTGAGTGACCGGTAATATTGCCATAACTGGCCGTAAATGACTGACAATACATGCATAAGTGTTATAGGTTTTTTTTTAAACAGTTAAAATCGACTGCTTAATTATTGCAAGTATATTGCCTATTATTTGTCATATGTTACCAACAACATTCTCATACTTGACCGATAAATTTTGCTCTAAGTTATTTTTAATAATGTAATATTCGATTAAAAAAATTGGTACAAGCGAGCTAATCCTTTGTCTCATAAGGCTACTTAAACTGTAAAGTGACTAAAAAATTGTCATAAATAAGATTGCCATAATATACTAAAAGGACAGTGGTAAGTGACAAAAAAAAAACACATTGTAAGTGACAAAACACATTGTATAAGTATATCACAATTGACTGTAAAACGTATCATCGAAATGTTTGGCGAAAAATAGATCATAAGTAACTGATGGTATTGACCGTGTTTTATTGGCAACTCGCTTAAGAGGTTTCTAACGCGGTAACTTCACAGCACACTAAACAAATATAAAAATGATTTTGTCTATACAAAACTTTTGCCAAATTGCTTAAGAGGTACTCATCGAACACGTCTTGACTAGCAACATTGACATAAGCAAATGGCAACTTTTTTCGCAAAGCGACAAACAAAGCAACTTTTCAGTGACTAAAAAAATGTTAAACTGAACCCAACATTGTAATAACTATCTTTTACAGGGTAGAGCGCGGTAGTTTGGTTATTGCACTGCAGACTGGGGTGGCACTGTTGGTCGAAGAGAGTGTGCGTGGCTGATGGGAGATTTGTATTCGTCTTTCAGTTGTCATCATGCATTAGACACGTCAGGAGAGGTCATTTTGTGTTAAAGCGAATTTTTCAAATGCGCAGTGCAGCGTGCTTTTCGTTTAAGATTCACTATTCCCCAACGCGGGCGTGTTCCTGGACGGCAATCAAATTGGGTAACTAAATTGAAAATAGCAGGGAATGTGTCATGTGTACGAAGGGGACCAGAGAGAAGGATTACAACACCGTAAAACATCGAGAGAGTTAGAGCAGCTGTACTGCAATCTCCGAAACGCTCTGCTCGGAAGCAATCACTTCCTTTTAGCATTTCCTGGATTTTTTTCAGCCGGCTCTTGAGGATACATAGTTCCAACAGGATGGCGCCACTGCACACACAGCGAGGGTTACCATGAATTGTTTGAGGCAAATGTTTCCTGGACGGCTTATCTCTTTGAGGGGTGATGTAAACTGGACTGCACCCTCACTAGACTTAGCCCTATGCGATGTTTTCCTTTGGGGTTACCTGAAGTCGAAGGTGTGTATCAACCGTATTGAGGCTTAAATTGGCAGAAGCCAGTAGACATGCTTGTTGGAGTTTATGAAAATTTCGGAAAACGTATGCAGCAGTGTGTGTATAGCGAAGGTCGACATTAGCCAGATACACTTTTTAAAACAAAGTAATTTAAAGATTCCCTTACGGTTTAATATAATTAAAACATAAAATAAATTTTTCTAAGGTTTATAATTTTTTTATTTCATACCCAAATGAGCAGATTACGGCACTACACCCTGTACAATTGTTATTTGTGACTGACTCCTTGTAATCAGCGACCGACATTATAGTTATAAGCTGACAACAATTTTGTCACCCTTTTAAAGCTGGATTCCACATAGAACTAGAACTATTTTAAGAGTGCTGCAATGAACTGATACTACAGAAGACAAGTTAAGTTATCGCTTAAACAAGTTGTTAAAGAATAAAAGGCGTGTTCTCTTGTTGCATATTAAGCGAATAAGAAGTTGCTAATGCGATGACCTACCACCATTAAACAAAATAAAAAAAATGGTTTTGTTTACAGAAAACTATGTACAATTTGCGTCCAGACAGTTTGTTCTGAGAACTTTAAGTTTTTAAGGATAAAGTTATTCAAGAAAGGCCTTTAGCGAGCTCGGTTTTTGTTCGTTTATCAAAATTCCGTCACCTTTCGAATGCAACACAGCTTTTTTTTGCCAAAATAAAAACAACGAATAAAACATCCACGCCGCAAAAACTCATTTGAATTTAGGTTCAACAACACCAAACAATATGCGGCACGCATCTTGCAGACAGCTTTCTTAAACCCAACTGATCATGTAAAATCGAAACCACACTGCCCTATAAAATGCGTATGACATAAACAATCTCACGTACTTTTGATCTTCGATCGGCCAATACCATATCGTGGATTTTTTCGACATTTTCGGGTGTATTGACCTCAATTGGCCGTCCAGAACATTCAGCGTCATTTGTACTTGTGCGATCACAACGATAGTCAGTAAACTATTTTTTTATCTTCGAAATCGATGGTGCAGAGTCACCATAGTATTTATCGAGCTTTTCCTTATTGGTTTTTTCCGCAAAAAAGAATGTTTAGTCAGCACTCGAAACTCACTCTTTTCCAATTTTAACAAAATCCACAAGGTTCTATTTTTTGAACAGCTGTTAAACAAAAACTAAATGACAGAACTCTCTCAAAATTTGACAGTAGTCTACTAACAGATGGTACTTGATGGAGCCAGTGTTGCATTTCTTACAACTACGAGGGAAGTTGTTAAATTAGCTCCCACTTTTTCGCTTAATAACCGAGCAGCAAAAAACATAGTCAGGCCAAACTACCATCAGCCGAGGAGCGATCATAAGTTCAATTCTAATCAATATAAACATGTTTACACCCAAAAAATAATAAAAGTTTTGTATCCGCTTAATTACGCTTAACAAATGAAAATTATGCCCAGTTTTCATTAAATCTCATTCAAATCATAATAATCTATTTTTGGTAAAACAAACACTTGTCATGGAATTAACCACTCCCGCTCCTCCGTCCACAATAGCGACAACGTCTCCATCTGTAAACAACATTTTTTTCGAATGTACATATTTTTCCTTAATGTTCTCCATCTCTATTTATATGGAAAAAATAAAATTATTTTCAGAATATTTTCTGCATTGGCGTATTTTTGCTTTTATTTTTAATTTATTCTATTTTTTGGTGCTCTGTGCAGCACGTGAGTTATTTTTGTAAAAATTTATCTGAAACACAACAAGAAATTGTTCGAAATTATTTTTAATTCTTTAAAAAGACCAGTGAATGAAGAAGCATTGCCGCCGCGTACCATTCATTTTATTCGGATTTATTTTTATTTTGAAAATGAAAAAATAAAGATAGGCAGGAGGAATACAAATGAAATGAAATGTTTATATTTTGATTTCGAAAAGTAAGTGGTTTTTCGTATTCGATAATTATAGAATTAAATATGCGTATATATACGAGTAAGATCGCAAAAGTCTAAGAGGCTGGTAACTAAAAGACAAAGGGTCAAGTGTAATGATTCAGCCTGAGATAATATATTAATAATTAACTCGATCTGTATCTCTGGAAATAATACCAATTTAAGTTATTATAATCAAAAGAGGCCATTTGTAGAGTTTTAAATGCTAGATGGAGCCACGAGTTTTCTACATGGGTTTCGAGAAATTTAGAGTTTGCCGATAGCTAAATACGTCTGCAAAGTCTTACGACTCCTATAACTATTTCTTTTGCCGTTGCTATTTATTTGAAAAACACACGATCGTTTCTATTTTAAGTTGCTAGATAAGAATTTTGAATGAGGTCCTATAAGAGTTTTCCAATTTAGTTACCAAAACAATAATAGTTGTTTGAATTTACTCGTATATATTTTACAGCTGCATTTAAATAAATGGAGAGCTTCATTTTGAAAAATTGTGGAAACAGCAAGGTTAGATCTACACACAGATTCGTTGCCACGACCGAATTTCTTGCCAATCGAATTTTGGTTGTTGCACGTACAATCACTATCCATGTATTCCATCGCTACAACTGAATGTTGATTGTGTACTCTGCAATTTTCAGTAGTGGGAACTGACAGTATCGGTTAAAGAGACAAGTATTGGTAATTCTAACTAATAAGGCTGATCAACTGAACATAATTTGTACACGTAATGCTTGTTAATAGAGATTATTGGATTTAAGAACTCTTTGAATTCGGTTGTCATTTTCACGGGCATTTGTTAACTGGACTAACTGATGGTTAGTCCAGTTAACAATGGAACAGAATCAATGGAACAGAATTAGTACATGTAATGATTGTTGATAGAGATTATTGGCTATAAGAAATCTTTGAATTCGATTGTCATTATCAAGAGCTTTTGGTAACTGGACTAACTGACTGTTAAATTGTATGTATCGGAACAAAATAAAAAGTTTCCTTTTTAATTTTTATATTTAACGATTTGATTATGAGTAGGTCTTTTTTAAACAAGGCTTTTACTTTAAAATTTTATAATGTTTGTATGCACAAGTGGATCGATTTTATGCATCAAATCGGTAAAGCGGGTCAAACTAAATTAATTTTAGATTTTAAAGTGTCAAAAAAATTTAGGATGAAGCTGATAAATTATTTAAGTGAAGTAAATATTTCCGGCTATTTAAAGGTAATGCGACAGAAAACAACTCAAATAAATCTTAAAGTCTAAAAGACTACATATGATAAAAAATATATACTTTCCTCTCGGTCATATTTTGTAGTTTTTTTTAGACAAATGGGTGGAAAAAAGTATTTTCCATTTAAAGCATAACTTGTTTATGAAATTCTATTAAAAAATTTATGATTTTTTTTGAAAAGAGGACGAAAAAGACCAGATTATCTTGAAGATATTTTGATTTTATTTAAGACGATCTATTCTAAAAGGATTTAGGAGTAACTTAGTAGAACATTTTAATTTCAAAAACACCATTTTAAAAACATCTATACAATTTCATTCAAAAAAGGACACGCCTCAACTGAAAATAATTGGACAATATGTTTTCTCTTTTTTGAAAAGAGGACGAGAGGGACACGACAATCTTAGCGATAGGATGTTCGAATGTTCTGCGAAAATAAACTTTATATGATTTCACTTAAGACATCTCATCACGACAATTCGATAAATCGTAGAAATATTTACTACTTTTTAACATAAGGTATAGCGTTGCAAAATAAAACTTTCCTATGCCCATACAAAATAACTAGGACCTACCAGATCCGTCATTTTTGGAAGTTTACTATAATGAATAGAAGAAATCAATCAACCCCGAGAAAGTACGAACTTTTGTTGAAGATGTAATATGTTACAACAACAGTTAAATGGGATTTGAAATAATTTATTGAATTTATTTGTTGTCACCACCAATTATTGATACCATGGTAACATGTACTTCATAATCGGTTGGTTGTCATAACCACCATTTTTGGCCACCATTGATTGAATTCAGTTGGTACTCGTATAACCGACTTTTTGACTGTAAGAATCGTAATATTATTGTAACTACCATCATATGCACGTGAAAAAGTACTATATTGCATTAGATCCGCAACAATAACATTGTTCTAAAAAGCATATTCAATGAAGAAAAATTACAATCATGCAGTATGATTGCCGTTTCATATTATTGTTAACTTAAAACCCCAAAAAACAATACTTTTTCCGCACCAACCATATTTATATACTTTATAAATATAAAAATAACAATAATACTTTTGTTACATTTCAACAATATTAATATTGCAGCAATCATACTATTGTCAAAATAAAATTCAAAAAACAATACTATTATTGCCGTTACCATATAGTAACCATATTTTTTCATTGCATGTAGTTATCCAAGTAGTACTTCATTACGTTTTGCTTAGCCCTATTTAAGGTAATAAAATGTCATTACCTGGTAATGAGTGAAATATGTCTGTAAACTTATCTCTAGCTGACCGGCCTTCTTTCGAAACTTTTAGTTATGGAAAGGTCCAATCTAAGGATCTAAGGATTTAAAACATGTTATTTAAAACATTTTGTCAAAAACTGGCCAAAATTAATTAGTGATTACGACTAATGTTATTGGTAGGAAGTGCGCAATGATGAATGGACAGATTTTTGGGAATAAGATCCGATCTGCTACGAGGTCGTTTATCTTAATAACATTTTGGGAATTATGTTCGTGGGGTTATGTACGGTATTTTTTAAGAGTTGGCAACTCATGCATCATAGAGAACAACACCCAGTGAAAAGAATAGTCGCGCCAACAATAATATGTTCTCTTCAACAAAAGTGTGTTCGTCGCAAGCATAGTATTATTATTTGAATATGGTTGTAGCAAAAATATAAATATGGTTAGTGCGACAAAAGTAATGGTTTTTGGGTTTTTATGTTAACAATAATATGATAATGGCATTATACGGATTAATATTTTGTATCTGAAAATTAAAATTTTTCAAAAAAAATGCTTAGATTTGTAAAACTGAAATGATTTTATTTTCCTATTGTTTTGAGTTTTATGTATTTTATTTTATGTCTTTTAAAAAAATTCTATTGTTAAATAACAACATAACCCAGTTATGACAAATAATTTTCGGATCATAGTATGCTTAAGTGGGATCATGCTATGGTTATTGGGATCATGCATGTGAGAAATGGTTGTGAGGATCATACTATGACTGTATGTGAAACATACTATGGTTGTGAGTCTTATAGTATAGTTTTGGAGATCATAGCATGGTTGAGTTTGAATCATAATATAATTGTGAGGATCAGAGTATGGTTCTGAATTGTTGTGTGAATAATAATGTTGTTGTGCCACAACTACATATCCAACAACAGTACAGGGTGGCGCAAACTACCAGTGTGTTTTGAATGTCTAATAGCTTTTTAAATTTTTTAATATTTTTTATTTCAGAATTTTGTGAAGAAAACTTGGAGAATTTGAAGTGGAACACTACACAAGAAACCAGCGATCAGCAATTGTTGAATATTTTAATAACCAAGAGTCAATTATTTTGACGTAGCGTGCTTATTTTAAAGTGTGTAATGGACCTTCAGAACCAATAATAAACCGCTTGGTTGAAAATTTTCGACATGTACCTGAAGACCACACGGACGAAAATACCCAACGTTTTGTGGATAGTGTGCTGGACAGTCCAGAAACATCAACAAGAGGACGTTCGGCACAACTAGGGCTATCGCGTGAAGAGCACGAATGTGCGCTGTCGAAAATGACCACCACTTTCGGGATATAATTTTTAATACGAGGGCGACCGCAAAAGTAACTGGCCTAACATAAAAAGAACCGTTTTTTTGGAATTATTACTATTTATTTTTCAACATAGTCTCCTTCCAACTCAATACACTTCATCAAACGTTTTTCAAGTTTTTTACTTCCATCCGAAAAATAAGATTTTTCAAGACCTTCAAAATATGCCTCAGTTTCAGCAATAACCTCGCTATTGGACGAAAATTTTTTGCCACCGAGAAATTTTTTTCAATTTGGAAACTAGAAATAATCAGGAGGAGCTAAATCTGGACTATATGGCGGATGCGGAGCAATTTCAAATCGTAATTCGGCCAATTTTTGTTGAGTTAAAAAATGCAGTGTGTGAAGGAGCATTATCTTGATGAAAAAGAACTTTTTTTTTCTAAATGCGGTCGTTTTATCTTGATTTCTTCACTCAACCGATCCAATAATGCACAATAATATTCACTATTTATAGTTTTTCCTTTCTCAAGATAATCAATAAATAGTATACCCCTTGCATCCCAAAATACTGTGACCATTACTTTTCCTGCTGACTTAACAGTTTTTGCCTTCTTGGGACCACTTTTACCAGCTTCTATCCATTGTTTTGACTGTTCTTTGCATTCTGGGATGTAGTGATGGATCCATGTTTCATCAACAGTTATGAATCGGCGCAAGAACTCTATTGGATTACGCTGATAAATCGCAAAAAGCTCCTCGGAATTGGTCAAATTGGCCGCGTTTGTTGACTTTGGAGCAAAGTCAACAAACGCGGCAGCGTTCTTGCGGATAGCTTTTTCATGTGGAGTTCATCATGTAAAATACTCCAAACTTGTTTTTCGTGTATTTTAACAATATCAGCAAGGTCTCTGAGCTTTATTCGTCTATCTTTAGTCACTTCATTAAATATTTTTCTAATGTTTTCAATAGTAGTAGCAGTTTTCGGTCTTCCAGAGCGTTGTTCATCTTCCGTACTTGAACGACCCATTTTAAATTGTTGAACCCAGGATTTCACGGTGGAGTATGATGGTGCATTATCACCATGAACAGAATCCAATTCATCTTTGATTAATTGTGGTGTATAACCTTTCATATAAAAGTGTTTAATTACCGCACGAAACTCTTTATTTTCCATTTTTCAAAAATTATAAAACTTGTTTACTTCAATCACCTGTAACAAAGAAAATAATCATTAAATATTTCGGAAATTTTGACAGATGGCTTATAAAAGATTGCTTTTAAAAAACAAAAACAAAAAGTTGCTAGTAAAACAGAAAATGTGCCAGGCCAGTTAGTTTATGTGAGTTTATGTGACTGGCTAATATCGCTAGAAGTACGAGTAGCAATAATCTGGCAGTAGTCCGATTGACGAAAGTATTTCCGGTTGTGCTCCATAGACGCACTTAGATCCGCTCTAGAGCAATTTCCCCCAAATTTCATATTCCAGGTGAAGAATTCAATATTCTGAAAATTATTTCAGACAAACGGCCTTCTTGCCATGGTAGCCAGTACCAGTAGCAATAATCTGGCAGTAGTCTGATTGACGAAAGTATTTCCAGTTGTCCTCCATGGACGCACTTAGATCCGCTCTAGAGCAATTTCCCCCAAATTTCACATTCCAAGTGAATAGTTCAATATTCTGAAAATTATTTCAGACAAACGGCCTTCTAGCGATAGTAGCCAGTACTAGTAGCAATAATCTGGCAGTAGTCTGATTGACGAAAGTATTTCCAGTTGTCCTCCATGGACGCACTTAGATCCGCTCTAGAGCAATTTTCCCCAAATGTCATATTCCAGGTGAAGAATTCAATATTCTGAAAATTATTTCAGACAAACGGCCTTCTAGCCATAGTAGCCAGTACCAGTAGCAATAATCTGGCAGTAGTCTGATTGACGAAAGTATTTTCAGTTGTCCTCCATGGAAGCACTTAGATCCGCTGTAAAGCAAATCATGCAATTCTGTCTTGCTACGTGAAGTTAAATTCGAATTTAACTTCACTATGCGCACACTGCTGTCTCGTCAAAGTGTGAAGATAAATTCGAATTTAACTTTTTTAACCCACTGGGGACCGGGGATTTTTTGCGTTTTTGAAAGTTAAATTCGAATTTATCTTCACTCACATTTAATATATTATATAACAAAAAATAAAAATAATAATTAACCAATAAATAAAAACGTTATTAGACATTCAAACCACAACGGTAGTGTTGCGCCACCCTGTATACTGCTCTTCGTAATGCCAGAGCAACAAACTGAGGCCATAGATTCTGAGACTCCTATAACTACACAAATGATTCTAAAATACGTCAAAGATCATAATTATATTGCCGCTAGGTATAAACGCAACTAATTCGTTACAACAATGAAGCCCTTTTTTCTCAGCTCCTTGCTGGTTTAGGCGATTGTGGCACACGAAGATATATAATTTTAAGCAAAGAAGATGCGAATCTAATAAACTTGATTCACTAAACTAGCTACGTAAATACCCATTTCGTTCGACTCTAATATCATATGAATGAATATATGCTCCCACCATGACTAATTTTCCACTCGTAGCCCCGTAGCTAAAACTGATGATGCATTCGTCTTGCATCATTATCGTTCCCGAAGAAGCAGAAGAGAAACAATTTAAATCACCAACAAACAGACGATATTTATAATAAACTAATAAAATTGTTTGATTTATAAATATGCAGTCGAAATCTAAACATAAATTTGTATGTTTGTCTGCATACAGAAATACATACTCGTCATGTACCGAAATAAAATCAATAAAAATACTTTTTCACAAATTATGTGTGTGAAAAGTGGTTGTTTATAAACTAAAATTAAATTGAGATTTCAAAAACCAAAAAAAAAAACGACAACGACACGAAGAAAAAAAAATAATAAAAGAAATCTTTCCGCTTTCGTTCCTGCGTCTTAATTTAACTGCAGCGCCAGCAGCAGACCGACCGACGGACAATTCAAGAGTCGAGCCAGAGGGGAAAATTTTGCCGATTTTTTTTTGTTTTTGTTCCTTTCTATTTTCCACTGCAGCAGCAGCATCAACAACAAGTGAAAACAAAACCGAAATAAAACTTGTTTCGAAAAAAAAACACAATGTTTTCATTTCATTTCCTCGAAGAAATTATTCCGCAGCCACCCAACCAACAGCCACTTCATCAGCATCAGCAGGTCCAAAATTATCCTTTTTGCCTGCGCCCCTAACTTATAAACGGATGTATTCGGTGTTTATGGAGTTTTCGTTTTGTTTTCGAAAACAAAACTATTGAACCGAACGTCTGGTGGCGTCCATAAAAAATGGTTGAGGGAAAGATTTTTTTTAACAGAAGCAGCAGGGGGAGTAAAACCAAAGACATGAAATCAAAACAAACTATGTTTTGTTTATTAATATAAAATACAACAAGATGAAACACATAAAATGTATACAGACGTAATACATATGTATATATTAACAGACAAGTACATACATACAGACATATATGCTCGTACATACATATATATTTACGCATTTGATAGACAGAAAACACATTTGGGCGTCTGAGGTTGGCAGCTAAGGCGGCGGGCCAAGCTGTCTGCATTGGTTCAGTTCAATTCGATTCGAATTCAACATAAGCACAGTGGTGCGAAACGACTAACAAAGTGACATTCTTGTTGCACACACGCAGAGAAAAAATATGGTTACTATATGGTCACGGCAACAATAATATGTTCTCTGCAATACAATAATGCTCGTCACAACCATAATATTGTTTTTTGAATTTAATTTTCACAATGCTAAGATTGTGGCAATAACAATATTGTTGAAATGTAACAATAGTATTATTGCCAGATTTAAAAATAAAAGTATGGTTGTGGCAACATTATATATGTGTGGTGCGAAAAAAGTATTGTTGTTATAATTGTAATTTTTGTTAATTTGATTATGGTTTTTACAATAATCTTTTCTTACGAATCTTACGCAATAATATTAGTTTTTTTTCCATAAATTAAAATGTTTTCAAACAAACTGCCTTGAAAGTGCATAGAACTAAACTATTTTAAACAAATGAAACTCTTAAGTGATTATAAATGGATGCTTTATATTGTGAAATAAATGAATCCTATTGCCTAAATAATTTACTTAATTAAAGTCTCTTATGTTGAATAACAATATAACCCAATCCTAGTAAAAAAAAATTGGGGATCAAAGTGTGGTTAAGTGGGAATCATACTATCATTGTGGGGATCATACTATGGTTATATGTGAAACATACTATGGTTGTAAGGATCATAACATGGTTGGATCAAAATATTAAAGAGTGATTTTGGGGATAATAGTATGGCTGATTGTATCATAATATTGTTGAGTCACTATCATATACTCAACAATATTATATTACGAGTATGATGCTCTTAAAATATTGTTACCCCAGCCATACTTTTTTTCTTCGTGTAGAAAGATAGGGCAAGAGGCCGGTGCCTCTAGTATAAGTAAAAGTATACCGTACAGGATAGTACATACAACTCAGTGCTGATGTTTGTAACACCTAAGCCAATGGCTATAGTTAAACTACAAGACAAAACTTTCCCCTTTGTTCTGATCGAGGCTAAATGTGAACCCTATTGGAGCACGTTTTAATATTATACAAAGGGCGTGTCCGACTTTAGAACCAGTAACTCTAGAAACAATATATTAACCTGCAAAGAGGGGCGACAGAACTGTTGCCACATTTTGTGATATTGCAATGACTGAGACGAACAGGTGTTCACCCTGTAAGTGACAAGGCGAAAAGAAGAGTCGTACGAAGTCACATAAGTGTGAACCGCAAAGCCATCTTAAGTCGGTCCTGGCAGAAACTCCTCACGCGATGCTGAAACAATTGTAATTACTGGGAACTAAGTGAAGAATCCTTAAAGAATACTTGTAACCGTAAAGGCTTATTTCCCTTTTCTCTCTTACGGCGAAACCACTCGAAGCTCTCGAGTTACCACAACAGTTTACTGCATGCGAAGTTACAGATCTCTCAACCGTGGCACAAAGTCATCTACAGCGCTACGCTCTAAAAAAATATCCACGCTGATGCGGAAGAACTTGCATTATACGAGTATTAAAGTAAAGTATTTAAGTAGAGTCGCTAACTTGTCTGGAAAATGAAAAGAGTGGTCCCACTACAGAAACCAGGCAATAATCCTTGTAAGGAAAATAGAACAAGCCGATTTCTTTTTTATCTCCAGTGGTAAAGACATTTGTAGCTCTCGAGGAGTTACCACTACAGTTTATCGCAGGCGAAGTTACCGATCTCATCCGTGGCACAAAGTCATCTACAGCGCTACGCTCTAAAAAAAATATCCACGCTGATGCGGAAGAACTTGCATTAAGTTAAAGTAAAGTATTGAAATAGAGTCCCTAACTTGTCTGGAAAATGAAAAGAGTGGTCCCACTACAGAAACCAGGCAATAATACTTGTAAGGAAAATAGAACAAGCCGATTTCTTTTTTATCTCCAGTGGTAAAGACATTTGTAGCTCTCGAGGAGTTACCACTACAGTTTATCGCAGGCGAAGTTACCGATCTCATCCGTGGCACAAAGTCATCTACAGCGCTACGCTCCAAAAAAAAATATCCACGCTGATGCGGAAGAACTTGCACTAAGTTAAAGTAAAGTATTTAAATAGAGTCTTTAACTTGTCTGGAAAATAAAAAGAGTGGTCCCACTACAGAAACCAGGCAATAATCCTTGTAAGGAAAATAGTACAAGCCGATTTCTTTTTATCTCCAGTGGTAAAGACATTTGTAGCTCTCGAGGAGTTACCACTGCAGTTTATCGCAGGCGGAGTTACCGATCTCATCCGTGGCACAAAGTCATCTAAAGCGCCTCGCTGCTAAGGAATCTCCACGCTTATGATGAAGCACTTGCATATGCTGGGAATTAAGCAATTCACTATACAATTTTCAATTGAAATTGAGAAAATACAAATTGAAATTGAGAAACACAAATTGATAACGAGAAAATGCAAATTGGTATTGGGAAAAGGCAAATTGGAATTAAGAAAGTAATTTTAAAGAACAAATTATAACATTGTATTTAAGTTTCTTGTCTTCAACGGAACATGGCTATTGTACTTGGTTATTACAATGACCTGTAGTTTGGCCAGCGAACATCAGTTACACGAATTGCGCTTTATTGTTCTCTATTAATGAATACAGGAAATGTGTCTGCTTCAGAGTTTGCAAACAATGGCATCGACCAGTATTTAACAAGCGTTTACCAAAAAGCGTTCAAATTGGAGATTATGTCTGTTAAAAAGAGATTTTCAATACAAATGTCTTTTTTCTCAATTTCAATTTGAATTTTCTCAGTTTTAATTAGTATTTTCTTAAGTTCGATTTGCGTTTCTAAATTTCAATTTGTGACAGCGCATAGAGAAAGGGACCTAAGGATAAAAAAAATCAATTTTCATTTTTTTTTTCTTTTTTTGATGTGGACAACATCTGAGCATCGAATGAGACCGATCCCATGCCCCAAAAGTGTTCCCTCCCAGAGATATGCGCGTTTTATGAAAGTGAAGTCGACGATTCTAAGCGCAAATAGAAAGGGACATAATCTTTAAAATGGCTCTCCTGAACAAAACTTTTCATCAACTTTTCACTTTTTTTTGATGTGGACAACATCTGAGCATCGAATGAGACGGATCCCATGCCCCAAAAGTGTTCCCTTCCAGAGATATGCGCGTTTTATGAAAGTGAAGTCGACGATTCTATGCGCAAATAGAAAGGGACCTAATCTTTAAAATGGCTCTCCTGAACTAAACTGGTTTTTAATCTTAGGTTTCTTTCTATTTTGCGCGTCACATTTGTATTTTCTCAATTTCAATTGGAAATGTTGTAGAATCCTTAACTTGTTACCGGTGTCAGGTAAATGGGTACAGTAGTCTCGTAAATGAAACCTGGCAAAGATGCTAGTAGGGGAGAATCGACACGTAAAGCCCTCCTTTTCCCGAGCCTTACTGGGCAATTGACACGATAGCACGATAACTGCTGTGCCAGCCATAATGACGCGTATTGGTGGCGGATTTAATCCAAACATGCCGTGTAAAAGGGCTCGTGGCTCTTGGCCTCTCCAAGGCCTTCGATACGTAGTACGAAGCGGTGGGTTGTCAACTAAATTTTAGAGCGCCAGTCGTATGTGGAAGTCAGAAATAAGAAGTCAAAGACCGCTGAGAGGGGGTGATATATCCGGTACTGTGTAATATCTACCTTTTGGCAATTCCACAGCCACCTAATGGCATCGTAATCGTGCCATATGCAGACGACTACACTATTCAAGTGCAGAATCTGATAAAAATCTGCGATGAGCTGATCGTAAACTAAGCTGATCTAGCCACTTTCTTAGCTGCTAGCAAACTAAAAAACCAAATAATTTTCCAAATCATGCTCCACGCTTTTAACTAAATCGACTGTGGTGTTAAGTCTAACGTTAAATGTGATGGCACGCCAGTACTGAACGATTTTTGGTTGTCACATTCCACAGTACTTTTAAGTTTTAAGAGCACGCCTCTGCTAGGAGTATCGCCATAGGCTATAGCTCAGTCGCTGGCTAATTATGCTGCGGCAGTAAGGATATAAGCGAGACGCACATCTAAGAACTGTGATCTCCTTATGTTCTTGAACGAGAGACCGCATACATGAGGAGACAGAGAACTTGCTGCTGGGGTGTTGCAGAAGGGATACAAGCTAGAACCTTTAGATCAAAGAGTCTAGATAGGTAGATTTGAGTGGTATTCACTCCAACACAATCGCAGAAATTGTTAACAATTTCCTAGTGAACGTCGTTCTAGCTTAAGACTAACCGCCGAAGGAACAGAAGGCTACACCCAACACTTTGACATTTAACCACATTGGTCCCTATATTTTATAGCACACATTACAAGCCACATGGTGTTTTATGTGCAGTTTCTTATCAACCTTGTTGAAATTTGGCCTTAACGGAGCATGGTTTTAAAAAGCCATATTAAAGCCTATCTTGCTCAAATTCCGTCCACTGTCTACATGTCTTCTTTATATAAGGGCGGTGTAGATTATCATATAGCCCTGTTCCACTGTAAGATCTTCTATGTATTCAAAACGCAAGATGAAATCGGAAACGGTACGTCTTGAGGTGATCAAGTCTTTTCAACAGGAAACTGATGTTAAATATCCCTTATACAAGATAAGGCATTTGAAAACAGGGCAACAAAAGAATACGCAAACCCTATCAGCCTAAGGTTGGAAAAGCTCACCCGTCCGTAGAAGGGTCGACAGAGATGCTATATGGGTGTTGTAACACCGTACCTTTAAGGGACCCCGGAAAACTACACTTTTCTGAGAATTTACTAATCTAATCATAATGTTTTGTGGATAGAGTCTAAATATTTACATGTGTACTGTTTCACTAAATACCTCAAAAAGGGAAAAGTTACTGAACTGTTTCGCTCATGTGGCCTAAAAAAGTCCCTAATAGTATAAACGGGGAATTGAAAGTCAATATGGACATATGGGTATCCAAATTAAAGCAATTTTTGCTACCAGTTTAAAAATATATTAAAATTGAAGTTATAGTTGAGATGAGATGAGGAAAGGACACAAGGGCCGAAACGGCCCAGAAAAACGTACCATTTTTTGCGCTTTAGTAGCATACGGACGGTGGAGAGAATATAAGTTTTTACTTGTTTATATCTAAAATGTATAAAACGCCACATTGGCCTTTCTGGGGGTGATTTCAACTTGGAAATTTTTTGCTTATATTCTTGGGTCTTTATTTAACTGACACAGGAGCGGAAAATGACAATTAAGAATGCCGTGTGTTTGCTGACTAAGTGCTGGAGCATTTGGGAGCGCAGCGAAATCTATAATCTGCGGAACTAAAGGGAAATCTGAAAATGTTAGCTTTGGCGACAATAGGTTGGATGAATTGGCTCGGCTGTACAAAAAGTCTAAACAAATAGAACACTAGTGAAAGGTGTTCTATGTTAAGGAACCCAGCATACAGAATGATGGGTTTATTCGTTCGCAAGAACATTTAGAAATGTACGTAAAGGGAAATTTCTTTATATCGTCAACTAAAATATAAAATATCATAACCACTGTTTAGCTTTTTGACAGGTGAAGCAAAAACATTTTTAAACGAAAAGATTAGAGTTTGCAAAATCTAAACCTTTGAATGATTTTTGAAGAAGAAAAAAACACATTTTTTAAGATATTTTATGGTTTTAACTAGTATTTTTCGGCAACACATTGTGTTGTTACGGTCTGACACTCCGTTATAGCAAAAATTTTCTCGTTTTCAGAGAAATTTTTGATGACCACCAATAGTTCGGCAACACTTTCCGTCAGCCACTGTGGACATAACACCACGAGGAATCCACCAAATAAGCATTCATTTCCTAAACCATTCGTCCGTCAGTCGATTTTCATCAGCAACACTCGAGCGAGCAACAGGGGAAAGGCTAAAGTGTTGAAATATGCATGATTGTGCGAGCAATAAAATTGCCATAATTTTTATTAAAAACATAAAAAAACAACATTTAAAATTGTTTCGTGTCTAACAACAGCAAACGAGTACAAGAAACAGTAACAGAAGAAATGATTGAAATACCACACGAACGGAATAAAAAAGAAAAAATCACGACGAAAAACCAAAAATGATTAAGCGTGGCAAATGCTGAAGAAGAAAAACAAAAAACAGAAGCGAAAGAAGAAAACAAAATGGCTGACACGGTATGAAAGCGGGGGGATTCTACTTGTACCCCAGCCCCACTCCCCATTCGGCGTCTGGTATCTTTTCATTCCTGACAACTTAGCCAAGATCAGCATCACACAAACATTGAAGTTGGATGAGTGCCAATTAATGTCAGAGTGTGCGTGTGTGTGTGTGAATGTGAGTAAAGTACACACAAACAAATTCGCTACTACTGCGCCTGCGTCATATGCTCACAATGCCCGAGAGTTTTCCCCCTTGGTGAGAGTGTGTAAGAAACGTCTACACACACTCTCTCATGCGGCAAACAGGGGCCAAATATAGAATTTCACCGTCTTGGCGTTTCTCACTCACTCAATGGCCGAAATCACTCGTTTATGCAAAAGATCTCGATCGGCAAAAGAAATTGTCTACGAACGAAAATCAGCCAACAAAACCTGTGCCACGAGAGAGCGTGTTTGTGTAACAGTTGGTATTGCTCGCTACACAGCGCCTGAAGTAAGCTCGCTCGCTCGCTCACCTATACACTTTAACTTTCCGGTTACACTCAAAGTGCAAATGCACATGTGTGTGTGTGCTCCTGCTTTGGCCACATTTGGATGCTCCTCATTCGCAGTCCCATTCGTAACGAAAGAAAAAGAAAAACATGTCTCGGCGAGGTTTCTTTTGTTGATGTCTTGGTTTTTTGGTGATTAAATTACATTTTTCATTCTAGTTTTTTCCTTTTGTGATTTTCTTTTTTTCGACTGTTTTCTTTCTCTTACGTTTGTTGTACACCTCTCGGTCCCATGTTTGTTTACATTGCAAAGATATCGAGTTGTTTTAGGGAGAGCGATCACACACCCTGTATGTGATGTTAAACTGCGAATTTCTTGTTGCCTACTAGGATTGTACACTGTGTTAGTCCTTGTATAATTTCCAGTTTAAAGGACTTTTGCAAATCATGAAGAAGGACAATAATAGGCGTAGAAGGGAAAAGACCCTATAACTAATGGTTACCAACAAAGGAAAATTAAGTTGTAGTTATAGTGGATTATAAGTGGATTTTTTGGTGGTGCGGAAAATCCTCCATATAATTAACAATAGAAATTCATAGCCGGCTTTAAAGTATTACTATTAAAGAGTAATACTTTAAAGCAGAATTAAGTTCGAGTCTTATACACCCTTCGCTATGGAGTTGCTTTTGAAGTGGTAGACATAACAATCAACACATGTAGAGCCCATAAGACTATAACGGCCGTTTGTTGGACCCCATGAGTTTCCACTAAATCATAAAACTAAATGCATTTTTTAATTTGTTGTGAAATTTGCATTAATTTGAATACTCATTAAGCGTTTAAGCAATAGGCACATTTTTCGGGCCCCTAGGGTACATTAGTAGGAGCCCAAATTTTAATTAGATCTATTTTGTTTATTGACAAAATTACTCAGCCAGAATGAGCTACATTGCTGAAGAGGATTTTTCGATGATATTCGACTCAGAATTTTGGTAGTAATTTTTAATGATTCCAAACGTTGCTCGTAAGTGAATATTACCAGGATGAAAATGTTGACTTCGACTAACGTTTTGACACTGAAAGATAATTAAAAATGTTTGAGGGTGCGTTGACATAAAGATACGAAATGTCCCTATGGGAAACCCCTGTATAAGTATATTAGCGCCATCCAGGACCATATTTTGGGCCACTAGAGTCTATACGTTAAAAAATCAATCCCCATTTATGCTAAGGTTGGTCTGAAAATAATGAAGATATTCACAATCTGAACCATCTTCAATGATAAGCTGCCTCCGTCCCAAGTAGACACCGAAGCATAGTAAAAACAATAGGCCGAAAAGGAAATTTTAAAAAGTTATGCGCTCTATTCCACTAATTAAAATTGTCGCAAGGGATTTTGAAACTGGCATGTGACGCATCCATGCCAAAGAGAACAACGCCTAAGAGTGGACAGCCATGCCACTCGTGGAACAACAACATACGGAGTCTTAGATCGGACAGAAGAAGAAAACTCACAGGGGAAGGGCTAACTTCGAAAGTGTACTACAAGGAACCAAGGGCCTTCTATAATCTCTGCTGCGGAAAGAAATTGAAGAGTGGCATAGTCGCGCAGATAACATGGCCTAAAATGTTGCGCCCCATTATATTACAGACAAGTAGACCAGTCGGACTCGGGTGTACGGCGATACACCGGATATTCATGGGAGGAACTACGATGGGCCTGCACGAAATCTGGTAAAAGCAAAGCACCGGGACTTTGCGGCACACGATATCTCCCTAAATACTTTTCAGAGTTGTCTATTGGAAAGTGTATTCCCGAAAAAATAGAAAACCCTAGGGCTCGTGTTGATTTCAAAGGGAAACTAATCGCCAAAAGTGCCATCGTCACACCGATCAATATGCATGTTGTACACAATGGGCAAATTTTTAAGAGGAGAACAGACCATATTCCGACCAACAAATCGGATTGCGGACAGCTAGTTTAACTACTTGCGCCGCGGAGGCAGTCGTTGAGATCGCCCAAAATGCTATGTAAGGCAAACGATGAAACATGAATATTAGACGAAAAAAATCCTTTCGCTCTGTTAGTTGGAAACATATGCTCTTCAGAGTGTACATGACTCAGGGTACATCACGGAGCTAATATCTAGTAACAGAATGCTTAAGTAGTGAAGATGACATCAGAAAAGATATGGTTACTATATGGACACGGCAACAATAATATCTCGCAACCATAGTATTGTTTTGCACAACAACAACAGTATGATGGCGGCAATATTAAAATTGTTGAAATGTAATACTAGTATTATGGCAAATTTAGAAATTTAAACATGGTTGTAACAACCATATAAATATTGTTGGTGCGACAAGAGTATTGTTGTTAAAGATTTACGTTAACAATATGATTACGGCAATCATACCGTATAGTTGAGACTATGAACAAAGCATAACAGGTTTTGAAGACTATGCATGTACATATGTGTGTGTGTGTGTGTTTCTTTGGTATTATCATACTACTGTTGTGAGGATCATAATATTGTTGTGCCACAACCTTATACCCAATAATAGGGTAATCCTCTTCGAATATTGTCACCACAACCATATTTTTTTCTGCGTGTGGATGCGTTCTCAGTTGCATCTCTGGAATATTATGTTCTAAGGCATTCTCGACCATTCTTCATTCGAAAGGTGCGGTTCCCACATTCGTCAAATACACAAGTGTAACTTTTAAGTACATTTTTGATTGTTTAGGGTCGAATCTCTTCAATGGCAACTTCAACTTAATGTTTCAACGCTTCAATTTTCTCTAAATCTTTTGCGTAACATTTGTCCTTAATGACCCTCCACAGAAAGAAAACCAAAGAACTCAAATCATAGCTCCGAGGCGGCCAATTGACATCACGGTGTCGGATCTTTATTTGATTTTCGAACAGTGCGTTATATATCTATGGTTGCGTTGACTGTGTGACATGTGGTCCCGTCTTGTTGAAACCAAATGTCGTCCATGTCATTCTCTTGAATTTTTGTAAACAAAAATTAGTTGAGCATGGCACGGTAACTCTCACCGTTGACGGTTACGGCGGCTCCTTGCTGATTTTCGAAGAAAAATTAACCAATGCCAGCCCAAAATCCACACCAAACAGTGACTCGTTGCGGATGCATTGGCTTCTCAATAGTCACGTGTGGGTTCTCTAAACCCCATATGCGCCAATTTTGCTCATTGACATAGCCACCTAGATGAAAACAGGCTTCATATGAAAACACGATTTTTAGGTAAAATTCTTCATCTCCAGCCAAACAATCTTTAGCCTATTGGGCAAAGCGAAAATGCATTAAATGGTGTTCAATTTTTAAATGACAATGTTCAACCTTTCCAAAAAAACAGAAATTTGATAAAATTATCCAAACCTTTTTTTTTGCAGCCGATTCAAAATTAAAATTGTAAATGGCCCGCCCTACAGTTCAATCGGCGATATCATGTTCTAAGGAATTAGGACTACAGTAGTCATCCTTAAATAAGAAAGGGTCTGTCTATACAGGCAATACTAAACTCCTGGCAGTTTCTGTCTACATTAATTCCAACTAATTCTATTCGGTTTTTGTCTGGGTCAATTGAGGCGTTTATTTTCTATAAGCTTTGCAAATGTGTCATCTACATATCGGCCGGCATTAGGGATTTTCTCTGAGCCTTCTTTCCTCTGACTTGATGTTGAGTATTTCACTTCGAAAACTCTGCCCTATTCGTACCACCATGAAGAGCGTTGGACCTACTTTCTGTCGTTTGTTTTCTCTCCCGTGCTCGTACTGTATTGTATTTTGACCATTTTTCAATTTTATTGAACATATGTTTGGGAAAATTAATACTTGTTTTGGTATTGCTTTTATTATGGTTGTTTTCCTTCGTGCTCTCAGCGAAGATTTGTTTTTTTACATTTTGTTTATGACATGCAAATAAATATTTTGGTTCCATACCAAAACCATGATTTCATAGCCTCTGGTACACACTCTCGCCAGAACGCACATCCTACTATTGCGTGGGATACAATACTTATATGTATGTAATATGGATTGACTGGAAATTGGAGGAGTTTACTTTATAGCGATACTCAGAGACGTAGTCGAACGCAGTTCTAGACGGGGGATTTTATAATTTTCATGAGTAGATCAAACTATGCCTGCCCTTTTTAAGAAGATTTTTGTAGAAAGAAATGTTTTATGAGCAAGGTTTTAAATCGTTTTGGCTTAATTGTAATGGATTAAGTAATTAAAGGTTGGACAGTATTCATCCAATAAAGTGTTTGAATAACTATTTTACTAAACAAAAAAAATATTTTTGAATGATGGAAATTCAGTTTGACCTTAACAGCTGTTTCTGTTAAGTTGAAAAAATGGAATCCGTCAAGTGGTTACCGCTAGTATTGATACACAAACGAGCACCAATCTTAAGTAGCCCCAATGATAGAAGATTGGGATAGTTAAATCGGGCGATCTCGCCAAAACTGTAGACTACACGACCAAGAAACGCTTCTACACAATTACTCCAGGCTCTTGCGCTTGTAACTTTCTTTCTTAAGATGGCAGTATAGCGACCCATTAACTTTCTGTTTGTACCAGTTCACTAATGTCAAATATGATTGACGTAGAACGCCATTTGCAAAACTTGTAACATCTTTCGATTGGATGATCAATTTTGTGTCACCTTGTATATTTTGGGAAAATTTAAATTTTTGCGAAAACTTGTTAAGATGTGGTTTTTTAAATAACTAAATTTTTAAAGGTGGCATCTTAAGGAAGAGTTGAAGGCAGAATCTTAAAAACGAAAAGACTTGGGAATGTTCCAGCAGGAATAGCCTGGGAATGTATAAATCAAAAAATACAGACGGATCAGGACTATTAAATTCCAGGCATCATTCGTTTATGCCCATATTGAGCTGACCTTTTGAAATGTTTGCATCGGCTGATATGTTCTGCACGAAAAAAAAACTCGTAGAAATGACTGCTGTAGAAGAGGAGGAATTTGTAAAACATCTCCTGGGCTACAATTCAAGTAAACGAAAACGACGACTCACATCGTTTAAAAGCAAGTTTCTTGAATATCAAGAATAGACCATTATCGGGCCTCTGATTTGTTTAGATTTGATTAGATTGATTAGATTTCGTCATCATCACATTGCAGGACAAGGGGAAACTTCTCTAAAATAAGTAAGCGGTGCACGATATAATTCTGATACTCACTGACCAAGACCTAATGTTTAATGCCGGCTCCGAATGGTTAATGCATTTAATATCTGATGTTAATTGCCGGCTCGGAAAAGAAAAGTTTTCCATGGTTTAGAGATTAACCATGGAAAGCTTTAATTACGCGGTGGAAACCCGCCTCTGAAAAATGGTTAGATTTGCTTTCCCGGAGTTGCACCTGGCTTCATGCCATTTACACCACCAAATAGATCTAAGCCTCCATTAATACTCACTCATTCGTCTTTATGATTTCTGAATGCTGTCCTTTCTATTCCTGTCTACATTTGTTTCTTTAACATTTTGCTAAGGCAACACTCAACCCTTTGAGTAAGGAACGCTCTTATGGGCGATCTGCCTATTTGACCTAATTTTATTTGCAATATAATATTACTTTATGATTTGACACAACCATATTTTGAGACCCTTGGTCAATTATAATTTCCACAACTATTTTATGATTGCTCACAATCAGATAATTATTCCTCACAACCACATTATAATATCACACAACAAAATTAAGAGTCCCGAAATCCCACCAAACAGTATTATTGTTCCAAGAAATATAGTATATTTTCCACAGCAATATAATGTTCCCGCAAGACCATTTAAAGATGGCACAGAACTACATTACGATACCGCATAACCATATTATAATATCGCAGTTCTAAACTATGATTCTTGAACAAGATTATCTTTTCCTTATCCAAATTATGATTAAAAATGACAATTTAATGTTCATACATAACCATAATATGATACAACACAACTATGTTATGATTCTTAAAAGCATATCGTGATTCAGAACAACCATATACTGATACCACACGACCATATAATGATCACAAACAACATATAATGATCTAACACAACGATATTTTTGATCATACGCAACACATTATAATCTAACACAACAATATTATAACATCACAGACCTATTCAATGTTTCTTAAACTACGAGGGCGGTTCGGAAACTTCTTAGCCTATCACAAAAAGCGCGGTATAAACAGAAAAAAGTTAAGTGTTTTGGAAACTTCCATCTCTGCTATGGACACATGTTAAATTTTGTTTCGATCTGGCAACTCCTTCATATAGAAAAGGTGACAAAAGACGCATCCGCGATTTTTTTACAATGGAAAAAATAGAAATGCGTGGTGTCATTAAATATTTACATAAAAAAGGTTTATCGGGACAAGAAATTCATAATGATATGGTGAATGTGTTAGGTGAAAGTGCTCCTTCATATGCAACAGTAAAAAATTGGGTTGCTGAATTTAAACGTGGTCGTACAAGCATTGAAGATAAACCACGTAGTGAACGTCCAAAAACAGCAACAACAACAGAAATTGTAGCCAAAGTGCATGATATGGTATTAAATGATCGACGAATAAAAGTGCGTGAAATAGCTAATATCATAGACATCTCAAATGATCGAGTCCATTTAATTTTTCATGAAGAACTACAGATGAAAAAGCTTTCTGCAAGATGGGTGCCGCACTTGTTAACAGTCGACCAAAAACGCATAAGAATAAACATTTCTCAAGCTTGTTTGGATCGTTTTCAGCGAAATAAAATGGATTTTAAGCGTCGTTTCATAACTGTTGATGAGTCATGGATCCACCACTATCCTCCAGAGACAAAACAACAATCCAAACAATGGACTGAAGCTGGAGGAAGTGCCCCAAAAACAATTCAATCGGCTGGTAAGGTTATGGCAATGGTTCTTTTTGGAACTTTAAAGGTATTTTATTGATTGACTATCTGCAAAAGGGTAAAACAATAAATTCAGAGTACTATTGCAACCTTTTAGATCAATTAAATGTACAAATTCGAGAAAAACGTCCTGGCTTACAACACAAAAAAATAATTTTTCATCAAGACAACTTACCAGCGCACAAGAGTGTTTTAACAATGGCTAAAATCAACGAATTAAAGTACGAGTTGCTTGACAACCCACCTTATTCTCCTGAATTAGCTCCCAGTGACTTTTACCTGTTCCCAAATCTAAAAAAAATTCCTTGCTGGCAAGCGTTTAACCTCAAATGAAGATGCAATTAC
The DNA here is from genome assembly GCA_963513945.1 of Hydrotaea diabolus. Lineage (NCBI taxonomy): Eukaryota > Metazoa > Arthropoda > Insecta > Diptera > Muscidae > Hydrotaea > Hydrotaea diabolus. The sequence goes on from OY740720.1 coordinate 76,608,331, forward strand.
AGTTGTAAACCACTATTTTGAAGACCTTGAGGAAACTATTTTAATCAAGGGATAGAATTGCTAGATAAGCGTTGGACTAAGTGTATTGAAGTTTCAGGAGATTATATTGAAAAATAAAAATATTTTTGAAAAACTAACTATTCTCTTTAATTGATAGGTTTAAGAACTTTCTGAACCGCCGTTTATGATAATTTCCACATCAATATGTATGATTATATACAACCGCTTAATGATCCCACAAAACCGTATTAGGCTTATTTTCAGATAACTGCTATCATATTATGATTTTACAAAACCATATCCCCACAACTACACTATGATTTATACGCAAAGATTCCCACAACCATACATGGAACCATGGGCGATAACTTCAATACTTTTCAAACAATATTTGAAGTTTTTTCTTTAATTTTTTTTTATTTTTTATCCTTTTATACTAGAACATCTTGACTCTATGAATCCTTGTTTGAAAAAAAATTGCAATTTGTAGAAAAATAGATATAATCTCAATAAGAAATTGTTTGGCACTGGACCAAATCTACCACCTTCAACAGAATAAGATGACAAATACCTCGATAGAGTTGCGCAATAAACATATTGCACCGCACACTTCCTCAAAATGTTACAGCATAAAAATGACTTTGAAAATTTGATAGTACGAGTACTACCGAATTTTCAAAGTTGATAACATAGTGATGTGATCAACTTCGAAAAGGGCTTTATATATATTTTGAACATATGTATATGATTTATGACTTGCTCTCCAAATTTATAAGTGGTTAATTTAAGAACTACAGTTTCTTTTTTTTATACAAACTCAAAAATGTTTTCAAAGATAATGAACACGAACGCAAATAAAATATACCACAAAAGATTCTCAGAATCTTTGGATTAATATTAAAACTCATTTGCCTGGAGCATAGTGATCCTATCAATAGAAAAAGAAGCTCTATAGCTTTTATGGAACAATTTCGGCTTGTTTTTAGGTTCCTCATAAATTCATTTGGTGTATCTTTCAAACTACAATTTTTTTTGGAAACAACCAAAATGAAAAAATTGGGTTTTCGCAAATTCGTTTCGGGTTTCTTTCAAACTACAAATTTACTACAAATTTATTTTGGAAAAAACCAAATTCCAAATATTTATCAAAGATTAAAAACATGAGTGCAAGATTTCTAGAGAAAAACAAATAAAAAGTACCACAACAGAATCTCTAGACCGCTAGCGATCGGTCAACGGGTGGTCCAGCCTTTGTAAGATCGGTTTGGATTAATTTTAAAACTCATGACTAAAAAAACAAACCCCGTCCGTTGAGTGTGCGTGTGGGTTTGTTGATTTAATCACAATCGTGGCGAGTGATTAACCAGAATCAAACAAAGAGCAAAAAATACCCCCAGATGAAATCTGTCTTTCCGAGACCACAATCTATGATTAGAAATGTTTGTGGTCAAGAATCCATCCAAGGCATGGAAAATGTGACGATGCCCAGAAACAGAGTAGTGAACCACAAAAAGCGAAAAACAACATTTAGCAATCTAAAGAGATTATATGGGGGCATACGTGAGTTTGATCAGGGCATTAAGGAACGTAAAAGGGCGTTTGAAAAGTTGAGAGACGCGAAAGGGAGGGACAACCATGAGGCACTTTAACTATGTATGACATGAGAGGAAGTGGGAGTGAAGAAGAATGATCGTTTTGAATTTTTCGTAAGGTACAGTTATTAAAGAAGCGTATCATCAAAAACAAGCAAAACGAGGCAACAAAATCACAGAAAAACACGGCCATAAAGTACCAACATCATCATCACCATCGGCATCATCATCGCCATCCTCCTCATCATTGTAGACGTCGTCAACAGCGGCCTACTCATTTCAGAATAGGCGGCATTAACGACTACAACAACACAACAACTGCGAACAGGGGTAGCAGCAGCAGTAGCATCAAACGACACACTACTTAAGAAGCAGACAAAAAAAACATTAGCGCGACATGCCACCAGCGCCAGAATCAGCGCCCAACGCCATTCGCTCGTCGTTCACTCATTCACGTCATGATGCGCTTTCTTCGTTTCTCTATTGCCGCCTGTTTACGCGTGTGTACAGTGAGCCAAAAAAGTTTACGTACACCCAAGACTTATATAAAACATAGCATTGAAATTATTTTTTATGAAATAATAAAGTTTTTTTTTATAAAAATGTGGCTTTAAATATATAAATTATAACAGGAGCATCGAAATGTCGTAAAATTACGCCTCAAAAAGTTTACGTAAACCAAATGAAAATAGATAAAAATCAAACTTAAAGGTAAATTAAAACTTTGTATGTCCTCCACTTACATCAATATCGGATTGTAGACAACGCGCATTGGCGACATTTAAGTTTTTTTGTAGCAAAAATCATATCATTTAGACCGAAAAAGATAATCAAATATTCTAAATGGCATATGATAGGTAATTGCTCAGCCTATTAAATGACTGTTTGGAAAGTGTGCTGCGCCTTGTATGAACTTACTTATGAGTTATCAAATTTACATTTTGTGGAAAAATAAATATGACGGTAACTTAAAAAAACTATTTTTAACAATTTTAGATTTTTTAGTTCTTTTTAAAGTTTTTCATATATAATATTATATTTATTTTAAATATATTTTTTTAACTTACTGTAAAATATTCATCACAATTCGTAAGAGAAGGTATAACTAAAAGACTAATAATTTCTAAACTATTATTACTCGTATTTTCTAACTCTAATTGTGACTTTATAAGCAGCAGAGAAGTAATAAGTGCCAACATGTTAGAGAGATCCTCATTTTACTTCACCCTTTCAGCGTGTTTTGCAATCTATATTTTTTATACAAGTTGTTAAGAGACTCCTGTGCTTCTTCAGAAAGTTCTCCAATTGGCAAAGCCTGATATATCATTGCCTTGCGCCAATATTTGATGGATCCCTACGTCAATATCTTCTGTGGATACATTTCCGCTAAAAGTGTTGTAGTTTTCGATGTATATTCTTTATATTTAGAAGAATTTACTTTTTTTGTTGCAGTTTAAACATTCAAGATCGTTCCCATTATTTTCACGTAATTCTAGTTACTGACTTATCAGTTTCACAAAATCTCCCAAAAGTGTTTCCATCGTTTGAGTTTCCGTATCCGTACTTGGGACAGTCTACTTTTAGCCCAACTTGTTTAAGAAAGAACATCCTGTATTTGCTTCTTTCTGATCATTTCTTTAATTGATGTATTTTCATCAAAGTTTCACTTTTTTTTTGGTTTTTTGAGCATCATGTGTCAGTAACAGAATATTGGGAGCAGACTTTGGCTGAGGCTCTTAGGTAAGCAACCTATTTGAAATGAAATTTTTTAACTGTTAGATTTAACTAATTGTCAGAACATTACAGAATAAAAAATATAAATCATATATTAGACTTGAACAGTTTTTATTCTAGTTTCGAGAACTTTGTTGTTTCTATTTCAACGATAAAATTGTTGAAATGTATTGAAAAGGTTGCCAAGCAGACTGTACAGCTGTTTCTAAACCTGCCAAGGTTTTTCTTCAGCAGTCGTCGGAAACGATTACTTCGGCAACAAATCAAATGACTTATACGGGAGTCTCATTCGAATTTCTGAGAATTACCCTTTGCTTATAATCTTCGAACTGTGCGTAGAGCAATCTTCATAGCGCAATATCATTTCCACCAATTCTGTTGCGCATGGGCTTTCGTTGATGCAAAAACACAAAGTGAGCTTGTTTTTGTGCTTACATGTATTTAGGCATGCATTGCACATTAGGACATACTAATCCTTATTAAATATGTTTTCTTGTTTTGTTTACATTTGTTCGGTCTTTTATCATTATCATGGAACCCAAGTCAATATATTTCACTAATTTTTACGTTAATTCTAAAAAAGAAACAACAAAGGTCTCGAACCAGAATAAAAACTGTTCAAGTTATAATAATGATAAAATACAGAATAAATAAAACAAAACAAAAACATTTGAACCTTAAAAAAACAATAACGCAGTAATGGGTTTTAACGGACATATGCCGGGAATATGCAAGGAATACACACCATACAATTTCTGGAACCATGTCTTTTAACCTTTTTTGCCTTTTAGCATAATAATTATAAAAGACAGAATAAATGTAAACAAAACAAAAAACATTTAAACCCTAAAAAAAACAATATCGTAGCAATGGGTTTTAACGGACATATCTTTTGAATATGTAAGGTATGTACGAGTACGCCATACAATTTTTGGAACCATGTCTAGAAGCCAAAGTGGCGAATAGAGGCAAATACAATTTTTCGAATTATGTAAAGTTCTCATTAAAGAAGATATTAAAAAAATAGCAAATATAGAAATGTATATTTTTTTTATTTTCTGTCAAAGTTGAAAAATAGTAAAAAAAAATGATAGTTCTAAATAGCGATTTAGCTAAAGGAACACAAAGCAAACATTACACTTTTATTTATTATTATACAATTAATAAATGCATCAATCAATAGAAACAAAAAAAGACGATTCATTACCTAGTTTTCGTGATATTACACCTAAAATCGGACCTAAAAATGGTGTTTTTTTGAAAACCGAAAGTCGGTCAAATTTATAAAAATCTGATATTATCAGGTACGCATGTTTATTTATAATATTTTCTGTAAAAACTCAAGCTTTTAATATTTAGATGTCACTATGCATCCCTAAAACATATCGCAACCTTGTCTATAATTATTCCATAACCTTTTAACTTCAATATTGTTTGCTTCAATTTGATTCTTGATAATCTCGATCCCACCACAGCCGGTTCTATGCACCGGATCGACCCGAAGGAGGACTTATTCGGCCAAGGGCTGTCACCTCGGCACTATGTGCCGCTAAAACAACAACAATCATCTTGTCTGAATGTTGCAATAATGGTCGTTTTCTGCATTTCCTTATTTGGCTACTTTGATTCTTGAAAATACGATTATTTTATGTTCAAAGTAGAAACTGAGGATGTACGTAAACTTTTTTGGTTCACTGTCCGTGTTTGTGAGTGATGCTGTTTTTTCTTCGTTTTACGTTTTGTTACTCTTTTGGTCTTATTTACACGCTTAATTATTATTGTCCAAGCATTGTCGCGCATCAACTGAAATCCCATTCGAAAAAAGAAAGAAAAAATATTTTGGCCGAAAGCCAAAATATTTGCGCGCAACTCTATGGACGGTCCGTGCTGTCGCTCGGTCGTCATACCCTGTATGGCGGCGGGAAAAGTCTGCGTTTACAGGGTATTCGAAATATGTGAAATGTGTATTGAAGTGTTGGTAAGGTGTACAGGATAGGACACTGATTTGAGAGAAGTTTCTTTCTTCCCCCTCAGAAAGGGAGCAATATGTTCCTATGTATATTGAAAAACAACGCCAGGTAGTCACAAATATATTATTTTGCAATTTGAAAAAAATTGGGCCAGTCTATATCGAATGTATCGGCCAAAAGTCTATAACTTTTGGTCTAGACATCATATTCAAGTTTTGTAAAAAGGAAGATAGCAGCCAAGAACTCAAGAAAAATCAGGTCAGCGGTTGAGTACGCATTTGCCGATATTTACAATTGAATATACGGACTGGTTTTTGCCTCTTCAGTCCATACGTCCGAACCCAAATGTAAAAAAATAACTGTATAACTACATTCTCATGTTTATCAGTATTCCTTTGACTACTCGTATAAGAGATTTTATTGGGCCACAAGAATCGTAAGATTATGAAACTATGCCCGTTTTTAAAGAATAATTCACACCTTATTCTTTAAAAACGGGCATAGTTAGTGATATGTGAGGCAAATGGATAAAAAAACGTACCTTTGTCGAAGAACCATTAGTCTCTTTAAGGGAAACTATTTCCACCTGGCCGAACTCGCTGATTTACAATCCTAAATAGCTTATGACAATAAGCTATCTAAGCTTACCACGATAAGCTATCAAAGCTTATTACTATAAGCTATCATAGCTTACAACTATAAGCTATCATAGCTTACGGCTATAAGCTATCATAGCTTACGACTATAAGCTATCATAGCTTATGACTATATGTTATCATAGCTTATGACTATAAGCTATCATAACTTTTGACTATAAGCTACCATAGCTTACAACTATAAGCTATCATAGCTTATGACTATAAGCTATCAAAACTTATGACTATAAGCTATCATAGCTTATGACTATAAGCTACAATAGCTTATGACTATAAGCTATCATAGCTTATGACTATAAGCTATCATAGCTTATGACTATAAGCTATCATAGCTTATAACTATAAGCTATCATAGCTTATGACTATAAGCTATCATAGCTTATGACTATAAGCTAACATAGCTCATGACTATTAGCTATCATAGCTTATGACTATAAGCTATCATAGCTTACGACTATAAGCTATCACAGTTTAAGACTATAAGCTACGTTCGGTGCCCGATGTGGTCTCAAACCGAAAATAGTGTTATGGGCGTAAACTGCTATTATAAAATCGATACCAAAACATATGGATCGATTGAGTGCTGTCCTGCAACTGAGAAGTCTACCATCCCCAAACTTCTACACAAGACAAAGAGTTCTGCCAGAATCAGAGTTACGGGCGCAATGCTATCTTGCTCTAGTGATGTCCTCAACACGATGTTATTTATTTATCCTAAAGCGCTGTTAAGTAAGGCTACACAGGATTATATATGAAAGAGATTAAACTCTCTATTAAGTCATTGACAGACAACCTTACCTTCGATAGGGTATTCGGGGTTGTTGCTGTAGCGGCGCACGTAGTGCCGGGGTAAAAGCCCTTGGCCGAAGGTTGCTGCTTCGGTACAATCCGGTGCATGTCATAGGATTTGTGGTTACATTTCCTTCTGGAAGTGCATGGAAAGGAAACGTCCTGCTACCGGAATACGACGAAGTTAACACTGACGGCTCCTAAATGACATGTGGTGCTGTAGCGGATATTTAGAGACAAAGAAGAACTCCACAAATTGTGCATCACGTCCGATGGATTTCAGAACACAGAAACCTTTATGGAATGAAAGATGCATAAGCTGCAAGAACTGGATCAGCCTCGGACCAATACGAGGTAGAAGTATCTACACCAAGGAGATCTTGGAATAACAGTCTCAAGGTGCAATTTTTTAGAATTATGTGGGATACCAAAGCAATCGTGGCCGGAATCCGATATCAAAAGGAATTCTCTTCAGCCAAAAAAAAAAAATTCAAAAATGATAGCCATTCTGACGGGACCCTGGCCGATTAAAGACCACGCTCGACGTTTAAAGATACATTTTATCGATCACTTTCACAGCAGAGAAGAGCAAAATAGGTCCTCTGTGAACGCCTTGTCGACCTGCTGAAATCACAACAGCCAGGGATCGAGATTTCTGGAGGAATTATCCTGTATATCCACAATTTAGTTAAACGATAGATGATTGGTATTCTGAATGATGTGGCTCTATTTAAAACAGCGTATAAAACAGAAATTTACGCTCATTGGAGCGGGAACGTAAGGCAACCCTGGCCTTAGCTTAATTTATTTGACCTCTATCGTACTTTCAATACACACGGACTGACGGACGGAAGGATGTCTAGATTACCTTAGAATATTACGAGATCAATAACACACATTGGCACTTGTCTTTAGTTTTAGGTTGGCGTAATGGTGAAGCAATTTAAGATGGACTTTGCCAACATACCAGCATTCCATAGGCCTGATGTTCTAGTCCTATGTGAAACCCAGGTCCGTGAGGATTCTGATCGACAGGATTTCCATGTGCCTGGATATCACACCCTTTCCACTTTTTATTTCCCACAGAGGTTTTGTCGTATATGAACGTAACGATATATGTGACGGCGCATAAAAAAAGGGACCTAAGGGTAAAAAAAAATAATTTTCACTTTTTTTTTGATGTAGAAAACATCTGAGTGTTTCCTCCCAGAGATATGCGCGTTTTATGAAAGTAATGGTACACCAAAGATACACTTATTTAAATCCTTTAAATGGCTCTCCTGAACAAAACTGGGTTTTACCCTTAGGTGCCTTTCTATTTTGCGCGTCACATATAGTGTTTCAGAGCCAGCAACAGTTGTGCTCACAAGAGCCACAATTTAACAGAACGGTCGATCATTTGTTAGAAGAGTAAATGATAGTTCTAGGTTCATCCCAACTCTTGTTAAAAACGACCAGACATTTATTGACCCGGTTGATAGAGCTATTAAATTTGCTAAAAGGCTTGCAGGAAGTTATTCCTTGCCTAAAAGTAATCAACGACTCAACGTGGATACAAATTTCTAGACGATTCCCCAAAAAGGGTGAAGCTGTGGATATCTTCAAGGCCTTTGATAGAGTCTGGCACGGTGCACTCTCATCGCTTTTGGTGTCGGTAATACTTTTGCTCTATAAATTTTGAGCTTTCATAGAGTTGTAATGAATGGATTCGCATCTAGCGAACATAAGTTAACCGTGGGTGTACCGCAGGATTCTTTCCATTATCCCTCTGTCCCTGTGTTCTTCTGATATCTGTCGACTTATTTCTGATGTGAGGATGTTCGGCAGAGATAAGCGTCTTTCTAGGAATTGTGTGCCCAAAGCCACTGTCATTTTTAAGACCTTGAGCACAACATTGTCGCTTGTAGTATGGCGACATATCTATTTTATAAAAATATAAAATCATTTACAAAAGAAAAACTCGTTACGAATTTCCTCTTCACAACAGACGCCAGAGGATATGATTTAATTCGCCAGACGCCAACGAAAGAATTGGAGTTCCGGATCTAAAGCAACTGCTCTATTACGAACAAAAACTCCTTGCTGACTAGGGTTCTAATGGTTTCGAAATCAATTGGACATCACATCCTCAAAGGAAACAGGTTGAAATTATGTGTGCCTACTCAACCTATTTTCCAAATGAGTTCCTTTTGCTGTTCATAAATCAATTTCAGTCCCCTAAAATGACTACTTAGCAAATAACGCTGACTTCGATTGTTTTTTTTTCTTAGTTTTGTTTTTATGATTCTCTGGATGGTGGTTCGTGTTGCGGCACGTAAGGCGGACAATAAAAGCAGGGGTAAAAACAAATCCCAACTACACTAAATTTAGCTCCTATGAAATCCCTTCAGTTGAAAATGGCTACAAAGCTTAAGCATCCATAAAACGCTCACACACTAAAAAAGGCGTTTTATTACAAAGTGTTCACACACATCTACACTTTTGTGCTTGTGTTGGTGTACACGGATGCAGTTGCTGCTGTAGACTCCCGTGTCATGAATGCCATCGCACACGGGGGAAAATAACCAAGGGGCACTGGTTGCATTGGAAACTTGTTAAGGGAGAGAGAAAACCGTAGAGGGAGGGGAAGATTTCATTTTCTTCGAATGCCGTGGAAAAGTAAACGCCAGAAAAGAGTTTTGAGCAAATATTGGAAATCTGATAAACACACAGAAAATCGAAAAACGCACCGAATGAAAAGTTTAAAAGCAATATTAACCTGTCACGCACATACACACGCACGCACATGTCGGTTCTCCCTAATACACACAGGCTCTTATATATCAATAGCAACTCTTACGCGAGCTTTATCGACAGGCGTATGCTGTTGAAAGGGAAAATATTAGAGGGGAAAGCATAGTAAACAAGTAATGTACCCTACATCGTGGTAATACCACCTTGACAACAACAATCTCGGTGACCTTTTGCAACCACACATTCCAATTCTTCTCCGCGAGTTTGTAATAAATAAGAACCCCTTGCCGTAGAAGAGATTTCGCATTTTCGTGGCATTCATAGTGTTTTTTAAAAAAAAAGAGACTGGTTGTAATTATTCTATTGGAATTATTATAAAAGGGTTTTGTCCTTTTAAATGTATACCCAGATTAAAGTGATATTTTACCAATGGCTAGGTGAAGTGTCTCGGGGCTTTTGACTGAAATATGATCAACATGGGTCTCAAGGTAGAAGAGTTGTGAGAGCACAAACCCATCCAAAAAGGCTTCCCGAAAAAATTTAAGTTTTATGTGGGTGGGCAAATTAAAGTTATTGGCTCCATTAACGGATAGAGCGGAGTATATTCACTTTGACATTCCACTTGCCCCAACTCCAAACACTGGTCGGAACCCCATAAAGTACATAGTAGGGACATAAATACTGTTACAACATTGAACACACCCATTTCAATAGTAGAACTAAACATACCCCGTTAATGTCATATGGGTTTTGAGAGCTAACCTCAATAGCGCTAGTCTGTAACGGGATTTTAAAATTGTTTCAACTTTCATCATGGAGTGGTCAGATAATGAGAACCGTATCGCTGTAATAGCGCTTTTCAAGTGTGAAATGAAAGAAAGCGATATTTTCCGCTCGGGCCACTAGGGATTAGGCGCATGTTCGTCTACCGATACATAAAACTTTTTGAGGAGACTAGAGATGTAAAATACCGCCACCGGTCGGGCCGCCCACGCTCTGTTCGAACACCGCATGTCATCAAAGCCGTTAAATCAAGAATTCACAGAAATCCACTCCGAAAACAGAAAATCATGGCCCGTGAGATGAATATCACGCAAAAGTCCACGAGTCGAATCATTAAAAAAGACTTGGGACTTAAGGGCTTTCAACCGAAGTAACGGACATTTATTGACTGCAGCTTTAAAAAAAAATAGGATTGAAAAATGAAAACGTCTTTTGGTGAAGCACGCTGATAACTTGCAAAGCACAATTTTGTTCACTAATGAAAAAATTTTTACCGTTCAGAAAAAATGTAACAAGCAAAATGATAGAGTGTATGCGCGGTCATCTAAGGAAGCATCTGAACTGATCCCAAGGGTGGAGGAGGGTCATCACCCAGCTTCAGTCATGGTTTGGTGGGGTGTCTCTTACAATGGGGTCACTACCTGCATTTCTGCGAACAAGGAGTCAAAACATCGGCCAAAGTTTACCAAGAAACCGTTTTGGAAGCTGTTGTGAAGCCTTTTAACAATTCCCTGTTCTAAAACCAGCCATGGACTTTCCAGCTGGATTCTGCTCCGGCCCATAAGGCTAAACGTCCCAGGCCTGGCTTCGAAACAATTTGCCAGCGTTCATTTCCTCTGAAGAATGGCCCTCAGGCAGTCCAGATTTAAACCCATTGGATTACAAATTGTGGACGGTTCTAGAGGACAAGATTTGTCACAAGAGATACCCCAACAATGGATCTCTTAAGACTACTTTGGTTCGAGCCGTGGCCAATTTTCCAATGGACGTTGTTCATGCAGCTATTGACGATTGGCCTGTGCGACTTAAGGCGTGTGTAAAGGCAAAAGGCGGGAATTTCGAATAAGTAGATTCTTTTTGGATACAGTATACATCAATAAATATATTAAAAAATATTTGGTCCAAAAGCATTCAGTACTTTTTATTTTACAGCATAAAACGTGTGTAACAGTATTTATGTCCCTACTAAGTATACATCTGAATCGTAGTAAAATTCTAAGATGATCTAGCCAGGTCCGTCTGTCTGTAGAAAGCAAACTCCAGGTCGAACTGTTGATGAGCTATGAGGCTGAAATTTTGCAGAAATATGTGTTTCTGTATTGAAAATGGGCCAGATTCGGTCAAGAGGTAAACATTTTTTCCACACATGGACTGAAGAAACCTCTGGCAAAATCAATAACCCTTAACTTAAAAAGACAATTTGGGATATGGCGATGATAGTAATGTGGGGGGTGCCACTTTCCTCAAGGTAAACAAAATTTAAGGCCAAACTAATGGACGGAGCGTTCTTAAATTTTAAGAGAATGTAATCAATGACTTCTAAATTTTTAAAGACTATGTTTTGATTAAATTCGGCAAAGGGGCGTGGCATCGCACACATAACCCTGAACTTGAAAAGTCAAATTCTAATGAACTAGTCGAGATATGATGATGATACATATTTAGAACAATTGAATATGGCATGGTTCGAAACACATGCTGGAAAAACCCACAGTAATGTACCGATCGTTATAAAATTTAACAGAATGAAATCTATGATAGCATATTATTATGGACTATTTTGTGATAGTCAAAACGACGTGGTCGAGCCCAAAAAACACTACACTTTCAAAGGGTATATATCGTGAACTCAGTGACCCGTAATCGATGATGGAGGGCATATAAGCTTCGGCCCTGTCAAACACAATTTGTTTACGTTGTACTGAAGTGTCTTCGACCCGAAATGTAGGACGACAACAATGCTGAAAGAGCTCAAAGTGTACCATCTCAGACTGCGGAATCTTTTAAATGTCGCCAACTTTGCATATATATATACCGTCCTATATTCAAAAGGTTTCCGCGCAACGAACCCTAAACTTTCAAAGGCTCGATATCGTGAACTTATACCGATATGACGATAGGATAGCTGTTGTTATGTCCCCTTGAATAAATTTTCATATTAACACGTACTTCAAGATGGAGCGTATATAAGCTTCGGCCCGGTTAAAATCAATTTGTCCACGCCTAGTAAAGTTTCTTCGACCTAAAAAGGACATCAATACTTTAAGGGCTCAAATCGTAACTTCTCCTATTCCCGAAGCTTTTAAAGCTTCAACGTTGTATATACTGCCCGATGTTTTCCTGTGGAACAGGGTATTGTCTATACGTTTAATGGCAAATGTTTATAAAAACTCAAAATCACGAGCTCTTTCGATTTACCTATGTCTATGCGTCCGTGCATCCGCTGTACATCTAAAGCTTGTAATCAAACTACTGTTCTCAATGTCGGCCGACTTTATTTATCTTAATGATCCTAATCAAAGGCGAATTAAAACAATCGGTCCAAATTTGGATAGAGCTCCAACACATATGTTAAACTGATATTTTGTCGTTAAGGTCAAGTACGACATCCAATCTTGATGAAATCTGATACAGTTCTTGTGGTTCTAGTTAATCGAATTAAAATAAGTCATATCGATCAACGTTTTCATATATCTCCTGTACGAATGGTCCGACCAACTTAAGATACAACTGAATTTCGGACTCAATAAAAGACTTTAAGAGCGGGAGGAAAATTTTTCGTTGGAGCTTTATGAAAACATAAGGAATATGGTCCAATTCTACCAGGAATAGTTGCAGCCCACACTCAACTATGGTTCATTTCATCTAGATCAATTTCAATGTTTTCAGTATAGCGGAAAGGTCATTTTAATGGGCACTGTATCAAAAGATGAACCTATATCAAAGATGGAGCTTTGGTAAGAATGGTTTTAAGTCACTCGTAGCACACTATCAAGTCGGAAGGGACCTTTGTATGGGGCTTTATAAAAACAATAACAATATAATATGGCAAGCATCAATAAGATATTGCATGTTCATTTGGCCGTGAAAAAATGTGTTCTCCTTGGATGCCATATAATTTGACAAATGCTCAAAAAAGGCTCATTTGGATTGGTGCAAAGAGATGTTGAAAAAGTATAACTGCGGTAGTGTATAACATTGTCACTGGTGACGAATCATGGATCTATGCAGATGAACCCGAACAAAACAGCAATCGAACGTATATGTCTTCAAGACGAGCCAAATCAAACAAAAGTTGTTAGTTGAAGAAGTACATCGAAGCAAATGATTGCGTTTTTTTCGGTATAACCGTCCATGTTGCCACAGTGCCTTTAGTGGAACGTAGGACGGTCAACTCTGAGTGGTAATCAACCATCTGTTTGCCAACAGTGTTCGAAGAAATGAGGAAACGTTATAAGAGAAGACGGATCATTTTGCATCACGATATGCGAGCTCTCACACATCAGCTAAAACGATGAGCTATTTTACCACTCAAGATGTCCAATTCACGGGCCCACCACCGTACAGCCCTGATTTGGCACCCAATGACTTCTTCTTATTCCTAGCTTCAAGAAAAAAAATGCGCGGTCAACGCTGTTGAAGCGTTCACAAATCATGTTTTGGAGGTGTCTTAATCGGAGTGGAAAAAGTGTTTTGGAAATTGGTTTGGGCGCAAGCAAAAGTGTATTGATCTTAAAGGAGAATATTTTGAAAAACAATAAAACCATTTCCAATGATAAATTTTTTGTGCTTTTATTGCCGGCCCCGAAATATAAATAGCAACCCTCGTATAATATCATAAGGGTTGATCACAACACTTTGGTTAATTAGAGTATGAGTGAATATAATATGCCACTTCTAGAGTTGATATATGTAATATGGGCCGATATGGTCACATTAACTTACATGAGTCCCCAGCAACCCATTAAGGAACAGGGGAAAGCTTCCCCGAAATCAATAAGCTGAACAGGATATTATTTCGTAAATTCAGAGATTATTTCGCATTGTATAGAGATTTTACATGGCTTAAAGATGAATCTCTTATTCGTAAAGTCGCAGACATTTACGAAGTTAAAACCCAGTTTTTTTTACTGATCCAGTAGTACCAGAGCTAATTATTTGTCGCATGGAGCGTAGCAATCAAAATTTGAGCACAATTGAATATAATTTGTGACTTTTAGAGCGACAGGGCCCCAAAAAGGCAGCGACCTTTGAATGGGTGTTATTCAAAGCCCAATACTGTCTAATTTTAATAAAGTAAGATATTGGTTGCTCGGAAAGCTATCGATACATTGCAGAATTCTTTATAAAAGATTTTCGTCGGCCGCGGTATTTAGGGTGTCTGACTATCACACAAGATGCACAGGTTCAAATCCGGATATGAACATCTAATATTTTTCAGGCATATATTTTCCACCTTTTAAGTCTAAAAGGCTTTAAGAGAGAGAGAGAGAGGGAGAGAGAGAGAATAATCTCTTAGCCACACATAGAGAACAGATTCGTTGTCACAGCCGACTTGCATGCACTTCGAATATTCCATCAATACAACCAAATGTTATTCGGTGCTCTGTAACATTCAGTAAATGTAACTTACTTGTCGGTAGAAAATACGATGTATCCGAACCTCCAGAGAAGAAATTTTGAATCTAAAAGTCAACATGCCGCACTTGTTTAAAGAATAACTTTAAATTTTCAGTTATTGGCTTTACTAAAAATTGCTTTTCTTATATACGAGTACTTGAAGTACTCTAAAACATAGGGAGGGTCATGTCGAGCAAAAAGAGAAAAAGATGATGGAAGATTTTTACTGCATAAATTATACTTAACGATTTGCTCAAAGCGTTAATAATAGAATTACTTTTGCTTTTGGTTATGACGAAAATTTAGATATCATAACTAACATTCGGTTACAACAACAAAATGTTGGACAAAACTAGTGGTTGCTACAACCACCGGTGGTGGCAGCTAAATACATTTAATGCGTTACGCTAATATGACAGATCACCTTGATGTGTCTACACAATACAATATGATGATCCGATTTATCATCTTGCGGTATGTCGAACCAATAATAACAATTTGGTGATAGCAACCGAAATTTTTTTCAACAGAATTTTAGTAATGCCATCCGATTTCCGAACCAATAATAACAATTTGGTGATAGCAACCGAGATTTTTGTCAACGAAATTTTAGTAATGCCGACCGATTTCCGAATATTTTTTTTGTGCAGGTAAAACCTAATCTTAAGTACATTAGCAATTCGGAGCCGGTGATGATTAAAGACTTCTAGATGTTACAAACAATATTAGAGTTAACTTGTACCTTAAACGGATGTAGGGTAAAGACACCCAGCTATCTACACTTGCATTCACATATACCAAACGAAATCCGTGTACATATGACGCACCACATCCACAACTGAACATACACCCGAAGAACATAAATTTTCTTCATTGGACTTTTGTTTCTCGCAAGTACTTCTTCGGTGCGAACAGCAGCTGCTCCTATGGTTGCTGCCTTCTATTCTTCTTCTTCAACATCGTCATCTTCTACGTGTCTTTAACCCTCTCTGGGGCCGATTCTGAAATAATAAAAACAACTCCCCTCGGAAAAATACTCAAAACAACAACTATTCGACACAGAAATGTCTGACGTGTGTTTGGTTTAAAAAAGCGAGAGTGCGGGCGGGCGGACGGGCTGTTTAAGGGGAACTGTACAAGAAAACAAAATAAAAGAAAAAGAAGAAGAAGCGGAGAAATAGTACATTTTGTTTACGTGTGATTATGACCGCAATAAAATTAATTTTCAATCTTCTCCACCCACCACCACCACTCAATCCCCCCCCCCACACCAACATCAACAACTGGTGCACCAAACATTTGTGGTTTCTTATGTTTTGGCCCTCTCCTCCCCACCTCCCACCCACAACCGTCCTCGCCGGGCACTAGGACACACATTTCATGAATACCACAATCGGCGAGAAGAAGAAAGGCGATTTTCTTGTTAGTCATCACCAGCATCGAATCATTGCGTCGTTGTCAAGCTTTCATTCGGCAATATTTTGAAGACAGCCAAGAAATTATGATGACGGCTGAGAATGATCATATGGCGCTCTACATAATTTTCGAAAATATTTTCAAATCGGCCTACTCGTACAACCTGAGGTGGACAGAATAGCCAGCAACAACAAAACTTGTGTTGTATTTTAAGATTCCATGATGAATACAATAGCATGGCCTCTGTCAATTCCGGCGCAGGCGAGGTTATTTATTGCCGATCATTGAAAGATTTGAAATGGGATTAGGTGACAAGATTACAACTGCCGGTGGCAAACATATGACATTTGACTACTAGTCGGGATTACCAGCATCAGATAACAGAGTAAACCCGATGTAGACCAACGGCCCGGAACAACGAAGAGCTATTGTTTTACTACACGTGGTAGGTGCAAACGAGTTTGTGACGACGAAACGTATAAAAATAAGATGGAAAACGTCTACAATTAGTTCCACAATTACGAGTAAACCAATTGCTGTACGAGTATTAGGTGCTTTGTAAAAAATTGCAAAAGGACAGGAATAAGAATCTATTGCGACAAAAAATCAATCAATAAGATAATAAAGTCCAAAAGCCGGCCGAATGCTCCACAAGAAGACAACAGCAATACAATAGCATTCAATGACAAGACACGGGTAAAATACATGCAGTGAACAGATTTGTTGCCACAGCCAAATTTGTAGCCAACCGATCCATGTATTCCATCGCTAAAACCGAATGTTGATTGGGTACATGGCAATGTTTAGTAGTGGGAACTGCCATTATCGGCTGAAGAGACAAAGTGTCGGTAACCCTAACACATGTTTGGCTGTTGTTATAGAATATTGGCTTTCTGAATTCGGTTGTCACTACCACGAGCATTTGTTAGCTGGACCAACTGATGGTTCGATTTTATATATTCGGTTACCCGACCGAAATAATAAAGTTGTTTATTAATTTTTTATGTTTAGTGATTTTAAACTATATGTGACAGCGCATGGAGAAAGAGACCTAAGGGTAAAAAATCAATTTTCATTTTTTTCATTTTTTGATGTGGACAACATCTGAGCATCGAATGAGACCGATCCCATGCCCCAAAAGTGTTCCCTAAGCTATCTAATGTCGAATTTCAGAGTTCTAATTCCTGGAGCTCTCAGACTAATCCTAGCGGCCAATTATAGTATCCAGGGTACCGTTCCGTTCAAAAAGTAGCACAGGCATTTCTCAAAGAAAAAGTCGCAAACTTTTAGAAAGTTTTTTTATTCTAGTGCCGGAAATATTCTATTAGATTAATGACACTAAATGAGGGGCAATGGGTAGCGGTTGCCACATACAACGGATACATCCAGAGATCAAAAAAAAACAATCTAGATGTAGCAGAATCGATAAATACTCGCACATGGATTTGTGCCTAGACGCAAGAAAATAAACAACGACGGCACTTAAAGTCATATGGGGAACTACCTCTAATGCGCAAGTGGTTCCGCAGAAGAGGTTGGTATACCATATCAGAAATCAACCTCCATTCCCGCAAACAAAATTAATAATCAAATATTTACATGATCGAAAAAAATAAACAATGAAACAGTAATATAATGTGTGAACGATCTAGAGGTATTTTTTTCGATAGGGTGTCTTTCACAGATTACGCTAAAGTTGTGTTAGACTTTATTTAGTTTTCTTTTCCGTATTGTATGCCATTTCATCATGGAAAGACTTACACCGAGAAAACCACGGTTTGGTGCGGTTTATGGGCTTGTGTAATCAACGGTCCTTTTTTCAGTAATTATGATGGCCGGAACGTAACGGTGGATGGTGCTCGCTATCGCGCCATGATATCGGAATTTTTTCTACCTGAAATTGAAGACCATAAACTTTGCGACATTGGCTTTAACAGGGCGGTGCCACATGTCATACAGCTGATCAAACAATTGAGCTATTGAGAGGTCATTTGGAATACCAGCTAATTTCACATTTTGGACCGGTGAATTGGTGTGATATCACACATTTAGACGTTTTTCTTTGGATCGGACGTAAGTCCAAATCTATGCTGACAAACCAGCTACGACTTAGGCTTGGAAGTCAATATTAAGTCATACCGGTCGAAGTGCTCGATTGAGTCATCCTAATTTGGACCCTTAGAATGGACAATGTTGCGGCCAACATTTGAGGGAAATTATATTCAAAAAAATAAGTAAATGTCATAAAATTTCCCTTCGAATGAACAATAAAGATTCCACAGTTGATTTGAGTTTTTATATTTTTTTTAAATTTAAAATCGAAAGAATTTCGAAATAGTATTTTAACAGTTAAATAGCATCTGTCCACGCGTCCTTTATATCCTTTGGTCTTTAATATTTTTTCCTGCAAAAGATTAAATGTAAGATTGTGTTTTATTATTGCTGTTGTTGTTTGCCTCCCTTTCGTCGTCAATTATTCAATGCGAGTATTTGTTTAGAAATTAATTGATTTAATTTTCTTTTATTATGCTTTCAGTTGTTTAATTTTCTCTGTCTCCGGTTCTCTGTCCCCTCTGTGCTCATTCGTTTCATTATTAATATACAATAATTGGATTAATAAAGATTTGCTATCCTACCTACGCTGTTGCCGCTGGAACATCCTTTAACAGCAGATGTTATTAAATAACCATTATCGACGTCATCAGAGCCTTAACATCCATCCACGCCGTAGTTGCCTCCTCTGCAGGACATCAAAGGAGCACACGTCGGCCAGTAGAAAGGCGAATCAAAACAATCCACTCAATTATTTATTGTTTATTCTTTTTATTTTCTTTCTTACTTTACGAATAATGATATCAAGTCATAGAGAAGAGAAAGACAACAACAATAACAATAAGTGGAATGCGAACAAAAAGGGACATGCGGCTACATACACACCTTCATGTTGCTTCTAATTGATGTCTTTAGCTTGTACTCGCTAGATTCTCTATGGCAACCTGTACTCGCAAAGTGGCAATCTCGCAATGTAGCGTCGCGCAATGGTATCGAGAGGGTTGACGCTAACCTTTGTTTTTTTGGTTTTGTGAGGTCATAAAAACTCCATTATGATCTTGACCCTGGGATGGAAAGGAAAACTGGAGCTGTCCAAAGATAGGGGAGTTCCGAAGGTTTTCTGTTAATGGACCTTATGAAAATCCTCTTGGAGGATTCAATCATATCCTAAAGGCAAACTTTCACGTAAATCTACTCGTATTCAGAACTTTAATGGATATTTATTAAAGGCAAATCCAGAATTCACTGGTCAGTTCAACATCTGAAAGTAGACCAAACTCGCTCATGAAGTTTGTTTGGAACTTATCAAACAAATGAGAACTACTGTTGTCCCACACACCTATCGAGTTTAATTCAAATAATTACTTACTTAATTCCCACAACATCCCATTAGAAATCTAGAGGAAACTTCTCCTAAAAGTGCACGATATAATTATTACACTCACTGACCGGGAATTGCTGATTAACGACAGTTCCGAACAGCTAATGTATTTTATAGAGGAGTTTTTAAATGACTTAGAGATTAATATTTTACTCGTAAAGTCACCTGCATTTATAAGATGGAAACCTGCCGCCGAAAAATTGTTGATGTTCTTACCCAGAGTTGAACCTGGATTTACTGGCATGAATAATTACACACGAAAATACAATACAATTTTGCCACCTCTACCGAAGCCACACATTGGGAGCCATCTAGAGATATTCCCAGATAACTCCAAATGTGCCAGAGAAAGATATACTATTGCGCCATCTGTTGAACAACATTTAAGTAGGTAGCAATTTTACGAATAAGCTATGCATAAAGCTCGCTTTATGCTTAGCTTTGGATTTAACAAATTAAACAAAGATTTCTAACCTTGCTAATGGTAGCATTTCTTTTGTTAGTTAGTTGTGCGAAAAAACTAAAAAAAAGTTAAAATAACAAATGTAGTTCTCATTCGTGTAGTGAGAACCTTGATTTAAATTTTCCTTTTAACAATTTTAAACAAGTAGGTTTCTGATGAAGTACGTCTCGGATTCGAAATCAGGATAAAAGATAACTTTTTAATTTAAAAACTTTTTAATTTAAAAAACCTTTCTCTAATAAAATATAAATTTAAGAGGTCTTAGTTCCCAGTTCAACTGCTTCAATTTAACAATTAATTTACTGCAATAAATATTCTGTACCATCAAAACATTCACAGTGAATAGAAAATATATGATTTGAAAGTCGAAAAGCCAATTTTGCGATAGGCTATTCTTGCTTTAAACGATACATCGACAGTTGTTGCATTAAAACGCATAAATATCGGCATAGGAGTGTCACGGAATACTGCACTTGCATACGAGTACATGTTTCACATTCGCATACAGGCTGAGTAAAACATGTGTACAAATATACACTCATGGACAAAAAAAAATATGAACATCGCCCAGTGATGCTACAAATGTTTTAAGAAAAAAATAAAACTATAGCTTGAAACCACCTACAAACACCTCCACTTTTCACAGATAGTGTAGATATTTGTAACACCCACAAGAAAGTTAGACCCATTAACAATTATGATGCATTTTTTTCTGTCCGTTCTTGTAATCAATAATTTTTGTCGGCTCATAACGGCCAGTATTGAAATTTGGGAGAAATCGGTTCAAACTTTGATAGAGATCTACGAAAAATTAAATCTCTATCAAAGCTTGAACCGATTTTTCCCAAATTTCAATACTGGCCGTTATGAGCCGACAAAAATGATACCCTGGGCCACCTTATGAACGTACTCGTATTTACCTGTCAATAGTGTCTTTCCTTAAAAAAAGCTACTAAGTACACGAAGAAGAAAAATATGGTTGAGGTGACAATATTTAAAGAGCATCATACTATTGTTGGGTATATGGTTGTGACACAACAATGTTATGATCCTCACAACAATGGTATGATTCACCCAACCATTCTATGATCCCTACAACCAAAGTCTGATCGCCGGAACCATATACTGATCCTTACAATAATAGTATATTTCACATTAAACCATGGTATGATTCCTACAACAAAGCATGATTCCCACGCAACCACTTTATGATCCTCACAATAATAGTATGATCCCTCTCAACCATACTATGATCCCCAAAATTATTTATTAGGATTAATTATGTTGTTATTCAACAAAAGAGATAATTATCGAAAACTACATTCCCTTACCGATCAAACGAATCCACCAAGGATGCTTTAATTTTGCATGACAATGACTTTTGGTCATAATCTATTTGGGATTGTTAATGAAAGAAATCGGCCCAGTAATGAAAGTATTTTTTTAGGGGACCAAAGGTACCTCGGACAAAAGTAAACATTTGGAGTATTTGCTTAACACAAATCATAAATTTTGAGGGCGGACAATGGTTTAAATTGGTTCTGTTAGTTTGGGACACTAAATACCTCAAAAAAGGCCAGACTTGCTGGGCGTTTTGGAGAATGTAACCCAAAACCCGCCCAGCATCCTCAAAATAGACGAGTAATAGTCAATATGGACATATGGGTATTCAAATTAAAGCAAACTTTGCTACCAATAGAAAAATTAAGTAATTTTAAAGTTTTGGCTGAGATATGAGAAGGACTCATGGACCGAAAGGGTCCCAAAAACTGACCACTTTTTTTTAGTAGCGTAGGATCGTTGGAGGAATTACTTGCCGACGTGTTTTTGTTGTTGTCTTTTTATTCTCTCAATGATAGATTTTCTCGACATGAATATGATGTGCGAAGCCTGCTGGAACAAACGCGTTATTAAAGTACGAGTATCAAAAAAAAACCAAACATCTCTGTACTATTCTGGAAGTACAGAGAAGCCATTTAAAAAAAGATATTTAGACCTCTTTGACGGGTTCTAAATTTATCAAGGTTTACAAAATAATGTCAAATTCGAATTTGTAAGAAAATATCGGATTTTCAGCCATTGGTTTTGTCACCCAAATTTAGCCAAATTACCAAAACAATTTTGGCTAATTGGCGTGAAAGATTTTTTAAGTTATAGTTATATTATATATAGAGACCAATTTGTCCAAATAAACTGGAAAATGTTTTTTTTGCCCCACATATTATTTGTATGGGGACTTCTTTAAAAATTGGGTGTTTATTGTTCAAATTTCAAGGTTGGTTGTTTGTCCATCGCTATACACTACAAAATATTTGATTGAAATCAGAATTTAAATGGGTGTCCTAGATCTATTGTATGTTAAATCGGAAGGGGCTTCAATAATGGGCCTTCATCAAAACGTGGACTGTTATAACTCATTTTTATCTGATTTGGTAACTGATCGAACGTAAATATCATCAAGATTGGATGTTATATGTTGATTTTAATGCTAAAAAGACATAAAAATCGGATGCACATATGAGGGCATATCAATAATTCCGTGGCTTTTTGAATAAATTTAAATAAAATAACAGTTTTTTTTTGCAAAAAAACATATATTTTTTCTACATAATCTCCTTTTAGCTCAATACACTTTGTCCAACGTTTCTCCAATTTTTGTATCCCTTCCAAAAAATAGGATTTTTCGAGGTCCATAAAATAAGCAATTGTTTTTTGTTTTTGGGGCAAAGATGAACCCTCATGAAATTGCTGCACTTCGGACCATATTTCAATACGATAGAATTTCAGAACCTATAGCTCTAAAGGCCACACATCAGCGATCTACATCCATCTCTAGTGAAATTTAGCCACGTCGGCCCGTGCTTTGGAATAGTCCCCAAACGAATAACTTTTACTTTATTTACTTGTCTTTTAACAAATAAATCTGGCAACGTTATTATCAATTGTGTTCATTGGGTTTGCCAATTTATCATAAATACTTAACCAAGCTTTAACTTAATATCTTTTTGCACTTATTAGTTAAACTAAATTTTCAAAATCACAGATCTTAGTTGATAACTCTAATAAATTAATATTCACGGAAATCGACCTCGAAGTCACAAGAGTGACGGCGAACACATGCTCACCTGTTGTCCAAGGTCTGCCTTTAGATTCGTTGCCTTGTCTCACCCTTTTTCAAAACATCCAAAATACAGCCAAAGGCCGCATACTTTTGTCCACCACTGTACACATACACACATCTCGGGGCCATTATTATGGTTGTTTTTCGTTTAATTGTAACATAGTTTGGCGGCACCTGTCATTCGGGTGTCGCCATGCGCCATTTTTCCTTTTCCAATTTTTTTGTTGTTATGGTTTGCGTTTGCTTATTTAACGTTTTGCTTCAATATATTTATGTTTAATTGCGAAAAAAAAAACAACGGCACTGATTCGCCTCAAGGGGCATTGAAGAAGATATACAAGTTTTAGTTATGGCCATACCGACGTCTAAATGTTCTACACTAAAATGCTTGAAAAGTAGCTCCTCTTTTCTTTCTTTATATGAATGAATATACTTATAAGTCGGAAGATGGGAAAAGTTTTCATTTTAAGTGACTTAAGGTTCTATGGAAAAAACACCTTTTGAGTAATTGCTCAACTTACACACAGAGAAATAGTCGGTTGGCAATCGGTTTTTTCTGTTGGCTAGCAAAACTTTCTGTTGCAATCCCGAACAGTTACTAATCTTAATTGAAAATCCGTTCGAAGTACCATAAGGGAAAAGCTGTTATAATATTATGGTAACTACTTGGTTGTTCTAATAGAATAAAGTGCAAATAATTGGTTATCAGAACAGACTGATGTGGCAACTAATAGTTTTGCTTGGATTTGTCGCTAGTAACATGATTTGTAAGTAAATCTTACCTTAACATAGAACACAAAAGCATTTAAACAGTTAAAACATATTTAATTGAACGAAACTTTAAAGTTTTCTTTTCTAAATTTGGACAGAATAAAAAATAGGACCCGAAAAAGCAGGTGAAATGCTAAAATTTCACAAATTAATTTTTATCTTGATCTGGAAACAAAATTATTTGACTAAGGTAGCCACATAGTTAAAGAGAATTTAGTTTTTGTCTACGTATACTGAAATCAAGCGCCCAAACTTACTTTCGGTGGCGATGATAAATGCTTGGATTAGGCGCAACCTGAACCATTCGGTTCGCAGAAATATTCGGCTGTGTCAACGAAACTGTTACGAGTGTACGTCGGCCTAATATTTATTTGTGAACGAAATATGGCACAAATTAGGACCGTTTATTAAGAAGCACTTAATTCCTTAAAAACGACCCTTATAGATCTTAGAAATGTTTACCAATCAACATGGATAAAATGTGATTCGACGTTAATCGTATGTGGTTATAATTCGATATATGAGTCATTCCATGCCAAACGGTACGATTTTGGGCAAAAATTTAACGCAATGATTCCGATTTTTATGAAAATTTGCAGATTTGGTCCTCTAGCAATTCTATTTAATCCGCGATTAGAAAAAAAAATATAATTTTTTTTTTCAAAAGTTATGACCAATTGAACTTTGGTAAAATGGAGATTTTATCAAGGAGGTGTGTTCATTCAGTCGCATGTAACTCCGGAAATACTTGACCGATTTTACTCTGCTATACCTTATTTTGAAGGTAATTTTAAGCACTTCTAAAATAACGAAACGGTATGGCATAACGCCATAGAATTTTTTAAGTTTGTATCATTTTAATCCTTTTATTTCGATTTTGAAAATGATTACATCTTTTTTTATTTTTGAAATTTTGCAGGCGTATTCTTACAGGTCTGTTTTACCGACTGTGTAAGTTTTAAAGTGGTGAAATAATGCGTTCTATTTTTAAAAATTTTTTTTTACCTTATACCTTTTTCACTTCCATGAATATAGAAAATATAATATAGAAAAAAAAATACTTTTTAATAGTTTATTGACACAAGATATAACAACAACAAAAAAACAAAGAAAAAAAGAAATAAAAAAATGAGTAATGAAATAAATGTTATGCCTTGTATACCATCTTCATACAGTACTGCTCAGAAGATGATGTTGTCTGGACTTTCATTATTTTATCGGGTTGTGGAATGAATGCATGGTAGCCAAGAGTTCCAGAAATTGTTTTCGCTTTTTCAAAACGCTCCTTCAGGTGTTTCGCCCTATCTTGATATTGATAGTTATTGAAGAATTCTGTATGAATATTCTTCACGTTTTTATTCACCCAATCATAAAATTTGACGGCACTATTAATGGGATTTATGAGGCTGGACAAGCTTGCACGTGCTGCTAGTCTTTTGACTGTTCCTCCCAGACCATCGCAGGGCCATTTGCCATGAGACGTTGCAAAAAAATGCCATTCCGCTGGTATTCCAAAATCTTCTACGTGGAACGTCAGATTTAAAAAGTTTTTCTTGTTTTTGTATTGTGCGCTTGCGCCATCAGAAAAGTAAAATATTTTACTTACAGGTCCTAAGGTTTTCTTTAAAAAATTTACAAGCCCCTCCTGGAATACGTGCACGGCTATTGTATCATGTTTTTATTTCTTTTTTTCTTTGTTTTTTTGTTGTTGTTATATCTTGTGTCAATAAACTATTAAAAAATATTTTTTTTCTATATTATATTTTCTATATTCATGGAAGTGAAAAAGGTATAAGGTAAAAATTTTTTTTTAAAAATAGAACGCATTATTTCACCACTTTAAAACTTACACAGTCGGTAAAACAGACCTGTAAGAATACGCCTGCAAAATTTCAAAAATAAAAAAAGATGTAATCATTTTCAAAATCGAAATAAAAGGATTAAAATGATACAAACTTAAAAAATTCTATGGCGTTATGCCATACCGTTTCGTTATTTTAGAAGTGCTTAAAATTACCTTCAAAACAAGGTATAACAGAGTAAAATCGGTCAAGTATTTCCGGAGTTACATGCGACTGAATGAACACACCTCTTTGATAAAATCTTCATTTCACCAAAGTTCAATTGGTCATAACATTTAAAAAAAAATTTTAAATTTTTTTTCTTGAAACACGTATATAATATTTTTAAGAGAAGAATGCATACACAAACTAGTTAAGCAATCCAAGCTTGTGATGTAAAAAATGCGTACCGTTTGGCATGGAATGACTCATATGTATTTATGTTGTAAATCTGAATGGACGACCGCTGGAAAATATGGAGTTATAAGTACTCAAATAAGAACATTTTACTAAAAATCTATATAGGGTGGCCCATTTTAAATTTTAAATTTGAATCGGCTGTAAAAAAGTTACTGATAATTTTTTCAAGTCAACTGCGCCATGCTTTACGACTTTTTGTCTCCCAAAATTCAAGAGAACAACATGGACGACTTTTGGTTTCAACAAGACGTGGCCACATGTCACACAGCCATTGCAACTATCGATATTTTACGCACTGTTTTTGAAAAAACGAATAATCAGCTGAAATTGTGATGTGAATTGGCCGCCTCAGAGCTTTGGTTGAGAAAACGACCAATATGGTCAAAACGAACGATTTATTGTGAATATAGGAATTTGGGTACTCAAATAAGGGCGAATTTCATTATGCACGGAAATATCGATTTGTTTTAAGGATTTAGTAGAGATCAAGAGATCGACTAGTAGATCCAAGTGCCAAAAAATACAGCTCACAAAAAGTGACCACCAGTAAATACGGAGATGGGGATTCTTAAATGAAAGAAAACTTCGTTAAGAATCCAAATATGGAATTATTTTTAAGATGTGCCAGCTAGTGTGTTTCGTAAGCAAGGACCCTAGGTATCCAAAAATGTGGCCCTTCTAGTCAAAACAATCGGCTTTTAATAAATTTAGATTTACGGCTTCAAGAAAATTACATTACAAACCCCAAAAAAATAGATTTTGATGATTTGATCATGAAACGAGGGCCGAAAAACGAATTGTATGGTCCGGGGTGTTTAACAACATAGAAAAACCATTTAGGGACAACATCTACACGTTAGCCATCTTTATTGATATTGAAGAGGCGTTTAACAACGTACTAATAGCACACTTATCCATTCTCAACTTCGACATTGACCGGCCTCAAGTGGACTAGATCAGTCAGGTGCTTAGGAATAAATCGATAAATTGCGGTAAAAAAATTCTAGTATTAAAGTCTGTTGCGTCATCACTCAGGGGGTATATTTCCTCCACTCCTATAGGTCTCCAGTATACAAAGTCTTTTATGAACCTTAACCGATAAAGGATTTAGACGTTTCGGTTGTTCACACGCCGTTGCGCTAATTCTAAGGAATAGGCATCCAAGCCTCTTATGAAAAAGTGCAGAAGAAGCACTCAAACTACCATAAAACAAAAATATGTCTGTTCACATGGAAACGGAAGACACCAACTTTCGTTGAAGACCGCTTCCAGGAGGGTAATATCAGCATAACTAACGTGGAATGGCCACATCAACTGCAGAGCAGAAAAACACCAAAAAATATTGGCCTCCATAATATGATAAACGGCTATGAAGAAAAAATGCTATTGCAAAGCATTTTAAGAATTACAACGCACCTGCAGCTTTAGTATGATCGATGCCATATGTACAACCTCTACACAGGTCATGAAAACTGTACCATATATGACTTCAACAGTCGCATTGCGACAATTAGTCCACAAGCTTCAGAAGTTGGTTCAAGAGAATCAGAATTCTCAAAAATTCTTGAGAAAAAATCTTTGAGAAAGCCAAGAACCATAGTAAGACCAAGAAGTATTCAAAGAGGCGATAAATAAAAAATCTCTCCGAAATATGCAACCTTAGGTTTATTTAAGTCCTGGGACACATTGTAATAAAAGGCAACAAAACGAAATAGTTAGGAAGGACTCTTTTACGAGTATAAGGACCATTGACCTGAATAAAACGAGGTACCATTTAATGACATTAGAGACAATTTGGCACTGTAGGCTTAGACATCACATAGAAGAGACCATGTGGGATACATGATGACAGTGGGATACATGATCGAAACAAATAAGCGATTTTTCTCCAAGCCATGTAAAAAATTTAAGCAGTCGGTCCAAGTCAGAGAGTTTATGAATTGTATCATACACAGTCACTGATTCAAGAGCAGTTTCACCTTGTTCCTTAATGGGATATTGGTGAGTGGAAAGTAAGGGAGCAGAGGAGGGAAATAGGGAGTAATGATTTTTGACATTTGTCTTCCTGGATATCGAAACTAGTGGAAAATAAATTCGCCGGTTCCACATACGGATAGTACGGGCGAAAAAAGGCTTCGTTCTGTAGAGTATAGTGCAATCGGCCAATCGATACCAAACGGGTGTGAGTTACTGGAAAGTCGTACATTCTTGCCGAACATCCTCAAGTCAGGAATAAGTCGAGGGATGTCAGAAGAACACACACCACGAAAGTAGGGATACAACAGCGTAACGAAACCCACATTCCGACGATATTCAGGGGAGACAATAGAGTTAGAAACCCTACTATC
This sequence comes from Hydrotaea diabolus, assembly GCA_963513945.1. Lineage (NCBI taxonomy): Eukaryota > Metazoa > Arthropoda > Insecta > Diptera > Muscidae > Hydrotaea > Hydrotaea diabolus. Next base: position 76,637,021 of record OY740720.1, read on the forward strand.
AGCACCATCGACTTCCTTTTAACACGGTCAAGTAGCGTCAAGGATGATTTTGGAGCACTTGTCTATTTATGGAAGTTGTATTCCATCTTCGGTCTGATGTTAGTTGTATAGATATTCAAAAGATCAGAGGGAGTGAAATATTTCTTGCACCGCTTTTAAAAGCCTATACACTTGAGTGCTTCTTTCGACACATCGAATAAATGTCTGGTCTAAGGAGCGTCACATTGTATTTCCTTTCCCAGAACATCAAGAGCATCTGATTGTTCAATATCCATACCATCTATAGAAATTTACGACATTGTTGGTGAAAAAACAAGCAGCACTGAGGTTTGCAAGCTTTAAAATCTGCTCTATTCATTTGACCCCAATCGGAAATAGCCTGTAAAAAAAATCCCGGCCAAGTGTCTCATCCTTAGTTTGAATTTTCTCTTCAATATCTTGACGAATTAGCCTACGCACTGTGGGCGAGATGGCCGATCTAGCGTCGTTTAATTCAATTTTCAAAGTGTTTTATTGCGCCAAAATTGTGTCTCAATCGATTACTAATATACCACTGAACTTATATATCGATTCTATTGTGAATGACATGATCTAGTTGAACAGTTGTGAGCTGTCCAACACAACATATGTTTTAGCCGGCGCATCACTCAGCTTTAACACCTGTTTTCTTGCAATTGCCAAATTTTCTCTGAAGTTGCATTTGTCTCAATTAAGTGGAAGAAAAGTGGTTTTATTTATAGTTAGAGGTATGTATTAGCTTAAAAAAATGTTGCTTGTGACCTGTGCCTAAGTGTTGTAGAAAAAAATAGAGTTAAAGTTGACTATACCACTAACTGCTTGAAAAAAGCCAAAATAAGACTTCCGTGGACCAGAACTTCTGATATAGGTGGGGATTGGGGCTAGAATTTTTTTTTTAAATTACTATGTTGTCTTGTGATTGTAGAATTTCTCAGCCATGTGCTACTTTTTGCTACTTTACATGATATTGCATTTTTTAGGAACAATGTCGGTGCTCAGACGAGAAGTTTATTTACTATGGCGCGACGAGCCTGTGCCTACTAAAAAATTTTCTGCCGTTGAGAGTCATATATTTCATAATATAATTAATATCAACATGTATAATGCTAATAAAATGCTTCTAATAAGCAAAAAAATTAGAAATTTCGTAGCACAATTGGTTCAGAAATGGAAACTCAACCGTAGAATCAGCCACAAATTTGAAGCAAACAACACGGAGTGGTTAAACGGACAACTTTTATTAGTTGATCCACTGACTAATCGTGGAAGACCCGATAAGATGTTCGACGAATGTTCCAACAAAACGAAATTAAGTAAAGTTTCCCAAATTGTTAAGGAAATTCCTCACAGTGAGCTCGTAGTAGCTACAACGAGCAGTTTATACAAAGCTGGAAAACGAAGTGCGTCGAAACTTGTTTCAATAGCTAATGATGACGAAGGTACTGCAAACAAAATTAAATCATTTTTGGGATCAAATGCAAGCTTGCCCATTCCATATACCATTATACCAAGCATTCATACAAGTTGCTGCAAGCAGGTACAAAAAGTCGGAATGCCAACATATTTCCAACGTACGACACTTTGCGTATTGCTAAAAAAAATGTTATCCAAAGAAAGTCCAATTTACGAACTATTCAGCTCAAGTGCCCTTACAACATATGGTGGACCATATTGTTATGCGCATCGTAGAAGCTCATTCTTCTATATTTGAATTTGATTTTGCTGAACAGAGTGAGCAGAATCTCACTGCTATTTACAAATGGGGCTGCGATGGCAGTAGCGGCCATTCGACCTATCGACAAGATGTGGAATGCGACAACAATAATCTTAGCGATGAATACTTGTTTGCAGTTTGCATTGTCCCATTACAAGTGCAAAAGGGATCCGTGACAATTTGGGAAAATCCGCAACCTTCCTCACCTCGATTCTGTAGACCCTTAAAAATACTTTGTTCCAAAGAATCTGCAGAGTTGATTAGATCAGAAGTTGCTAGTTGTAATGCTGAAATATCAAAAATTATGCCAACAAGCATTGGTAATTTCAAGATACACCATCAATTTCATTTAACGATGATAGATGGGAAAGCTTTTAGTGCTCTGGCAGAATCATCTTCCCAAGTGTGTGGAATTTGCAAAGCCTCCCCCAAGTTAATGAATGACATTAATGCTGTTAGATCATTGAAACCCAAGGCGCATTTATACGAATTTGGACTATCAACACTTCACGCATGGATTCGGTGCTTTGAATGTGTCCTACATATATCTTATAGGCTACATATTAAAAAATGGCAAGTTCGCGATGCCGATAAACATGCTGTAAAAGAAAGGAAATTGTTTGTTCAAGAAGGCTTAAAAAGAAAAATATCTTTGCTTGCTGATATCTCAATGGCTGGTTGCGGCAACACCAATAACGGCAATACAGCCAGGCGTTTTTTCAAAGAACCAAAATTAGCATCCGAAATAACCGGAGTGAATGAGGAGGTAATTTACAGATTCAGTGTCATTTTACGCTCGATTGCTTGCGGGCACAAAATCGATATTGAATCCTTTAGGCAATATGCTTTACACACCGCAGAACTTTTTGTCACACAGTATCCTTGGTTTTATATGCCGTGTTCCATACATAAAATCTTAATACATGGCGCCGATATAATAAAAGTATCACCACTTCCAATAGGAAAAATGTCGGAAGAAGCGCCTGGAACAAAGATTACCGGAATTTCCGTGAGCACCATACGCGAAAGACATCCCGATTAAATACAATGGAAGACCTTATGCATGCGCTTTTGTATTCATCAGACCCCTTGATTTCAAATTTGCGCAAATCACAAGGCAACTCAAAAAAGAAGGATGTCGATAATGATATCTTACAACTTTTGTCAGAACATTGTGTACCTTCCATTTTAGATTCATCTAGTAGTTCTGAATCGGAATAAAAAACTGTTAATAGAATTGTTATTTTTTTGCATTATGTATAATTAAATTTTTGTTATGAAAACAACTTAAATATATGAAGAACAGAAAAAAATTTAAAAAAAATTAATAAAGATGTTTGAAAAAAAGGTTTATATATTGAAGTTTAATCTATTTTTAACCCAAGGGATTGTGAAACATTAAATATTTTAACTTTATCATGTTTTCCTGAATGAAATAAAAAAATTCTAAAATATGAAAAAAAGTTGAAACTTTCACAAAAAAAAATATAAATATATTTTTAAAAAACATTTTTTCCCTTAACATTGTAGCTTAATCTATTTGGAACTAAAAAAAAATATTACACAAGCAAAAAAAATTTTCCCTAGGCGCTATTAATTAAACGCCGCTAGATGAGCCTTTTCGCCCACTGTGCTACGGTTGAATGAATATGAATGACAAAGGGACGAAGGAGTAAATTGGATAAACGGGCTGACCCAACAGACCACCAATGAAAATAAAAACTGGCGAGGGAGAGTAAACAGAGCCTTGCGGAGCCTTCAACAACTCTTATAGTGCTGTCTCTAAGAGAGCTCGATACAAATCGAGCAAAAATATTACCGTCACCAAATGCGATCAGCTTTGATATGAGACCGTGCCAGACTCTATCACAGGCCTTGGAGATATCCATGGCCAAGACCTAACTCTTGCCAAACTGCTGAATAGACAGACTCCAGCGCTCCGACAAGAAAGCCTAGACGTTCGCAACCTTCCAACGCGCTGGAAAGTCTCCCGAACGATAAGCAAGTTTGATAAGTTTGCGTAATGGCCGGGCTAGCGTCTAAGAGCACTTGTATACAACAAGTGCCGAAATACCATACGGAACCGGGGACTTATTTACATTGAGACTGGCAAGAACCCTTTTAACTCCGTGTTTGAACAATTAACTGGTCATATCTTGCCAAAGATTACCTCATATCGTGTTGTCAACAGATAGTTGATTCAATATTACATTAGCCGTGTTCTATTCGCAAATCGCTTAGGAGGACTATACACCATTGTACAAAAATATAAAATTAGGTAGTTCACAGAAAACTGTAGACAATTTGCGTTAAAAGCCGCTAGCTTCAAATAATTACATTTTTTGGGAGAAAAGTTATTCAAAAATAACCTTTAGCGAGTACTCGTATAAGCGAGCTCGGTTTTAACTTGCTTATAGTATTTCTTGAATAACTTTTATTCTACAAATTACCAATTTTCTAATAAACTTTTTGCGATGCATAAATCCAATCAGTTCTTGTTTACAAAGAAATTTCAGAATTGTTTTGTAAACATTAAAAGTTATCGCCTTAGCGGCCACTTACTCACTTAAAAAGCGAGCACCTTTCGCACACGCCTATTATAGATTTTATCTTATTTACGTATATTAGTCGTATTTGTCAAACAAAAGGGCAAACTTAATATGCCGCCTTTCTCTATAGTGGCTGGTACAACAACATTTTAATGGCAAAATGTTGCAATTGCATATGTGCGTTTTAATTAAAATGCAAAAAAGGGCCGGTTGTTCTTTTTGGCGAACGAAAGTGATATATGGCACAGGCACAGACGCTAAATCTTTAAAAAAGGGCAGAACGAGGAGGGAATACAAAAGGAAAGACAGATGTTAAGGGACCCCTTTTAACGATATGAACACAAATAAAGTGTGCAGTAAAACGACAAAGTCGAAGTTTGCTGGAAAGCATAAAATACGTTTATTTCCCTGAACATTCCCTGGAAAAGGAAACGGAAGTTATTTAAAATATAAAAGGTCAAGAGATGTAATGGGTTAACACGATTGTTATGCTGAAACTGAGGCATATTTTGAAAGTCTTGAAAAATCTTATTTTTCGGATGGAATGAAAAAACTTGAAAGACGTTTGATGAAGTGTATTGAGTTGAAAGGAGATTATGTTGAAAAATAAATAATAATAATTTCAAAAAAACGGTTCTTTTTATGTTAGGCCAGTTACTTTTGCGGTCGCCCTCGTACTAACTTCAAATTAATTTTTTAATTATTATTGGATGTACCTTGACCAAACGAATGATGCAGAAGTTCTTCTTTTTGTTTGGTTAGTTGCCTTGTCCATGATTCGTGCGCTTGTCTAAAAGCTTGCATGCAGAGAGTGGATAGAGTATCCTAGTGCTGCATATCGACTTAGGCAACTTAGTGACTGAGTGATATTCGGCCGAACAATGCGTGAAAGTAATTATTCAAAAGATTTATGAATGTTTTGTAAAGTGTCGTTTATTGCAGAAATTTAAAGAAACTGGATCTGTGCAAGATCTGATAATACCCATGCGTCTTCGTAAATGTTATTCGGCCGTACGAAAGTTGCTATATATATTTTTGGCCTAAGCAACACTTAGTAGTGCCATCTGACATTTCCGTTAGAAAGTTTGATGATGTACTCAGAACGTTTTGACGTAAGACCATCATTGTGTTGTTTACAGTGACTCGAAAAAATCAATTTGGCAAAAAATGGAATTAACTCCTTATCATACTCGTGCGATCATTTTTCACAACTTTTGACGTGGATTATCACAAGAGTGCTTCGATGAACCTTAATCTTTGCATGGCGTTGAAGCACCATTCTTTAGCACTGGGAAAAACTGGTTTAATGAATTCAATCGTGGCCGACGATCGCTTAAAGAAGAAAGGTCGTCCAAAAACGGCCGTTGTGCCAGAGAACTTTGATGCCGTGCGTGAACTGATAATGCAAGATCGTCATGTGACATACCGTGATATAGAGGCATCCTTGGGCATTTCTTCCACCAGCATACATTCGATATTGCATGAACACTTGACCGTATAAAAGGTTTGTTCTCGTTGGATCCTGCACAATTTGACAATCGCTCAAAAAAAGGCTCATGTCGATTGGTGCAAAGAAATTTTGAAAAAATACGATCGCGGTGCTTCAAAAGACGTTTATAAGATCGTCACAGGTGACAAATCATGGATCTATGCGTATGGGCCCGAAACAAAACAGCAATTCGTCGTGTGGATCTTCGAAGACTAGCCAAATCCAACGAAAGTTGTTCGTGGAAGAAGCACTTCGAAGCAAATGGGCGCCTGTTTCTTCGGCAAAACTGGTCATGTGGCGACGGTTTCGCTTGAGCAACGTAGGATGGTCAATTCTGAGTGGTACACCACAATTTGTTTGCCTTAAGTCTTGGCAGAAATTCGAAAACGAACAAGAGAAGACAAATCATTTTTCACCATGACAATGCGAGCTCTTACACATCGGCTCAAACCAGCGACTTTTTGACCGGCCAAATCATCGAATTGATGGGTAATCCGCCGTACAGCCCTGACTTATCACCCAATGACTTCTTTTTATTTCGGCATTTCGCCAGATGATGCTATGAAGCGTTCAAAACCTATGTTTTGGAGGTGTCTCAATCGGAGTGGGAAAAGTGCCTTGACAATTGTGTTTTCTAATCTACACTTGTCCTTCATTCGTAACAGTAATCGCGAACACACGCGCCTTAAAGACTGTGTAGAATTCTTTTTTCTATGTCACGTGGCTTAAATGCTCTTATACGTGATCTTTAAAACAGTCAATATCAATTGCGGACGAACACTCAAAAAAGACTGTGTAGAATCCTTTATTCTACGTCACGTGACTTAAATGCTCTCACACGTGATCCTTAAAACAGTCAACACGAAAAACCTACAAAACCTAAATTATGTCGTCCACTCTGCTATTCTAGAGTTATCCGTTATAACTAGAGTTTTTCACTCTACATAATATCGCGAACACTCTGTAAATGACTGTAAGAGTCCTCTGGCCCGATGAAAACTAGTAGTTTTCGAGGTCCTCCTCTATACAGACCCGACCATATGGTGTACAACATTATTTTTCTATGTGACGAAAACTACTTTTTTCAGCCTGAAAAGGCCATTGGTATTCTACTGGAACATTTTTAATAGCGTCACAAAAATATATCTTATTAATCTTTTAGTTCATACGATATATTTAAGTGCAGTTATAACAAACAAAACTCACCTCTTTCGTTGTCAGTCCGTAAGCCTTTTTGTGATTTTCATTTCACATTTGAAGTATTTTCAAATTACTTTGAATCTAATTAGTTTTCAATTGACTTTATGCTGTTGCAAGGGCTGCTGCCATTCAGTTGTTCGGCTTTTCAAAATAAATCTGTAAAAGAGTAGAAGCAAACAACATGATCATTAAAAAGTTTTCATTTGTAGAGAAAAGAAAAACAACAACAAACTGAACACACACACATACATAAATAAAAGGCATTAAATATGGGAAAAAAGAACCATAAATTGTATGTTAGGAAAATGCAGCCGCCCACACCTTCGTTTTCCGTTCATGCTGGCATTTTCATTTATCAGCAGCAACAAGGTGACCAGCTTAGGCGGAACAACAAAAACCTAACAACACTGAAGGAGAAGTGCATTTTACGAATAAGTTTTATGCACAAATTGCCGATGTTTTAAGACATGGAAATTCTCAATATTCTCGATATGATTTATCATGTTATTGAGTGTGTGAACATAAATACGCCTGTTGCTAGCACATATTGAAGGAATTTTTTTTATAAAACCCCACAGTCTTCTGTGAAACAGAAAGAGTAAGGGATGTCATGTAGACCATCCCGACTGATAAGTTTAACTCGCGATTTGAGTTTCAACGCAGATTTTTTTTTTTAGAAAAATAGGGTTTTTGACTTTAATTTTTTCTTCCCAGCTTTACCTAGGGAGCGATTAGATTTTGCTATTTTAATTTCGGGTGACCCAGCACCGTGATATTAGAAGCGACGCAATTCTATTATTTGAGACGCTTCCGAGAAATTGCCGTTTTGCACGATTAAACGATTCTAACGATAATAACAATGGAAAGCATTAACGTTCCAGAAGCCAGATAGTAGGCCCAATGCGAATTAAATTCTCTATATTTTATCATGGTTAACAAATCGTTCCATAAAACTAATGAGTGGTTAAATTTTAAGGGCCGATGTTGATTTTGAATAAAACACAAATTATTAAGGAAATTATCATTCCTTTTAATTATGATAATATTTTTATGGTTCAATTCTGTGTGGAACAAATATCGGCCAAATGGTCGCCGCGAACTCGGCGGCACACCTCCATCTGATGGTCCAAATTTTCGATGACGCTGAGGCATAATTGAGGTTCTATGCCGTTAATGTGCCGAATTATCTCATCCTTTAGCTCTTGAATTGTTGCTGGCTTATCGACGTACATCTTTTCTTTTAAATAACCCCAAAGAAAGAAATCCCACGGTGTCAAATCACATGATCTTGGCGGCTAATTAACATCGCCACGACGTGAGATAACACGACCATTGAGTTTGTCGCTCAAAAGAGCAATTGTTTCGTTAGCTGTGTGGCAAGTGGCACCGTCCTGTTGAAACCGTATATCGTCCACATCCATATCTTCCAATTCGGGCCATAAAATGTTCGTTATCATCACATGATAGCGAACACCATTCACAGTAACTGCCTGGCCGGCCTCATTTTGGAAAAAATACGGCCCGATGATGCCGCCAGCCCAGAAACCGCACCAAACAGTCACTCTTTGTGGGTGCATTGTTTTTTCGACACTCACTCTTGGATTATCATTCGCCCAAATGCGGCAATTCTGCTTATTGACGAATCCACTGAGGTGAAAATGTGCCTCATCACTGAAGATGATTTTCTTCGAAAATTGATTTTTATATTCATAATAAGCCTGAATAACTTTAACGCGTTGCTCGCTTGTGTATCTTTCCATGGTTCAAATTGAGTTAGTCTGAAATGGAGAAATATCAAATGAAATGCAGAAAAAAACTTGACGTTTAGGTTTGGTTCAAATTCACCATCGGCCCTTAAAATTTAAACACCCTTTATATCATATACCATACACCGATTAGAAACTCTATCTCTCAAGAAGCCACATAGACATACAGGGTGGCAGATGAAAGCCGCTCCCAAAAAAAAATTATAACATTTTTTCTATTTAATGAATCTGGTTAATTCTTTTTCTATTTTGCAGATTGATTTTTAGATTTATCAAAAATTGATAACTGGGACACTGAAACAAGAATTTGAATTGTCTACTGCTAGTTTCAGTTAAAAGAGTGTATAAGCGCACGTTTGACGGCAATCCTCCGAGCAGATGGACCATAACGAGATTTGTTAACAATTTTGCCGAGCATGGGACAGTCAACAGAAGAACTTATCATCGAAACCCTTCAGTTCGGACGGAGGAAATAATCGTTGCTGCAGCTGCTGCCATACAAAAAAAAACCAAGAGTTTCGACAAGAAGCTTATCTGCTCAAACGGGTATAAGTCAATTATGCACAAAGATTTGCACTTATTACCAGATAAAATTCAAATGGTCAACAAACTGAAAGCAGGAAGAGGACGGAAACATGTTGAACTGTCTTTTCACGTCTGACGAGGCCCATTTCCATTTAAACAGAAACATTAACAAACAAAACTGTCGAATATGGAGTGCTTCCAAGCCACAGATACTCAGTGTGGTGTGCAGTTTCATCACGTCGGACCCTACTTCCACAAAGAAAATAGTCACACCGTTACGGTTACTGGAGACCATTACTTGAGCATGTTGAGAGAGTTTTTCTATCCAGAATTACGCCGAATGAGAACTTTTTCAACTCTGTGTGGTTTCAGCCAGATGGAGCCACTCCTCACATAGCCCGGCGTGTTATGACAGAATTGCGACGAAAATATCCCAATAAGCTGATATCCAGCAGAAACTCCACATTCCGTTGGCATCCAGGCCGCCTGCACCTGACTTTTTCTTTTGGATTTATTGCAATATACAAAGCAAAAAATAAAAAATGAATTAAAGTAATTCATTTGAGAAACAATTGCGTCTAATTCCTGTCCCAACTCTCCAAGCTGTATTGAACAACTTTTTGGTAAGATGCCGCACATGCATCAACGAGCAGAGGGGATATTTGAATTTCATTATTTTTAAAACTAAGCTAAAACTAAAAATTGAATGACCTTTAACCTGAATAAAAGAAAGTTATTTGAGTTTCTTAATGTAGAAATATTCATCAGCCACCCTGTAGTTGATACTAGAGTGATTAGTTCGGTTTCGGACAAACACAAACGCCGGTTTTTTTTACAAAATTCTATTTTTTGTGTCGAACAACCGGTTTCTTGAACTTAATATTTTTACAAATACGAGGGCTGCTTTATATGTATTTAGTCTAATCATAAAAATGCGAATATTTATCATCAAAAATGGTTTTATTGTTTTGCAAAGTATTCTCCAGCATGATTTATACACTTTTGTATGCGCTCAACAAATTGTCAAATCACTTTTTCCACTCCGATTGAGACACCTCCAAAACATGGTTCTTGGACGCTTCAACAGCATCTTCTGGCGACGAAAATCGTCGACCACCCATTTATTTCTTGATGTGCGGGAATAAAAAGAAGTCATTGGGTGCCAAGTCAGGGCTGTACGGCGGATGACCCATCCATACGATGTTTTGGCCGGTCAAAAAGGCGCTGGTTTGAGCCGATGTTTGAGAGCTCGCATTGTCATGGTGCACAATGATTCGTCTTCTTTTGTTCGTATTTCGAATTTCTCCGAAGACTTCAGGCAAACAAATAGTGGTATACCACTCAGAATTGACCTCCTACGTTGCTCAAGAGGAGTAGTCACCGCATGACCAGTTTTGCCGAAGAAACAGGCGACGATTTGCTTCGAAGTGCTACACGAACAACTTTCGTTGGATTTGGTTCGTCTTCGAATACCCCCACGGTCGAATGCTGTTTTGTTTCGGGCTCATACGCATAGATCCTTGATTCGTCACCTGTGACGATCCTTTTGAAGCACCGCGATCGTATTTTTCAAAAATTTCTTTGCACCAATCGACACGAGCCTTTTTTGAGCGATTGTCAAATTTGTGCGGGATCCAACGAAAACAAACCATTTTTACGGCCAGGTGTTCATGCAATATCGAATGTATGCTGGTGGAAGAAATGCCCAAGAATGCCTCTATCTCACGGTATGTCACATGGCGATCTTGCATTATCAGTTCAAGCGCTACATCAATGTTCTCTGGCACAACGGCCGTTTTTGGACGACCTTCAGTACCTTCGTCTTCGAGCGAGCGTCGGCCACGATTGAATTCATTAAACCTGTTTTTCTCAGTGCTATAGGATGGTGTTTCATCGCCATACAAAGATTTAAGTTCATCGATGCACTCTTGTCGTGATAATCCACATCGAAAGTTGTGAAAGATAATCGCACGGAAATGTTCACGAGTTAATTCAATTTTTTTGCCGAATTGTTTTTTTCAAGTCACTGTAAACAACACAAATGATGTTCGTACGGCAAAACGTTCTAAGTACGTTATGCTATGAAATTTTTAAATTTCCAACGGAAATGTCAGATGGCGCCAGGCAACAGTTAGTGTTGCCTAGGCCAGAAATATATATAGCAACCCTCGTATATAGCAACCCTCGTATATAGCAACTCCTTCCGTAAACTATTTATATTATAGTGCCTCGACTTGTCTGGAGCCGAAATCTTGAAAATGTATTCCTCCAGAAATTAAGATTGATACGTTTCAAAGCTAATCTCGAAATATATTGACCTTATCTACTAATTTCAAAACTGTATTAAAATATAACCTTAATATTTTAATAATATCTATTATTTTCCCCAGTACTCATTTACAGATAAGTGCTTTCCAGGTGGCAGTATGAACAAGTGTGTCGAATGCTTTATCAGAGTCATTAAGACCAGGTAGAGAGGGGATCTCTATTCCACAGATAGCTCAATTATAATGCTGAGATGGTTTATGTGATCTATGCACGATTTTTTAGTTTCAAATCCAGCCTTTTTAGAAAATCTTTATCGAGGAACTCAGCTAGTCTACTATGGATAATGTTAACGATTATTTTGTTACCCATGCTAGGAAGTGTGATCCCTCTACTACTACTATGCCGTCCTAAGAAAGAAAGTTACAAGCGCCAAAATTCCAATATGGAGTTAGCGGTAGATTCGGAACCCTGAATGAGTTTCTGATTTTTGTTTTAAACAATGGACCCATTTTCAACTGTAAATGACTGAAAACCATTAAGCAAAATGGTCTCATCTACCACTTTCAGCTTGTTTCGTACTCAAAAAAGGTTTCACATATATATAGGGTGATTCATCTGCAGGTATTTTTTCAGAACAAAAAATATATAAAAATTCAAATCAAGTGTGGTATCTTACGTAATTGGTAATTTGAAAGGACATTTAATGGCATTTATTTTTTGAAAATAATTGCCTTCAAATGTTGGCAACTGTACGAGTATTATGGAAATGAGCGTTCGGTGAGAAACGGGAAGGTCCACTGTTTTCGACCAAAACTTTTGTTCAGTGATGAGGCCCATTTCTGGCTCAACGGCAAAGTCAATAAACAAAATTGCCGCGTTTGGGCTGAAGAGCAACAAGAAGAGGTTCAAGAGGTGTCATTATACCCCGAGAAAACCACGGTTTGGTGCGGTTTTTAAGCTGGTGGAATCATAGGTGCATATTTTTTCAAAGATGATGATAGCCGGAATGTAACCGTGAATGGTGCTCGCTTTTGCGCCATAATAACGATCTTTATGCTACCTGAAATTGAAGCCCGTAATCTTTACGAAACTTGGTTTCAACAGGACGGTGCCACTTTCCATACAAGTGCACAAACAATGGATTTATTGAGAGGTCATTTCGAAAAGCAGCTAATTTCACGTTTTAGACAGGTGAGTTGGACACCTAGATCGAGTGATATCACACCTTTAGACATTTTTCTTTGGGGTTACGTAAAGTTCAAATTCTATGCTGACAAACCAGCTACGATTCAGGTTTTGGAAGCCAATATTACGCGTGTCATTAAAGCTATACCGGTCGAAATGTTCGAACGAGTCATCCAAAGTGGAAACCCTGAGGCGTAGTAGTTGCGGCCAACATTTAAAGGAAATTATAATCAAAAAATAAATGCCATAAAATGTCTTCTCAAATTAACAATAAAGATTTGATACTTGATTTGAATTTTTATATTTTTTTTTGTTCTGAAAAAATACCTCTAGATGGTTCACCCTTTAGAAAGAAATTGTTTGCTTTTTCAAATAAACCAACATTTAACATTTTGGAGTTTTTAAAAACATTCGGATTTGGACCACCCTATTTATGCGAATATGACTTAATAAAAATAAAATCGCTTTTAAAGAAATTAAAGTATGCTGTAGAGCTTTGCTAGCTACTGTACAGTAATTACGCTCATGCTTCGAACAACTGGTCACCTGTGCAACTTCCTTCATCTTATATGGGTTTCCAAATAAATATCTCAGTTTTTTTTGGTTTCTTTTATTTTGCATGGGTGTGCGTGTGTCGTCTTTTTTCTAAGTGGCCATAATCATGTCATTTTATGACACTCGTTCTTCTTTATGCCCCAATGGAACTCAAATAATCCATAAAATAGACTAAAGTGAACATGTGAAGTGTCTTTCAGTCTTCGTTTTAAAAATGAAAACAATATAATCCAGAAGATAAAAAAGCAAAAAGAAGGAACTGGTAGTTCTGAACTCAATAATGCCAAAGGTCAAAGAAAATATTATAAATAAATAGGCAAAATTTGGGTTGTTTATCAGAATATTCAATTTTAAACACAGTTCTAAAAACGAAATGTAAAAAAAATACTATTGCGAAACTATCGACAGAGGTTTTGTAGGATGTTACATAGGATGCTGAAAGGAAAATGGAACTGAACCACGGTTTGATAACTTTAAACTAAAGTGTTATTCCGGACCTCAAAAGTAAGGCCCCTAAGCTTAATCAGCTTAATGGCTAATCGCGTCATGCTCACTGACTCCATAACCCGAAGATGGAGAACAATTCGACCCCGCTTAACTTAACGTCAGTGTAACTGTTTGTGCACACGGAAAACTTGTTTTTTATTGCATTGGTAGTTAATTACCGATTCCAGATAAGTTGAACTTTGACATTCCGTTATTATTGTTGAGTAGCTTATGTCGAATTTCGGTAAAAATTCTTCGAATTCTTTCGAAATAAGGTAAACAACTCTGGGTGTGAGTGCCAGTGTCCGTGTGTGTGTTATTACCTCGCCCACCTACTATAAAGAATTTGTCATCCCCCAAGTATATGGTCGATGTGTCTGTGTATGTACAGAAGTATATACATATGCTTAAACACACATATGTATACGTAATATTCACAAACAAAAATACAAACATCACATCAGATTACATTTGTCTGAGCTTCCACCATTCAAATCATCTTTTAACATATTGCCTGCTGCTGCCATAGCATGTAACATTCAGATGTGATCAATATATGTATATGTATGTTATATGGATGTGTGTACATTTAAGTATGTACATATATAAAGCAGCGATATAAAAAATGTATATCGTACTATATACGAGGGTCTTGCCAAAAGTCGTTGAAAATTAAGATCTGGCAAATTTTTTGTGAAAAAAATAAATGTTTATCAAAAACGAACACCGATCTTACAAGTAAAACCTATAAGGAAAGAGCTTGAGTATTAACTACTACAAGAATTTATATCGAAGTACGAATAAAAAAATAAATAAACTACTTATACTTGCTTGAGCACATAGAATAAATTAGTTGAAATCGGTTGGAACAACAATGATTCGATTCCAAAAGAATAATTTTGGTTGCAATCACCCAATGGTTATAATCGTAATGGAAATTAGGTTCGAAATACCAATACTGGTGGTTGTGGCAAGCAATAATTTCCAAACATTGTTGCCAACTAAAGGGTAATCCATCTAGAGGTTTTTTTCAGAACAAAAAATGTATAAAATTTCATATCAAGTGTGGAATCTTTATTGGTAATTTGAAAGGACATTTTATGGCATTTATTTTTTGAAAATAATTTCCTTCATATGTTGGCAACTGTATTATGGAAATGAGCGTTCGGTGAGAACCGGGAAGATCCGCTGTTTTCGACAAACATTTTATTCAGTGATGAGGCCCATTTTGGGCTCAACCGCAAAGTCAATAAACAAAATTGCCATATTTGGGCTGAAAAGCAACAAGAAGAGGTTCAAGAAGTCTAATTTTACCCAGAGAAAACCACGGTTTGGTGCGGTTTATAAGCAGATGGAATCATCGGTGTATATTTTTTCAAAAATGAAGATGGCCGGAATGTAACCGTGAATGGTCCTGGCTGGCTATCGCGCCATGATATCGGACTTTTTTGCTACCAGAAATGAAAGCTTGTAATCTTGGAGACATTTGGTTTCAACAGGGCCGGGCCACGTGTTATACAGCTGCTTAAACAATGGATGGTTTGAGAGGTCATTTCGATTACCGGTGAGTTGGCCGCCTAGATCGAGGGATACCACAGCTTTAGACATTTTTCTTTGGGCTTACGTAAAGTCAAAAGTCTATACTGACAAACCAGCTACAATTCAGGTTTTGGAAGCCAACATTACGCGTGTCATTAAAGCCATACCGGTCGAAATGTTCGCACGAGTCATCCAAAATTGGACCATCAGAATGGAAACCCTGAGGCGTAGTTGCGGCCAACATTTGAAGGAAATTATATTTAAAAAATAAATGCCATAAAATGTCCTTTCAAACAACCAATAAAGATTCCACACTTGATTTTAATTTTTATATTTTTTTTGTTTGTTCTGATAAAATACCTCTAGATGGATCATAAGTGAAAGTTATAAGTGAAAATAACTAAATCGTTATCATTACCAAAACATGTTTTTTTAATTATTACAGTCTTTAAGCCAATCGATTAACCAATTTTGTTTCCAGTAAAAATCATCCATCATCTTTTTCACTTTTTCATCGTCATGACCCTCGCTATGAGTACTTCAATTGTGTAAACAAACCGTTTTGTGGCTCCGACTAAAATTTTATTTTTTTTTCCTTGAACAAGTATGTGGATTTTTAGATTCAAAAAGTTTCTTCTGAAGGTTCAAATACGGTATATTGAACCGATACTGCGTATCCAATGACTGAAAATTACAGAGTATCAACTAACATTCGGTTATACTGATGGCATACTAGAGATTCATGTAACCTCAATCATTTGGTTGACAAAAAAATCGGTTGTGGCAACGAATCAGTTCTTTGTGCGTGGGTAAGATATGATATGTACCAACTGGGCTCTAACAGACGAAGAGTATTGATTCGATGCATTTTTCAAGTATTCCAGGTCATCTGGGATACTTTCATATACATACAAAGCAATCCCGCACAGATTCGAAAGCCATTTCTTTAGTCACTTCTTCTCCAACTTAAGAAGTGTTGTTTAAAATTAATTTGAATTCATATAGTATTGAATATTGGCTGTGACAACCAATAGTTTTGCATACATTTTGTTGTTATAACCGATTTGTGATAACTTATACTTCATCGAAACCAAAACGGGTTGTTTAATAATACATTTTGTTTAAAATAATTTAATTTGATTATAACTGACTATAAGCTAATCGATTAACCAATTCTGTTTCCATTCAAAATCATTCATCATCTTTCCACTTTATCCATGTAATGAGTGGTACTTAGACTAAAATTTTAGTTTTTTCCTTGAACAGGTGTGCAGGTTCGGATACATTGTATGTTGCACTATCGGTTCTAATAACTGAAAATTGCAGAGCACCAACTAACATTTGGTTGCACTAATGAAATACGCGAGGTTCGTGCCACCCCTATCATTCGGTCGGCAAACTAATTCGGTTGTGGCAACGAATCTGTTTTCTGTATGTAATAGAACGCTATAATGAGAAACATAAAGCGTGATCAAATTTCTTATTTTCCCTTATTAATGTATCATCTGATCACTCGCCTACATTCATATCATTATACGGTGATATGTCTCCAAGTAAAATCGAAGATCACTTTGCAACTAGATGAAATACAAAAAGTACATTTGTTTACATCTGCCTCAACATATTCCACTGAAATCTGTATAGTTAATAGATTCTATTGTAAATAGTCAGTCCGAGATAATGACGAGAGCTGCAAATATTACAACGCCATCAAAATAGCAAATAAACCTCTGAGCAGACTAAGAGATGGCCAAGCTGTCGTAAGTGATAATAGAAAACTCCGCAACGACACAGCTCTCTAGCCTTAAAGACTAGATTAAAGCATTGCTAGAACAAATTTATGGTCTTTTTAAAAAGAAAAGAAAAATAAGCCCTTATAAATTATTAGCATAATTTTGACTCCTCTGCGAAAACAGACTAAACTCTCTTTAAGGCAACCATAAATTATGAAATGCACATTCTCGCATAAATCTTCAGTTTTCATTTTTTTTTTCTTTATTGATGTGAACAACATCTGAGACCGATCCCATGCCCCAAAAGTGTTCCCTCCCAGAGATATGCCCGTTTTATGAAAGTGAAGTCGACGATTCTAAGCGCAAATAGAAAGGGACCTAATCTTTAAAATGGCTCTCCTGAACAAAACTGGTTTTTAACCTTAGGTCCCTTTCTATTTTGCGCGTTACATATGGATATATGGGATCCAGCTTTGCAGTTCTGCCTGCTCATTAAATGTAAAAATGTTACAACTACGACAATCCAATGTCCTACGGCAGATAACCAGTGCACATTGATACATTCGAAGCGCTAATATCAATAAGGGCATCAAACAGGGATTAAAAAGATTGAAACCTCTAGCATCTACATTTTAATATAAGACAAGTTTTCTAGAAAATGGCAAAGTGACATGTATTTTTGAGACTGTCCACAGGTTTTATAGAGATTTCAGATCCCTGGCGACCTTATCGCGATAAAAGCTGTGGACAGCCACAAAAATACAAGTCAATGTGTCATTTTATAAAAAAAATAGTTTTTAACATCGTTATCCATTTATCTCCTAAACTGAGAAGCGATAACGAAGCGAATGGTCAAAAACCCTCGATTGTTGAGTCCATTGGACTACAATACGAGGTAGGTGTATAAGGCGCAAAATACGCATCAGGTAGGTGCATAAAATGTCAGTGGTGAGTCGATGCTACAGAACGTGAAATCTTAAGGTGTTGAGATCGAGTGAGAGCATATGTTCCACTACTGAGTGACTCACTCTCGGCTGCGTCAGGCACATTATCGTTAGTGCAAACCATACGACAATGGGAGAAGTGAGTGGTGTCCAGCCATTCAGCCAGTCGCACAAACATTTTGTACAAAGCTGCGTACTGCAGGCCCCGTTTGTATCACATTTCGGGCCAAAACAAAAAAACATTGGAAATAAATTTTCACTATTTCCCAACGTTTTTAAAGCATAACGTGATCCACTGAAAGATGACGCTGACTTTTTGGAAAGGAAAAGGGAGTTTATGCTGTCAGAATAACACAAGTTTCAGCAAAAAAACCCATTCAATAGGCCACCAGTTGCATTTAGCATTACAGCCTGGCCAATAACCCAGCTACGAATCTAGTCGATATGACTAGTATCTGACGGTTTTCTTTTCAAAACTACTACCTGATACCAGGTGCATATTCTTCATGTTGATGTTGACTGAGCAAAGTTCTCCTTTAACATTATGACTGGAGAAATAATAGCTGGCACATTGAGAACTCAAGCAGCGGCGTCAGTTAATCTAACTGTTCAACTTAAGTCTCTTAGCTGTAGCCATTTGGAGCCAGTTTTAAGGCTCGGGCACACTGAAGATTTTTTAAGCTGCGTGCTTTTTAACTTCCGACTGTCTTAAAACATAGAAATAAGTTTCCAAAACATGCAATCAATCAATGTCTTGGCTTTTCTCTTCGTGCACTACATTATCATAAACTTATTATACATTTACAACATATATATCTTTAGTTTTTAGCCTACCGGAAGTAGAACAAAACGCAGCGTAAGAAAACAAACTTCAGTGTGCCTGAATCTTAAAACAGTAGAGGCCAATGAGCGAGTATAAATATTATATCATACCCAGCTGACTGATTTGAGCTTGGTTCCCCGTTTGTTTCTTAAGCGCATGTTGAGAGATCTAACAAAATAAGAAGGGAACAGTGAGCGTTTAAATGCAGAGGTTTTTAAAGGCGCGATATGATTTCTTTTCTACCGCTTAAAGGAAGAGAGTGTACAGCAGGTACAGCTGGACGTATGATCGTTAATAATGATTGTAAACAATCATACGCTCTGGTGTTCCAACACGAAAATACACACATCGGTTTTGTATCCTCGACCGCAGATCGGAGTGTTTATTATAAAACGACATAGTTCAACCATTCCAATAAAATCAGAAATTTAAAAAAAATTATCTGTACTTTTTTTACAGCCGATTTAAATTTAAAATTTTAAATGACCCACCCTTTATGTTTATTCTGGATCATCGTAAAACTCTAAGACGATCTAGTCACGTGCTTTCGTCAATTGAATGGCGTTTAACCTAAATCAGGTGCGGTCCGGAAATTGTCGATTTAAAATGTGTTAAATGGGCCCAAAAGAAAGAAAACTTCTTACAAGGGACTAAATTTACCTTTAAAGAAAGTACGATTTTTTTAAGTTTTTCTCCACATATCGTAATTAGTTGTGGACAAACCCTGGCTTAAATCGGGACTGTTAGTTGAGACTCACTTAATACCCCAAAGAGTGGCATGATTGCTGGACCTTACAAAAATCGCCCGATACGATCCAAAAAAACATTTACTTATATACAAGAACATATGGACACTCAAAGTTAATCAAGTTTTATAAAAATTCGATCAAAAATATAACAAAACAAATTTGTGGTCAACTTAAGAACATTTCACAATGAATCAAAATAATTATTGGCTGATTTTGTGGCTTGGACTTGTGGACCCAAGCGGCCAGTATTGTAAAAAAAGCGATCACCTGCAAGTACGGACATATGGGCACTCAAATTAAGGGGAATTTCGATACCCATAATTGAATTATTTTCAAGATTTGTCAGAAAGTGATGCTCGTTCGGAAACATGTGGATCTTCTACACAAATCGGGAGACAATCAAGACTATAAATATGATAATTATTTTTTTTTTTCTAGCATGGAAAAGGTTTCGGCCAAACTTATTGTCCTTTTTACTGATAGTACTCTTTAATCGGTTTATAGCGATCACCACACTGTGGTACATGTTGTTTGCAACATCACCTCATACTGATGGATTCAGAAAGACAATCTGACTTGATTTACAATGCCCATCCGTATGTCCTTCTTTTGTTAATATCAAAGTGGTGGTAGCAAATATGAACCGAACTTGACAAAACTTTGTACGTTATATAGGGACGAACACACGAGAATCCCTATTAAAATTAATCTGATTCGATCAGTCTTATAATACTCGTACAGTCGACACACAAGTAGCCCTCGTGATTTAAGGACATACAAGGTTCCAGTCCGAATTTGGGAAAAACCTTCGATGCCACATATATAGCTAGAATTTCATCAAATTTGACACAGTATGTCACAGCGTGAATGCCGGCAACTTTACAAGTATGTTAAAGCAGCATTAGCCGTTCGGAGCTGCCGTTAAACAGTAGGTTAGTGAGTGAGAATTGAATCGAGCACAGTCACTGACTAAAGAGAATTTTCCCCTTGTTCCTTAATTTGATGTTGGAAGACTTAAGTATATTAGTATATTGTCAGCCTCTGCATTCGGATGTCATAGGGACCCTACCAGATTTAAGCCTTTTCACTAGTTTATCAAAAACGTTTCATCAGAATTATCTTGATTTGTACTAAGAAAAGTATCGGTGCTAAGCCAAAACATATAAAAAGTTATACAGTCACACATGGCCAAAATATATTAACTTAGAGCTCTACATTGGGCTTGGCATGGCGTGCTTTGCTAGATATTAGCAAAATATGAATTTACTTGTTGAGCGGCATGACCTCAAATCGGCACGGCCATTGACATGATGATGTCAATTTAATTGTGGTGGTTGTAAGTGGCTCGTAACGTACCGTGCGAAATAAAAATAGGTCTAATATATTCCAACTTCACCGAGCCTCGTTATAAATCCCCCCTGATGCATAGTGGTAAATTTGATCAAGACCCGAGGTAAATTGTGGCTTGTGAAATGGCAGGACCTTTAATCGGTACTGTCCTTTGCGAAACTATATTAGAATGGGATTTCATATATTGGGTCTGAAGCTACAAGTTCGGCCAACCGTAAGGAAATTAGTATTATATCAAAACATGGTCTCGAAACATGCACAAAATTTCATTAAAATCGGTTCATATGTGTGACCTAAACTTTAATTAGTACGATACATGGCAGACGGACGAAGATAGAGTTGGAGGGACGAAACATCGCTCATTCGACTTCTATATGAAAACAAGGTCCAATAAGTTCAAACTTCAACTAGCCTCGTTTTTAATCCCCCAAGATGCACAGTGGTATATTTCATTAAGATCCAAGGTAAATTGTGGCTTGTGAAATGGCAGGACCTTAAATCGTTAGAGTCCTTTGTGTAATTTGATTTAAATGGGATTTAATATAGTGGTTCTGAAGCTACAAGTTACATCTAGAAGGATGTTTGTATTACGTCAAAACATTAAACTAAACCATGTACAAAATTTCATCAAAATCGGTTCATATTTTTGACCTAAACTTTGATTAGTACGATTCATGAGAGAAGGACGAAGAGAGAGTAGGACGAATTGATATCGCTTACTCAAATCAGATAGTTTCTGGATTTTAGTGAACTTAAACAATCTGAATCGTTTGACATACTGAATGTGGGTCCTACATCCGTAAGTTTTAGATGACACAAATTCCAGCACAAAACCATAATGCTCTGCACCACAGTGTGTGGTGTAGGGTATAAATATCACTTGAACTTACTTTCACGTTTTTTAGCTTCAACGATTTTGATGATCAAATATTTCCAAGAACTTTCTTTCTCGTCCCTTATACTGGCCAATGCTTTGGCATCCACCCTCGTGGATACAGATATTACATATTTGTAAGTATGTACATATGTATGTAAATATATATTTATTTTCGTATATACGTACGTCCGAGTATGACCATATGTATACGAGCGTATTCTGTTGTTTGCAGCGCCAATGAATCAGTCACGCGCCTCTTTTCGCCTTAGCCACCATCTTCCGCCCCTCTTGCCATCTTTAGCACCACCGCCCTCTTCCTCACTGGCCATCTGCCATAGCATCTTGTAGTCTTGAGTTGTGCGATGTTCGTTAAGATTTTTTGAAATTTGTTGCCGCTGCTCTTTTCAATTTTGGCCAACGGCCAAGAAAGCCAAAAGGAAAATCACAAAAGGCGACCGAAATGAAAAACGCTCAACAAAAACCGATAAATAATTAAAAACCGAACAAGTCAAAATGAAAACAAATTGATTTTGACATTTGTTTTGGAAACTAAAAATTGAAGGAATTTGAAAACAACAAGAAAATTCAATGAATATCGTTGATGGTTAGAAACAAATACGAGAAAAAAACACTCAACTCGAAATGATTTCGTAAAACTTTCGAATTCTTATGAAAATTTCGTCAGGCATTCTACAGTTTCGCTTTTCTGTGTTTGAGTTAAAATCATCAAAACAAAGGCAGCTGAATAATTCGAGAAAAAAAAAACACCGTGAACGTTGACGTTGACGCTGACGCTAGCGTTCACGTTCACATCGTCTCTGGTGACATTTTCCACTTGGCTTGTAAACGAAGAACCGAACGGCAGCATGCGTCTCATTGTGATGGCTTTGATGCGTTGTTAGTCTCTGGGATTGCATTTTTGCAGCTTTACTGTCTGTAAGATTGTATAGATCGCATAAGATCTTCTAAGAAGGTACATATGTACTTGTATATGTACATATATATTCTTTGGCTGTAGTTCGCTTATATACCCTACGCATAAAAGTAGTCACTCTCTGGCGGTACACTCAGCATCATACGAGTGTACTAAGGCACAGTGAGGGATTATGCAAGAAATAATTCAGTTAATTCCCGCTGTAGGATACCAGTAAAAAGAAACAACATCAATATTCATAGATGTAGATTAAGTAGAATGCAGAATTTATAAATTTCCTATGTAAATTTTAAATATTAATTCCACCCAAAAAAAACTAATTATTTTTGTCATCGCAAAATAGACTTTCAAATAAATTGTAAGCTAGCTTAATTCGGTTAAGACAACTTGCATATAACCTTGCCACTAGACGGCAGCTTTTCAATAGTTCTCTTAGACATAGCTCGAGAAAATTTCGAAATTTGGTAGCGGTCTAGTTTTTAATTATACTAATATTATTGCAAACCACTCATTTTCACTATGATTGCCTAAAACGGTCTGATTTTTAATGAAGTCTCGAAAAGGAAAGTTTAAATGTGCGGTACCAGAAAGGGTTGAGGCAAACGTTTTTGTCTTAATAGTTTACAAATCGTCGTTCCGAAGTTATCTTCACGTATCTCCAAAAAATATATTTATATAATTTTTTTTTGGGGAAATTGACTTTTAAGTTTCAAACTCTTATAGAAAAAAAGTGGCGCGAAAAAAGTTGTCCAATATTTTTGTTAGGCGTAGTGCTTGCAATTCTGCGTCGATTATGTGAAAAATATTTAAGGTTGTAGAAGAAAGTTTTTAAGTTACAACCATTGAAATAATATAACCATGAAAATAATCCGTAAAAAACATTCTATTTTTTGTGATAAACTAACCACTACTTCGTTAGTTGAAGGTCAAATAATTATCTTTTATAAGCTCTTATATAACATTATTATATTATGAAAAAATCATGTACAAAAAGCACATAGAAGAGAATCGCAGTTGCAAAAGTGAAAGCGATTCAAATAGACAGTTGGTATCGAATAACACAATTGTGGTGTGCTTCAACTTGCAAAGCACTTTTAATCTTCCAAAGGGATTTTCTTCCACATTTTATTATAAAAGAAAACTCTCCGTTTTCAAGATGACAGCGACTGTATGTGCTCAGAAAGCAAATGCAAAGAATACAACTTAATGTGCCATTTGGAATAAAGCACATAGTTGTCGCTCTGGAAATGATATTGCTAGTACTTTCATTAAAATTTTGGAACAAATTTTGCAGGATTTTAATAATATTGAGCACATCATTTTGTGGAGTGACTCCTGTGTACCGCAAAATAAAAATCAAATATTATCGTCTGCTATCCTTCATTTTTTATATAGAACAAACAATGTGAAAACAATCGTTCAAAAATTTTCAAAACCAGGTCATTCTCAAATTCAGGAGATTGACGCAGTCCATAGTGCAATAGACTGGTTCCTAAAATTAAAAGAAATTTACAGTCCATTAGATTTAATAACAAAATTAAAAAACTATCCATCCAAAAACTTTGCGCTAAATGAGATAGAAATGATTCCGACCGATTTCAAAGTTTATTCGTCTTTAGCAAATCAATTAAATTTTCATAAAGTTCCTTTCAGTAAAATTAAATCAATTAAATATAATAAATACAATTTAAAAAGTAATAAATACAATATAAAAAGTCTGCAAGTGAACGCAACTTTCAAACATCAAGCCTACGAAAACAAGCGAGAAAGGGAGTCATTGCAACTTCAGAAAACTTTTTTGAAAAAGAACTTAATACACACGCAGAGAAAATATATGGTTACTATATGGTCACGGCAACAATGGTATGTTCGCTTCAGTAAAAGTATGGTCGTCGCAACCATAGTATTTTGTTTTTTGACCATAGTATGATTGCGGCAATATTAATATTGTTTAAATGTAACAATAGTATTGTTGCCTAATTTAAAAATGAAAATATAGTTGTAGCAGCAATATAAATATGGTTGGTGGGACAAAAAGTATTGTTTTCATGGGTTTTATGTTAACAATAACAAGATTACGGCAATCATACCGGCAAAACCTTAATTTTTTTTTAATTTGACAATGTTGTGCGTTAGTCATACTATGGTTGTGAGGATCATACTATGGTTGTACGTAAAACATACAATGGTTATGAGGATCATAATATGGCTGTAGGGATCATAGTATGGTTGAATGTGAATAATAATATGGTTGTGGGGATCATAGTATGGTTGTGTATGAATAATTCTATTGTTGTGAGGACCATACTATTGTTATGAGGATCATAGTATGGTTGTGTGTGAACCATACTATTGTTGTGATGATCATAATATTGTTGTGCCATAACCATATAACTAAAAATAGTATGGTGCTCTTTGAATATTGTTACCCCAACCATACTTTTTTTCTGCGTGCATGTACAAAGATAAACATAAATCCAGACAAAATGAAAGATATTGAAAGCCTTTATGTTTTCCTTCCAGAAAATCATGTGAGATTCTTTTCAGATTTATTAATGTAAATTTGTGTATACGTTCAGCTAGATTTTCTAAACTAAATTTGAGCTCGAGTGGTACATAGATATATTTGAAGTTTTTATGTTATTACTAGTATTATGTAATAAATTGTTTCCATGTTAAAAATGTTTGTAAGAAAAAAGTTTTACTTTCGTTTACAATAAAATAAATCTTCCAATATCTATCTATATTAATAAATACATAACCCCTATTAACTTTATCCGAAAATATTATTAAAATATGGGACAAAAACAATATGTATGTACATATAAATATTGTGATAATTTTTTTCCAAATATACTTTTTTGGCACATACGTGAAGACAACAATTTTTTTTTAATTCATAAATTTCATATATTTTTTATTGTATATCCACACAAATGGTTCATACGGTAACATAACGCGTTAAATTTTTAGCAATGCTGGATATACAACAAAATGACACTATAATATCTCAGGAACCGTAAGAGATACAGACCTGGAGACTGGACAGATCGATAACTCTCAAAAAATTATACCAGGAAGTGGTATAATCTCATTTTTGCTAAAACTTAAGGTGTGCCAACTTCAACCCAGCTATGGGGAAAAACAATTTTAAGTTACCTTGACAAAATCTAAAGAGTCCAATCGAAAAGATTGCGGTTGATCACTGGCAAACTTTAGTACGTAAGGAATAAAAACATCCATCGAGATCTGAAAATAATCCTTTTTAAAGATATGAAGGATAAAGATAAACTGAAAAGTGCTACCCTTCATTTCATTGACAACTGCACACAGAGAACAGTTGCCACAATCGAAATCCTTTTCAACCGAATATTGGTGGTTGTACTGGTGCATACTATCCATGTATTCTATCGCAACAATCGAATGTTGAATGGGTACATGCAATTTATAGTAGAAGCAAATGATACTTTTGGTGTGAGAGACAAAGTACCGGTAACCCAAGCTTTTTCATAATCCTTTTTAAAGATATAAAGGATAAAGATAAACTGAAAAGTGCTACCCTTCATTTCATTGACAACTGCACACAGAGAACAGTTGCCACAATCGAAATCATTTTCAACCGAATATTGGTGGTTGTACTGGTACGTACTATCCATGTATTCTATCGCAACAATCGAATGTTGAATGGGTTCATGAAATTAATAGTAGAAGCAAATGATACTTTTGGTGTAAGAGACAAAGTATCGGTAGCCCTAGCTTTTTCAGATGAATATTGGAACTGAAATTTTCATGTATTGATTGACGTAATAGATTGTTGGTTATAAGTAGTCCGGGAGTTTGGTTGTCATTGCCGCGAACATTTGCTAACTGCGCCAACTGATGTTTAAAACGTATGTATTTGGTTATTTGACCGAAATAAAAAAAACGTTTTATTATTAATTTCTATATTTAAAGATATTAAAGTACTCGTATGGTTCTGTAATTGGAATTATGAGAAGCTATTCTGAAAACTTGGTTTTTACTTTTGAATCCAATTAAGTTTGTATGCACAATTTAAAGGATTTTGTTCATAAAATTGGTATAGTGGGTCATAAAATTAAATTTCATTTCAAAAGTATCAGAAGCATATTATAAATAAAGCTGGTGCTGATATGATAGGACCATAAGTCAGGTAAAATGGGTTGCCGCCAAAAACAAATTTGGTTAAGGATGTTTTCCGATATTAAAAAATCTATTTATGGTGAAAATGTTGTTTAAGTCTGAGTACCTATAATATATTAAATACAGATAAGGCTATTTCATTATTCTGGGAAATATTTATTTAACTATAGTTGGTTTATTTATAGGCACACGGAGAACAGATTCGTTGCCACAACCAAATTTGTTTGCCAGCCGAATGAGTAAGGCTATTTGTTAGTTAGTGCTCAGAAATGTTTAGTAATTGGAACTGCAGTATCGGTAAATTATATTAAATATCCGATCCTTTGCAGTAGAACTTTGGAACTTAAAATCTACATAACACACTTGTTCAACGAAAAAAAAATTAAAAGTATATTCAGATTAAAAAATGTAAAGTACTTAAAGTAATGAGGGAAAAGGGGAAATAATAATGAATGATTTTTACTGGAAAAATGTAGTTTATCGATTGGCTTAAAGTTAGTAATAATCGAATTATATTATTTTTAAAAAAAATACCAATAAGCAAACCTTTATTGGTTATGATGAGGTTTTGGCCACTAATAATTGGTAACAACAACAAAATGTTTGCACAACAACTGGTTGACACTACCACCAGTTGTTGCAACTGTTTCATTGGAATGACGGATCAATAAGTTGTGAGTACAGTACGATGACCATAGTTTTATCTTGTGGTATTTCGAACAGAACATCCATTACGACTATGAAAATTTGGTGATTTAAACCGAAATTCCTCTTTTGCAACCGCATCATTGTAACCGATTTCCAACTAATTTTTTCTCTGTGTGTGGTTTAACTTCAAACTGGGATTTCAAAAATATTAATTTCGAACACTTACTTAATTCACTCCACATTTCATTAAGAAACAAACCAGAAACTTTTATTTGAAATCATTGAATTATATAGTGCTTAATATAATTCTAAAACTACGTAAATGAGTGCGAGCTTTGGCTAATGCCTTTAATAAAATATACGTAATGGAAATCCCGCAGCTGAAAACTTTTAAATATTCTTAACCTGATTTGAATCTGGAGTTACTTGTGAGAAGTCGTCCACTCTAACCCATACCCATTAATTAAAATTTATTTTTTTAACAAAAGTCCTGAAAATGCATTTGGTCTTAAAATCAAATGCTTCTTCTTCCTAATGTCTTGGATATATCGAGAAGATTGAGTTAATGGGGTCCAATTCCATCACTCTGGCATAGCAGCCAGCTACGTGGATTTTGAAAAAAAAACATTTCGTTTCGTTTACATGTCTATCCTGCTCTCTTTCTCTCTTTCGCTCTCTGAGTACGAGTACGTGCACGTACATCAGAATGTTTTCATTTTATTTTTTTTGTGATTTTCAAAACTATTTGCAATTGGCTTTCCGCCAAATGTACACAACCGTTCTTCACATTTCTTTCGCGGTTTTCGTTATGAACAAAAACACCGAAAGGAAAAAACGAACAGAACAAAAATGTAAAATAAAACAACAAACGAAACGACGAAAAACTCATGATGCATTTCGAGAATGTTAAAATCAAGTGAAACAATTTGCCAGAAACAACAACAACTGCAGCTATGGCAGCGACCAGAAACTGAAACATTCAGAGATCGTCGAGCGGGATGGATTACTTCTCGAATGATGCAAACATGCCAGAGAATGATTGCACACAAGTTCAGTTGGGATTTACGAGGAATTTTCACTGGGCAGCCAAAAAATATTTGTTGTGGTTTTCTGAGGCGGTTTTGTTGTAGAGAAAATCGTGGTGGCAAATTTGAAGAAAAGGTAAAGCCCAATAAAGAGACGTTTTTGTGTCCACTTTACCAGACAATTTCGACAAATGGTAAGTCCCCACTCACACTAGGCAATTTTACTTGCCGCAACTCTTAGTTTGTGGGAGAGAGGGATAAGGGGAATTGAAAAGGAAAAACACTACCTCTTACTTGCTCCTTTCGTGTGTTTTTTTCTTAAAGTTTTTATAACTGTCAAAATAATATTAAATTATATTTAATTGAATTAACAAATGTTTAACTTTCCCATGTATTTTTCATACAAAAATCAGAATGAATTACAGAACACCAGAAAAGACAATAATGAAAACAAAAAAAAAATTCTAAAACGAATTGTCTTGTGTGGATATAAAACACAAGTTCACAATTAAAGTATGAATGGGGACTTTCTTTATCTGTCTAAAAAGGCAATTTTTATATTTTTTCTCTAAAATTTAAAACTATAAAAAACTATATGAAAATGCTCTAGCATTCAATGCTATGGATCAAAAAAAAAAACAATTACAAGTCCTTTTAATTTATATAGGGTGATCCATGTACAGGTATTTTTTCTGAACAAAAAAATATAAAAGTTTAAATCAAGTGCGGAATCTTTATTGGTAATTTGAAAGGACATTTTATGGCATTTATTTTTTGAAAATAATTTCCTTCAAATGTCGGCAACTGTATTATGGAAATGGGCGTTCGGTGAGGAACGGGAAGATCCGCTGTTTTCGACCAAAATGTTGTTCAGTGATTAGGCTCATTTCTGGCTCAACGGCAAAGTCAATAAACAAAATTGCCGCGTTTGGGCTGAAGAGCAACAAGAAGAGGTTCAAGAGGTGTCATTATACCCAGAGAAACCCACGGTTTGGTGCGGTTAAAAAGCTGATGGAATCATCGGTCCATATTTTTCAAAAATGATGATGGCCGGAATGTAACCGTAAATGGTGCTCGCTATCGCGTCATGATATCGACCTTTATGCTACTTGAAATTGAAGCCCGTAATCTTGAAGAAATTTGGTTTAACAGAACGGTGCCACTTGCCATACAGCTCAAACAATGGATCATTTCGAAAAGCAGCTAATTTCACGTTTTGGACAAGTGAGTGGGCCACCTAGATCGAGTGATATCACACCTTTAGACATTTTTCTCTAGATTGATCTCCCGATACATGGTTTAAAATTTGAGCTTTAATTTTTTAACACCGAGTCGGAGTTAATACGAGTATGGCCTTAGTATCTTTAAGATTTGCCTAGAGTTCATTGTCATATCACGAAGTCCAGTGAAAAATAGCAACGAGGTTTTCGAAGTACGTGGATGGATCATGACATGAGTTTTTGTCAAAGCAAAATTCTTGTAAAGCAACAGCGTTTTTGGGATGTATGCAAGTAACGAGTGGTCCAACCATAACGCACGGTCTTAATTGTGAGTCACACCTTAACGTAAAGTTTTTTCTTCAACTCAATTTGAAATTCCTTTGTTTTAGTGTTTGACAAATACAACCATGGAGAGCTACACAGTTGAGCAGGGCGTTAAGAGTGTTAAAGCCTTTTAAGATAATAGGCGTTCTCAATCAAAAAGCATTTCGTGTAGTTTGTGTTATTTGGTCAGCATAATCGGGAGAATTTTGAGCAACTTTCCGCAAATCAGGTCTGTTGGAAATGGCGAAACACCTGTGCATGCTCGCCCAGTTCGTTCTGTAGAAAACGCTGATGTTGCTAGCGGTAGTGTGACAGAAGAGCCGTCAACCTCGACTCGTGAATGGTGTGCGCTATCGTGAGATGATAACGGACTGCTTGTGGCCAGAACTTGAGGATATGGACCTGGACGATATGTGCTTCCTACAGGATGGTACCACTTGCCACGCGGCCAACAAAACAATGGCTCTTTTGCGCGAGATATTCAATGTCCGTGTATTCTTA
The DNA here is from genome assembly GCA_963513945.1 of Hydrotaea diabolus. NCBI lineage: Eukaryota > Metazoa > Arthropoda > Insecta > Diptera > Muscidae > Hydrotaea > Hydrotaea diabolus. The sequence goes on from OY740720.1 coordinate 76,667,604, forward strand.
CGTCGTGGCGATGATAATTGATCGTCTTTCTTGCTGGGGATATTTAAAAGAAAAAGTGTACATCAATAAGCCAAGAACAAATTAAGAGCTAAAGGATGAGAAAATTCGGCACATTAACGACTATGAATGTCTATCAGTCATTGAAAATATGGACCTTTGGATGGAGGTATGCCACCGATGCAAGCATTTGGACTATCTACAATTTCCATAGATCCTTCATAATAAAATATAATTAGATAATTTTCTGAAAGCTTTATGTTTTATTCAAAATTAACATTGTGCGTTTGAGTTGGACCAAACTTTTAAAGCAAAAAACAGCAAAATATTAAAAAGATAGTGACTTTTTTCACAGGTTGACAATACCTTGTAAAAGAAAATTTTAACCTCTTGACCGAAGTGGCTGATTTTCACTACCAACTATTTCAGTGCAACACATATCTCTGAAAAATCAGCCACCTTGAAAAAAGCGACCTATAAAAGGTGGTTAAATTTTAAGGGCCGATGTTGATTTTGAGGAGAACACAAATTATTTAGCAAATTATTGTCATTTCTTTTTATTATGATAATATTGGTATGGTTCAATTATGTATGGAACAAAATTTCGGCCAAATGGCCGCCGCGACTTTGGCGGCTCACCTCCATCCGGTGGTCCACATTTTCGATGACGCTGAGGCATAATTGAGGTTCCATACCTTTAATGTGCCGAATTATCTCATCCTTTAGCTGTTTAATTTTTGCTGGCTAATCGACGTACACCTTTTCTTTCAAATAACCCCAAAGAAAGAAGTCCAACGGTGTCAAATCACATGATCTAGGCGGCCAATTAACATTGCCACGACGTAAGATAGCGCGGCCATTGAGTTTGTCGCGCAAAAGAGCCATTGTTTCGTTAGCTGTGTGGCAAGTGGCACCGTCCCCGCATATCGTCCACATCCATATCTTCCAATTCGGGCCATAAAAAGTTGGTTATCATCTCACGATATTAACTGCCTACGGCCCGATGATGCCGCCAGCTCCTAAACCTCACCAATTTTTGTGGGTGCATTGTTGTTTCGACAATCACTCTTGGATTTTTAATCGTCCAAATGCGGCAATTCTGCTTATTGGCAAATCTACTGAGGTGAAAAAGTGTCATCTTCACTGAAGATGATTTTCTTCGAAAATTTATCATCCACTGTTGCCATTTCTTGCAACCATTCTGACCATGGATGACGTTTGTGACGCTTGTGTATCTTTCCATGGTTCAAATTGAGTTAGTCTAAAATTGAGAAATATCTTATATTTCATTAGAAAGAAACTTGACGTTTAGGTGCGGTTCACATTCAGCATCGGCCCTTAAAATGTAACCACCCCTTTAATTGTTTTTCACAGACAGGTCGACGGGCGGACATGGCTAAATCATCTTATAAGGCGTTTACACTTTTCATAATTCGCTCCCTCATTCGTAATTCAACCCCCAATTACATTGCGAATCAGGTAATTCACCATACAAACTTCTGAGAGCGACTTAGGTCGTTTGGTGGTAATTCATTTTGAATTACCTTCTGAATAACGAAGAAATCACTGCCTTCTCTTATTCTTTTTGGAAAATATCGAAGCTGTTGTCATAATAAAAATGTAAAAATGCTGCTCTGCTTCCATTTACTCTCTCTTTTGCTATACGCCTTTTTGCAAAAAACCAAATGCAATCAGGGCTGTCATAGAAACCAATGTTGTCACTTTTGGTTTTGAAAACGATAAAAACAAATGCTTTGGTGTCATGAAAATCAATGTTATCGGTTTTATCAGCAACAGCTGATTCGAACATTGTTTTTATTTACATTCGAAATGAACAAAACCAACTTGTTTTGATGAAACCAACATTGGTTTGACAGCCCTGAGTGCATATATCTATGATATATTGCTAAATTTTGTACTTACTATTAGAGCTTATAGCCCTATTAAAAATAAGAGGAATTCAGTTCTATATGTGACAGCGCATAGAGAAAGGAACCTAAGGGTAAAAAATCAATTTCATTTTCTTTCTTTTTTTGATGTGGACAACATCTGAGCATCGAATGAGACCGCTTCCATGACCCAAAAGTGTTCCCTCCCAGAGATATGGGCGTTTTATAAAAGTGAAGTCGACGATTCTAAGCGCAAATAGAAAGGGACCTAATCATTAAAATGGCTCTCCTGAACAAAACTGGTTTTTAGAGGTCCCTTTCTATTTTGCGCGTCACATATATTGAATAAAAACCATGAATTGTAATGTTAGCAAACACAGTTTTTTTCTTTGGAATACCGAAGCAAAAGCAACTGTCAAATCGAATTAGGTAGGCGTAGTGGAAACA